>OY829328.1:35099586-35655400 GCA_963691655.1 Toxonevra muliebris | reverse complement strand
CGGTCTCCAAGCCCTATAGATCTCCTCGTCAACCTTTTATTTCTTGTTCCTCTTACGATTTCTGCCTTGGAGGCATTCTCTATCACGACGTGTAATGGAGTGAGCTCCAATAGTACCTCTAGTGCAGCAGTCGGACATGTTCTCATCGCTCCTGTTATACAGATACATGCCAACCTTTGAACTTTCCCCAATTTAGCTTTTGCTGTTTTTAGTTGAGTTCTCCTTGCCCACGCTAATGCTCCATATGTAATGATTGGCCTTACCATCATTGTGTACATCCAGCGCAGTACACTTGGTTTACATCCCCAAGTCACCAGGTGACTACTTTAATAAATGATTTCCAAGTTCCAAGTTTTCACTGTAATTGAGAGCTGCATGGCATGATGACAGTGATGTCAAGACTTTAATTCTTTCACGGTTTATGTGGAATGAACCTATTGTGAAAGCAAGTGAAAATCAAAAGGCTACACAATAAATAAATCAAAACAATTACAAAAGCAAATAGTAAAATATTGTTAAAATGGCGCAATTGTATACCGGTGAGATTGGAAAACATTGAGGAAGTTGTTCGCTCATTGTCACACGAGAGCCTCTTCAGCTTTAGTGCCGGAAAAATTTTCATTTTTTGGTACGATGTCTTTTTAGCAGTTACATGCAGTCGCGACTTGTCGTTTCGCTTTGAAATGTCATTGTTTACGGTGTTGTTTTATTTTTCCCTCTAAATACAATAGAAAGTGTTTTGCCTATTAGAACATGCATACATTTGAAGTTGCACACTGTTGTCTACTGTTCTTTTTCATTCATTTCACTCTACTTTGGAGTGGTAAGGTGATAATTTCAATATAGCTGAGACATTTAATGCTAGCGCGTTTTTCAATTTTTTTTTTTTTTTAAGTTGGATAAGTCAGCGTATCTTAAAAAATGGGTCAGATTAACTATGTTTAATCGAATACAGTAGTGAGAAAAACGCGAATCAAATTCAAATCAAATTCGAAAATTAAATTAATATCGAATTCAAACTGAATCGAATTTAATGAAATTCAATCGAATTTTTTAAATTGAGTAGTAGTTATTAAAGCGAATCAAAATGAAACGGATTTAATAAAATTTAATCGAATTGAAACAAATTAAAGCGATTTGAATCGGATTTAATCAAATTGAACTGACTTGAAATGTATTTAATCGAATTAAATTGAATCAAAGTTAATCGAATTTAATCAAAGAGGATCGAATCCAAACGAAATCGAAATTAATTTGAATCGAAAAGAATTTAATAAAATTATATCAATTGAATTGAATCGAAATGAAATGAATTTAATCAAATCGAATCGAATTAAAACGATTTGGAACTTAGGAATGTTATCAAACTGAATCAATTTTTAATCAAACTGAATCGTATTTAACCAAATTGAACCGAGTTAAATCAGTTAAAAGAATCAAATTTAATCAAATGGAATCAAAGCAAATCACGCCGAATTGGTTTAATCAAATTGCAGCTAACTTAATCAAATTGAATTGTTTTTAATCGAAATGAATCGAATTTAATCAAATTGAATCGAATTGGAATGAACTGAATTAAATTGAATTGAATGGAATTGGAACAATTGAGGCAAAGCAAATCGAATTTAATCCATGTCAATCAATGGAATTGGTATTGACACAATATTTTTTTTTTTTTTTGTTATTTGATTCTTTACTAAATATCATTGAAACGAAATGAATCGAATCTAATTAAATAATATAAAATTTCCATAATAACTAGTTGGAATTTATTCTAAAATAAATGCTAAAATCTGCTGACCCTCCCTAAACGTTTTTGTTTATCTAAACTTACAAAAAAAAAAAAAAAATCTTTAAGCTTTGCTCCATTTCCTAGTTAGGTTTCTCAACTAACAAAATTTACGATTTCAAATTGTTTTGTTACTATTTTATTTATTTATATGTATATATAACTTTTCTAAATAAAAGTTTTGCCCATAATTTATCATTTCATTGCCAAAAGTGTTTGCTAAAAACTTTTCAAGTGCTTTAAAAACAGTTTATTTTAAAATATTGTTGTTGTTATTGTTAATTTTTGGAAGTACTTTTCGGCATGCAAATATATCGTGCATGTCTCACTCCTTTTCTTCCTCTATCGCTCATCCCTTCATCCAATTGCACTTTCCACTTGGTCCGAACAATAAAAAGCAAAACAAAATTTATTTTCCAACAAAGTTTGCATAAATTATTATAGATTTATGGAACTTGGCTTATTGTATATCACAGTGTATTGTATTTTACGCTATAATAAATTTTAATTCGTTTTGGAGCAAGAAAATTGCAGTCTCTTTTACAATTTTCAATACATTTTAAAGTATTAGTTTGAAATGTTTATGCATTATTTTAATATGCATATGTAGGTTTATACTTATAATTCACTAAAAAGCAGTAGACCATGAAATGGATACAGATACGAAAAAAAAAGTTTTGTGATAGAGAGGGCTATTTGTGACAGATCTCATTTAGCGAATTTTTTTTTCCATGGCTTTAATCTTTTTAGCTTATATTTTAAAATATATCGGCTACATTTAATAAATTAAATTTTTTTTTTAAAAGAGGAAATTGTAGTTTCTTTACAAAGATGTTTCACAGACGAACATTAGTATTAACCCTTTCAGTACATCTTTTTAATTGGGGTCGATAGATAACTTTTGCATGAAATTCATGGTTACTTAGGACTTCTACATCAGATATAAAATATTTTCACACCTCTGCGTATCCTTGTTTGCCCTTTATTAAAGTATGAAAAATTACACTTCTGAAGCTATAGACAAAAAAGGGTTAATATTTTTTCTTAAATTTTTAGATTTTTATATGCTTTTATCTTTTGCGACCATAGTTGGAAAGTTATATTTCCACTTAGAAATAAATTATTAACTTTTGTACCAAAATAATGCAACCAGTTTTGATAAACAATTTTTGCTCATAGATTTTTGACTTGACTTTAAAGACAAAAACCATTTAAAAAAATTGCATAAGCAGAAATTTAAAATATTCGGCAATCCAAAACCATGAAAAATACTTAACAGAATCGAATATATATAATGCTAGTAGTAAAATTTGTATTACACCTGTTTTATGCCAGATTAAAGTGAATGATGCTATATGGCATCAAAATACCGAAAGGGTTAAAGACCAAAAAATTCACTTTAGTATTCTTGGGTTAGTGCATTTGCTCATTGAATAAGTAAATATGGTATAAAACATTGAAATTCTGGGGTGTTTTTTGATTTTTAAACATTTCTAGAGGTGGCTCACTCATTAAAATTTTATAGGGCCAAAAACATACCACTTTGGAAAATTTTTTCGTAGAAGGCCTCGTTACATGTAACAGTTAGCCAAGGCATATATGTATATAGAAGTCCCCATTACTTCTCTTCTCAAATATTTTATAACCATCCATCAAAACATGACTCATTCATTAAGACATTCGCATATACATTAGAGAGGTCGTTAATTTTTAAGCTTGGAATATTGGTATTTTGTAAGTTTTTTTTCAGGTAAACTAATAAAGTTTTTTATAAAAACTATTTATTATCTAAAAGTACATATATTGAACTTAACTTTAACTAATCTCTATTCAAAAATATTTAAAACTTTATGAGTAATGAGCGATCCCGTCGACGAAAACTTATTTTACGATGAGCAATATTTTGCAAATGTAGAACATTTGAAATCCAAAAATTAAATGGATTTACTTTTATTATAAGATTATCTAGTGATTAATCGAAGGATGTGAAAAAATATGCATATTTTACAAATGTTATCTTTGGTTAACAGTTCAATTTTAACTAAAAAATGGATCATCTTAAAAAATTGTATACATATTTTTGAAAACATATACTTTAAGAAAGTGCAAAACAAGTAGATTTTTTAACACGTTCGCGGACACTCAAAATTGTATCGAGGTGCAAAAAGAGACACATGGCGGCTCTCTTAAAGTAATCGTAATATTTAAATTTTGATTATACACGTTTTTCCCAAACTCTAACAATATTACATTTTATTAGTTAAATACATTGTATACTAAAGCATTTACTTCGATATATAGATCAGTTCTGTTGTGGATTATGTGGACGCTATATAGAATTGAATGCCGAAGTTTGTATTATAGATTTGAATGCTATAGCATTCACGTCATATTTTGACACCATCAAAATGAATGTTATAGCATTAACGTCCGCGAACGTGTTAAAAGTTATAACGGAGGGTGCCCACTTAAAAACTTTCTAAATCGATTGATTTCAACTTTTTATGCTTTTTCGAATACAAAAAAAAAATATTACTAAAAAGAAATTTAGCTACGACCATAATTTTGGGTCACAAATTGAAAAAAAAAAAATTTATTAGGTTGGAAAGCAATATTGATACTCTGCAACAACGCAAAAAAAAAAAACAACCACATGTACCTACATATTCTTCGCAAAAAAACCATTCATATGAAACTATACGCAGTGTCACTTGGCAGCACTCTATAACGATGTAAGAGAGCCTAAGAAAAAAACACCATGAGAGTGCATGAGGAAGAGTAAAAGCAAAATAAATTAGTGGTTTTGCTCTTCCTCTTTACTGCGACCGCCCGCACCCGAAACGAAAGAAACATATTTTGGAAAAATTTTGAGAGATGCGCCTTCTATGTATTAAATATTCTTTGCTAGTACATTTCTCTCGTTTTTAGCATGACTGCCGTAAGTCAACCAAAAACAAAAACTAATTTTCGAAAAAATCTCATTTAATGATTTCAATGACGTACTACTTCGTACTTATAATGAAAAAAAAAACTCTTCTCACGAGGAGAATTCATGAGATACCGTTATGGTTTTCACAAGGTAAAGCATTAAATAACAGTTATTTCTGTATATGTACTTAAAACTATTTTACCATGTTTATATCAACTCGTTTTAAATGGTGTCTGTGTGCCAGTCTGTCTGCCTGTTCGGGAATTTTGCAATCGATTTCAAACTAACTTCCCGATGAGCTAGAAACTTGAAACTTTAAACATAGCTCAGAACTGAATGACAATTCAATATGAAATATCTAAAATATATATAAATATAATATTAAATATTAGCGTTTATTTATTTACACACACAATATTTATAGTACAGCATACTTTCAGGCTGGTGTATAAATATTATTATTATGTAATAATTATAGTCCAGCACACTTTCAGGTTCAAATAAGTAGTACGGTTTTAACTAAAAGATGGGATAGATAATGTATGGTTTGTGTCGGGGATAGTTAATATGGCGTTTTGGAAAGTAGAAAGTAATTGTGGGATTGGCAGTAAAAAACTTCACACACACAAGACTAAAAAGCAGAAAATAATAATTTAATTAACAAATTTTTTTAATATACCACGTTTTTAAAATGGACTAAAAAGTATAAATTAATTTTTCCTACCCCAAAGAGATTTATAACCTCATACAGATTGCCCTGAAAATTTTTAATTGCGAATTTTAGTAGGTATGAAAATACTTGCATGATTTTAAACAAAAACGTGCTTATTTATGGTGCTTTAATTTAAGATATTCTTATTCAATAGTGTATGTAAAATTTAATGCCTACATATTACTAAATATTGTTTAAGATAACAATTGATGTGAAAATATATCAAATACAAAATATTTTCACCATTTGGATTTCAATAGAGTCGGATTCATTCATATTATTTGTGATTTATGCTCGAGAGCAAACTCATAAAACCAATAAAAAAGAAAATAAAATCAAGAACACTATGTTGCTGCTGGTTTTGCTATTGTTTGTTGTTTTTTTTTATTGTATTGAAATACCCTCGTAAGCTGACATTTTTATATATTTTTTATTAGACATGATTGTTAACAATGATGACACATATTTACCAGCAACACCAATGTTACTACCAACAATTTTGCCACCGCAATGTTTCTTTCATACATGTGTTTAGATATTTTTTTCTCTCTTTTTGCCACATGTAGACTTAAGTGAACGGCGCTGTTTTAGTATTTGTATCATGTTTGATTTATGATGGACATTTAGTAGAAAATTGTCATAAAATCTTAATGAATATTAGGATATAAATCTCTTAGTAAAAGTATTTTTATTTCCAGCATACATTTTATTTATGAGGAAAATGTTTGCATAAAACTTTTTATATACGGCAAAATAGGTATATACCTGTTGATTAACTTTGATATAATATATATTTATCTATTGTATGTTTCAATTTAATAGCATATAGCTTTATTGTAAGCCAATTTAAATATGGACCTATCTACATATAATATAAGTGTAGGTATGCTAGATCAAAGATGGACGAAACATATTTTCCCTTTGTAATGATCTTCTATATTTATTTAATTTATTTGAAATTAATCAGTAGTGCGTGAGAAACAAAGTGTGCATACGTTTTCATATAAAGCATTGCAAAATAAAATAAGAAAACCACAAATTTTATATTAATTATAACTTTTGCGTTGGCAAGTCTGCACTTAAACGTGGAGACTAGTCTCTGTCAAATTGTGTTGGAAAGAGGGGACGGGATGAAAATGGTATTCCCTCCTCTTACCTACACATTTGTTTGTTTCAAGAGGCTAGTCTTCACATCTAAGAGCAGACAAAGTATTTTTATATCCCTGCCCCCCATTTATTGTTACAATTTTTGAACAAAACAGAAATTTCAGAAACGATATATTAAAAACCAGCTCGGAGTCGCATTCCCTGCATTCCCGCATACCCATTTCATTATAAGAAAGTTTTTAAAAATTTCCCATTGAACATCTTAGGATCACCGGTGACCCATAACAAAACTTAAATATCAAAAGTAGTACGCGAAAATTTAAATATACCTATTGGAAATTGTGTTTGAGAAAATAGTCTTCGTGGTGAAAGCTTTAGCTATACTAAACGCTGTGGAATACGTATAAAACAAAAAAGTAAAGCTTGTGATTTGTACAGTTAACCCACTTCACCATGATTAACCTGCATGCCAAACAACATAAAAGAGCTTACAATAATCAGGAAATACATATCAAATAAAAAAACTGAAGAGAGGACATTATCCAATCACAGATACACCAACTTCAATCCTTTCTAAAGCCCTACTCGTTATCCGCTCAACAATTCAAGAAAGGAATGCATAGTATCTGTTGGGCACACAAAATTCACCCATGAGCATTTATTGACCGAGAGCACTCGGCCAGACTGCCTGTTCTGCGGAGATCCTGCCTCAGTCGACCATATAATAAGCTCGTGAACACGACTGGATAGCATTACGTAAACTCATTTTTACCAACAGTCACCAATTAGTTTTCCACAAGACGGCCTCTGTTCAGCAACATGTTGAGCTTAAGTATCAGAAAAATAATACGCTCAATTAAATGATGACAGCTCAACATATTTTTTGTTGATCATAAAGTGATTAATTTGCTGATCATAAAGTGATTAATTTGCATTCATAAGACACTCAGGTAGGAGTGACGGAGCGGAGGCACCAATATATTTAATTTATAAATTTCTCAAAGATTACCAAATACTACAAATAATTTAATTCAGGTGGCTAACGTAGCCTAGTGGTTAGTGTGTTGGACGTACAGATGCTCAAAAATAGAAAATACACGGCACTACCTCTTGGCTAGCAATGGCAAACCTCCAAAAGTATAAATTGCTTTTGAAAATCTGATGAAACTCAATCGGTATTTTTGAGTTGTTCGGAATTTTCAAATTTCTCATTTTCTGAAGAAACTTAAATATTTAAGTCGTCTTTATAAGTTTTGGGTTTCTTTGCACAAATTTGATTGGGGTATCAAAGTTTAAATTTGTTTGAAGAAGCTTTTTTGATATTTTTATTTCTCAGAAGAAACAGTATTTTAATATTTGTTATTTTCTGAAAAAACTGAGTTGGGATTTTGATCAGATTTTACAAATTCCCTATCCGATTTTCATCGATTTTCTAAAGAAACTTATTTGTAATTTTCTTGATTCTCTTTCAAATTTGTTCATATAATGATAAAATTCAGTCGGGATTTTCACATTCTTTCCATTTTTCTGAAAAAACTCCGACTTGACTATTAAAAAACATTCTAATTTTTAAACAAATAAATTTCCTGAAGAATTTCGTCAAATATTTTTAAGTTTCCTTTCGTATCTTAATATTTTGTGGAAAAAAACACTCATTATTGTCAAATCTGTTTGATTTCCCTCATTTTCCGAGTTTCAACAATTACAATTTTCAGAAAATGTTGTTTTGAAGAATGCTTTCTTGGAATCTTTTCACCATTTTGTAATTTGAGCAAATATTCTTCAAATATTTGTATGGTTAAACGTTTACGAATGTACGCGAAATTAACTTCTGAAAAATAGCACATGATATCTGACTTCAAACGGGTTTCGAAACTGAATTGAATCAAATTGGGTAAAAGGCACAGCAAGTAAGAAATTTCTGTAGGCACAAAGAGCAAATATCGAAGCAATGAGAATCAATAAAAAATTTCAAAATTCCGTACTTAATACCAGAACATGAGGAAGTACAGGAAAATAATAAGTCGATGAAGCTAAACTAAGAAATCTGGTGGGTTTATTGCAGTAATTTGCAAAACACTCAAATAGCATCTTAGAAAAATGATGCTTTGATAGAGACTAATAAAATAATATTATTCTTGTTTCTACCTCAGCAATAAGATAAAACTTAAGGATAAAATTTTGATTTTTTTTTATTATTATTAGTTGCCAATAATATAAACATTTTTATTTTAAGGGCACGCTCTTTTGAAGCCAATAAATCGGACACAAATGCAATATCAGCAACAACAACCACAGCCACATACAATGCAATATTGCATTTACATTTTGACTATAAAATCGTGTTACAAACAATTTTCGCAGTGTCAGCAACTTAACCGCATATAATCGCCAACATCATGAGCTGAGCTCTGATGATTGCCCGTCACACGCACTGCATGCGCTCACATACTGACAGTAGTCCAGTATACACATATTGTACATACGTATGTTCATATGTCTATGTGCAATAAAGTTCCCACATAAAATTTTCATCTTCTGACCACATTAACATGCCAGAATGAGCAACATAACCAACGGAAGTATGTATGTGTATATGTGGGCGTATATGTATGTATGTGGTGAAGAAGTGAACAAATGCCACAGTAACAATGACACAATGACAACGAGCGACTGGGGTCACCACAAACAGGATAATTATTTCGAATTTATGTTTAACAGAGAGTGACCAATATGCACCGTGATTGCGGTATAATGTTATGAATTCATTTTATTCACATAAGTTAAATTAAATTTCACCACCACAAAATTTGAATATCTATCTAGATGCATTAGGGAAACATTTTGCTTACCCTGAGATTTGTTTCAATAAAGCTTTAATTTTTTATAGAGACTTCTGCCTAATAAAAATATAAAGTTTTTTGAAATTTTATAATGCAATTATTAAATATATGCATTTATATATTTACGTATTTATGCACAATGCCAATAAATAATAATAATGCTCAAGCTCAAAGTAAATCTACACCTCTCTAACACCACCAACAGCCAGTAGCAGCAAGAGCAACCCTGGAGTGGTGCCACGAACAACAATACATCGATTAAGATAAAATTAATTATAACTTTAGACAATTGAAATTAATGTATCCAATCGATTGTAGAAATCTGCCATATTCAGCATCAGTTTCATAAAATAAGCACCATCATTTTGGCATATCCCATACAACAACAACAACTATCAGTTGCAAAACAATTAACCTAAGGGGAAATTAGTTAGTTGCTTTTGAGCATATATCAATAAATTGTTGTTTTAATCGTTTTGTTATCGTCTCAAGGGTACCATTCGTTTACTTGTAGCCTAATGTAGATATATGTAGGTATATGGATGTGCATATGTATTACAAATACATACCTACAAAAACATGTGTACCATATATATGTATTAATGTTAGTCATGCATTTAAATCATTCATATCACATTTATATCGATATAAAATTCACAAATGTAAATATGTATATTAGCATACATACAAATAACTAGAAATATATTAACTAGATGGTTGGGGTCATGAAACGAGATAAAAAACAAATACAAAAAAATGACCATATGAGCGTGGCAACTACGATCTAATTCTAATGGCTGCACTAATCATTTACACCATTTATAGGTGTAGCTCCACTCCCTCTTATCCAATAGTGTTAACATTCTTCTCAGCTAATGTTATCAACATTCCATCTTAGCTCTTTCATACCCATATGCACTTTTATGAGGCATAAACAATGTGTTTAACATATTTTACTATTAACGCTTTTTGTATTCGGTTTTGATAGGAATTCTTCACGTTTGCTGATTGTCATTGTCATTTGAAATTTCGTGCTTAAGTCATATGCACTATTTTTAGAAACTAATGCGGTTTAATATTACTAAGCGGTAATTTTCTTTATCAGATAAGTTTATAAAAGATAAGAGAGTATGAAGATAAAAAAATTGGAGGAATCGGATTATCCAACGGTTGTCTACAGTTCCATAGCTATCTATACATTTATTAGTGTAACTACAATTTTATTCCAGAAGATCCAGTAGTGCTACGATATCATATTATATATCTATTTAAAGACCTTGACGAGTAGGTTAGCCAAAAATTATCAGATTTAAAATCGGTTAAGCCAATTCAAAAATATTAGCGTCGGAAGTTTTTTACAATTCGCTCATTGAACAAAGCATTGCATTCATCGTTGAAAAAATCATTGCTTAAGCGGAAGTAAGTAAAGTAAAGTAAATAATAAATAAGAGAACGAGAGAAGACATGAGTAACGGCATCTCTCAGAATTATCTAACGAATTATCTGCATACACAAACAACAAAACAAACACTAACGAGTAGTTTGGTTCTCTTTTGATATTTGTTTTTCATAAAGAGATTTCTTCCACAAAAAACTAGCCGTTACTAGCAGTTACTGGGGCCTTACCGACTAGTTTTTTTTAACCTTTGATAAAGGACCAACAAATCAATATAGAAGCATGAAATTTGGTGTTATGATTGTGGAAGACCTAAGTAACCATAATTTTAAAACAAAAGATTTCTATCAAGCTCCATTAAAATTCGGGCGTCAAACATTTCTTTAATGTAGAAATTTCCACACCTTTTTACCTAAAAACGACTACATCTCGCCAAATCCCAATAATTAATACAGATATACCATGGCTTCTCAGATATACCGTTTGAAGCATTTCCTTTGTATGGGAGGTGTTATGTCCACGTTATCTAACTATTCAGTTTTTGTTTGTAGTATTACACTGGCACCCAAAGTTTCGTGTCAATTCTGTATATTGTACCCCAAATAATGTAGAAAATATAGTGTATTAAAAATCAGGGTTGAAAGAGAGAGGGCACGCCCACTAACGCAAGCCTATCCATGTTATTCAACAGAATCACACTAACAAATTATACCTTCATAGTAAATTTTAGTATCGTACCACAAATGGTTTCTGAGATATTATAATGAAAGTTTTGTTTTTATGGAAAGGCCCCGCTCTCTTTTCCAATCCGACCCACCTTGTTTTTTGGCATAGTTTTGTCATCCTCTTCGTATATCTCTTACATTCTTACCTGAAAACGCACGTATTTGCATACGTAGTTTAATTGAAATCAGAAAAAGATCTTGCAAGCGTATACGAAACAGAGACACAATTCCCAATTATATAATTATATAATTCTGGAATTATATGTTTATATAACTCCCAATTATATGAACATGCATACCTATTAAAAAAATGTCCCAATACATTTTTAGTTTCTGGTTTTTTGCTTTTATTTAGAATAAAGAGAAGAATATTTTTTCGAAGTCCAAAATCCTCTATTTACATGGGGTGTTGGTTGGTTGGTTAAGGTGGCTGACCCACAGCAGACTCACTGTGAGTCACAATTAGCGCTACCGTTATGAAACCACCTTCTCACAGAACTAGAATAATGCTGGACTCTTACTAAACCTGCCTCGTGGAGTTTAGGTATCCTAGCAGATCCTTTGAACTGTTTAAACTGACTGCCGAGCAATCGGCATTGATTTAAACTAGATATACGAAAAAAGCTATGCTCAAAAAAACTCCTAAAATTTGGGCTATGGGGTGTAGATGGAGGATTCTAGTCTTCACAAAAAATAATCTGCTCTTTTTACACCCAGAGAAATACTAACTTGGTTCGAAGAAAAACGGCTATAAAATTGAGGAAAAATGGGAATGATTTGGCGCCATAGAAACGGTTTCCTCATTTAGATACATAAAATTTCTTTGAATTGAGGAAATATTTTTCAAATATGAGAAATTGTATATAATTTTGGTAAAATTTTCCTCAGTTTGAGGAATAATTTTCCATAGGTTAAAGTCAATTTACTTTTTGGAAAATAAATCCTCAATTTATGGAGTATTTTCTACAATGTTGTTTTAATTAAAAGGCATAGAAATCATGTTTTTTTACTTGTATTCATTCATTATTTTATTTTTGATAAGAATTAAGGTTTACATTCATACGTATTTTTACAAACACTATAGGCATCGTCGCCTTGAAATGATCAAAAGATCCTTATGGCCACCAAAAAATTATAAATTGAACTTTATATCTTTTGAATATATCTTATTTTTTTCACAATATTTATTTTTTTTTTCAAAAATTATATCAATAGCAACAAACCACTTCGCTTGAAATAGAGACGCCGACTTAAAAATTCAAAAGAAAAACAAAACGTACGCGATTATCTGCTAAGGCCAAAAGAGTAAAGCTAGTTTTTTGTATATACAAAAATTTTGTATGGAGAACATTTTTGGTATATTCGTCTCTTTCTTACATTTTAATTTTTTATGCAAAAATAGTATGTAAGTTTATTTACCTTATTTTATTCTAAATAAGGTAATTTGTTCTTTTATTGTATTTTGATACTTTTGTTTTGCAGCCAAATAGTGCGTGAAATTTTATATGCTGGTGCGACAAAATTTTGGGAAAAACATGCGCATTTATGTTAACAATAGAACAAGTAATTCATAAAAGCTCTTGAGTTAAAATTTTATGCAGAGACGCGTTGTAAGGGTTAAGTTTTAGAAAAAAATTATATTTGAAGATGCCCATTTACCACACCCATATTTTCTTGTGTTTTATTTACTTTTTTATCTTACTTTTATTTAATTTTAGTTTTAACAATTTCATTGGAACTTGGGATTTGATTTCAATTGGTGGGCAGCACCGCAATTAAATTTCCAAAAATGAAGAAAAAACTTACTTCAAATTGAACACCACATGGTTGCATGAAAGGAGCACATTTTTCTTCATTTTGAGGATTTAAATTGAGGAAACTTTTTCTTTGTTCTAGAGATGGGAATTTTTCTGGGTGTACTAAACCACTTTTCTATAGATTTGATATCTATGAAACGAAAAGATAAACATAAAAAAAAATGTGCTGATACAATCTTATTACCCCCATTTTTCTGATTTTATGTACTGTTATTTGAAAAACCTGGGATGATGGAAAATGGTCTTTAGATTCGACCTCAGCGACCCCAAATCCCTCTAGAATACTTGTGAAATCCAATGTAAAAAACTCACTTTAGTGAAAATGAAGTGAAAATGAAGAACATCTTTTAGTAATTGCAAACTGGCAAATATTGATGCGTAATATATCTTGAAAAAATTAAATACTCGAATCGTAGTTTTTATATTTATGTTTGATCTAATCTGATCCACAATTTTGCAGCCCTATGGAATAAGAGAGTAAATAATTTAAGCAAATACGAGAAAACTTACTTTTTTCTCAAAAAACGATTTTTTTCAATATTATTATTAATTAAGTACTTACAATTGTATTTCTCGCTTTTAGTTTTTTGGTTCCAAGTCCTGATTTTCAGAGTGCATTGAAAATTTCGAATAAGGAGTTTTTTAATGTCTGGCTAGACATGTTACACTACATCTCAGGCAAAGTAACTCTACTTTTTTTCTGTCACAAGCGCACCATTGCCTATTACTTTTTATTCTTAATTTCTAATATCATTGCTAGTATAAATTTTTTATATAGATACATTTTTCTAATCAACAACAAACCAAAGCATTAAATAACAACATTTAACTAGGTGAAAATATTTATTAAATTTGTGCATTCAATAACCAGTCATAATTGTGATATTGGGTAATGGTTGAGTGTGAAAGAATGCATTATTACGCAATTGAAATTAATAGCGTAAAATAGCAACTGCAGCATACGATAAAATTTTTTGACAATGTCTCATGTTATACTCTTGTATTATGTCATTCTGAAACACAATGAGATTAAGTATATGAAGTTATTGGAAACATGTGATATGATTTAGTCGCGTGTGCAAATTATAATAATTTATGTAAATACCTATGGGACATTCTCTGTCAACGGGAGACCCCCTCACTGTCCGAAATTGGTTAAGGTATCTTAGGGCATGTTTGGGCTCAAATGAAAGCTTGTTATCTCTAGTTTCGAATGCAGTTGATTTGGCATGATGGCGGCTGCAAGTCTATCACCTCACCTTAAAGAATAGTTTTGTCAAGCATATGTTTACCCAAGTCATCATAAAAAAAAATCATATGAAGCCTTTTTCCGTATATTTTTTTTCGCTCAATATGAATCTAATATTATTTTTCACGGGAAATGTTACGTGTTGTCGCTAACCTCAAAAAAAAGTGCCTTTTTGGAGATGTTTTTCGGGTCTTACGCTTATCCAAGTCATCATAAAACGACGGGAAAAGCCTATTTTTGTGTAATTTCAGTT
This sequence comes from Toxonevra muliebris, assembly GCA_963691655.1. Taxonomy (NCBI): domain Eukaryota; kingdom Metazoa; phylum Arthropoda; class Insecta; order Diptera; family Pallopteridae; genus Toxonevra; species Toxonevra muliebris. Next base: position 35,640,580 of record OY829328.1, on the reverse strand, counting down.
GATGAACATGAATCTAATATTATTTTCCACGAGAAATATTACGTGTAGTCCCTAACCTCAAAAAATGAAAGATCCCAAAAAACTTTTTTTGTGTCTCACTTGTCCAAAGACAACCTGCCAAAAAACTTACATATTAAAAAATTATTATAATTTATTGAAACCAAATTAAATGCAGCAGCTCTAGATCTTAAAATGTCATGCACATAAGCATGAATAAAATTTTCTTCTATTGTTGTTAAAGTAAGATATTCTCCTTATCCTTCCCTTAGCTTTAAAACTGCAATCAAAATGCGGTTTCTAGGTGAATAATAAAGAAACCGTCAAGAGATTTCAATTGCACGCGCAGAATAGTGGTAAGTTTTAATTGCTTGTCATGCCATACACACACACACACACACAACCAAAATTCGCTTGTGCATTAGAATTAACTTGGAAATCTCGTAAATGCCATATAATGAAAATGCGTCACAATCAGGTTAATTAATTTCACAAATACACATAAACAAAGGGGGTTTGTTGGAAGTCGAGCGAAAGTATTAAGGATATGTGATATGCCAATGTCATTTGATTTAAGAAAACATTAAATTTTTTATATACAATATCAACACGTACCAATTTTATAGTAAGTTAAGTGAACGCATAAGTTTCCATTAATTTGAACTTACAATTGCAAGTGTAAAGTGGTAAATGCACTCCCTTCGTAAGTAAGGCACAGCTGTGTACAGTAGAGTGAAAATTGTTCTTCTTATTCATAAAACACGTATATATATATGTCTCAAATGTACGTACATATATAGGTAGGGTAAAGTGGGGTACCTTTGACACCGGGGCACATTAGACTTTGCCCTTTTCAGTATGACCACACCCTAAAAGCTAAAAAGTTGAAATGCAGAAACAAGCTTGAAGATTCTACTTTAACTCTTTTTGGATTAATTCGTATTTTCGTAAATTTGCTAACGCTGATGTAATTTTCGACAACTAGTAAGTAAGCGTTTTGTGAATTAATCGTAACTGTTTTTTAAAAAAGAGTAACAAAATTTTTTTGGACTGCTCTTTAATGTTAACAAAATAAAAGTGTGATTTGTGAAAATAAAACAAGATAAATTGAAAAAGAAAAAACAAATTATTAAGAGCTTTTGGGGTACATTTTCCTTTTACCAAAGGGGCACATTTGACATATATCAATTGTTCCCTATATTGCAGATTTACGTATTTACAATACAATTGTTATATTTTCTGTTTATACATTTTTTAAGATATGGTACGTACCTAAAAAGACAAATTGATGCGAAAGTGAAGAGAGCTATTTCAGATATTAGAAATAAGCATGAAACGATGACATCAGCCTCCGAAAAATAGGGGGTAAATAGGACAACATTTAAAGTCTTTCATACTAAGTTTTGGAGTTTTATCCTTTTTCCAATTCCATCCACGTTTTCCTGTAGTATGACATTGTTAATCAACGTCCTTGCGCGAAATTTCAGTACTGTACCGTAAATTGTTCCAGATATATACAAAAAAAAAAAATAAAAAAAGTTTTATGGGAGGTGTCACACCCACTTGTAATTTTGAGCTCAGACTATGCCTACCTTACCACCAGAGACATAATACGTCATTATGAAATTTTAAATGAAAATTTTGCTAAATAGAAAGCAAATAATAATAATAATCAGAACCGAAAAATAAAATGATAGTAATAAAATAATGCATCTTTGTACAAATTTGTGTCAATCTCTGCCTCACTGTTATTTCGAGATATAAACACTTATTTTAATTTTTATACATTTATATAGACGTATGACAAAGTTATTGACCCTTTTCAAATGTGCCCTAGTAAAGTCAAATGTGCCCCGTGCCTGTGGCACTTTTGACAAAATGGGTTTTTTGGAAAAAGTACAAAAAAATAGTGATGCAGTTTTTATAAAAATATAGTTTTTTCGAGGTTTGATCCAGAAAAATCAATGTCTTAAAAACAGTTAAATCTTTTAAAATCTATCAATAATTTTTGGAATTACAGGCCTTTGAAAATTAAGTGTCAAAGGTACCCCACTTTACCCTACTTATGCATATTAAGGTGACTCAAGTCCCATACAAAAAGGGGGAAAGTTGCTTTCCCTAAATTACTAAAATTTCCAAATCTTTTCATGCAAAGGAAAAAGTGTGATGTTTGTCAAGTTTAGTGAGATTTATTGTAAAATTTTTTTTCAATTAAAATGAACGGAAAACTAAGTATTCGTGATGTTGAGGAAAATGTAATGCCTGGTTTTCATTATGTTAAATACAGTCAAATTTGCCAACATGTTTTTATTTTACTCTCTTTGACAGGAAATATGACATAGTGAAAATCAAGCATAAGTATTTGTGAATGGTCCCATTTTATTAATTTTGATATAAGTATCATATTTACAAATATTCACAAAACAAATATTTTTCCCCAAATTAATTGTCAAAATATTCGACCAATTGTTTACTTGCAAGTTTCTATTTTTTTCTCTTTGCGAGAATATTTTACTCAATCTTTTTTCATTCTCTCCTTGCAAGTTTCTGTTGAGGAAGTACATGAACAGACTTTGAATTTCTATTATTTGACACTTTTTATTTGGTCAAAACTAATCTAGTCAAAAATTTTCCGATACAAAAGTTCAATTAGTAGCAAACCATTTTTTTTCGTGAGGTACCTTTATGTGCATGTGTGCATGCAGATATATGAAAGTATACGTACTTTTATTTACGTGCATGTATTCATACCTATCCTACGGGGAAAAATGCGCTTGACAAGGGCTCTTTTACAGACACTAGAGCGCTTTCATAGCGGGAAATAGTATGGTACTAAGATTTGGTTTGCAAGTATTATTTATCAATTCCGAGGTTATAGTGGAGTGTGAGTTCTTAATGTCAAGTGGGCGTGGCAGCTTTCATACTACCTGAATATTCATGACGAAACTTCTCAGGAATTATTTGTAGTACGGTATATCTCTGGAGCCATTTATGTACAGTCCAGTACTAAAATTTTGTACAATGACTTTTTAATACTTTTTTACTCCTTTTTACTACTCTTTTTTATTATTTTTTACCACTTTGTGAAGTAAGAAGTGGACTCAAAATAAAAGTTTTCAAGTTATCCTTCAGATGACGCTGAATACCAAAATTTCAAAATTGTGTTTTTTTATGATAACAATTTTTATAAAAATTATTAAAATATCGAAGAAATAAAAAAAAAAAAATATTTGTATATGATTTAAAATTTGTTTACCTAATAATAAACTCAAAAAATCGTTTTTTTTTAACTTTGAGAATTTAAAATAAACATTTTTAAATAATTTTTTATAAATCAATCTACATTTAATGCTCTATTAAATAAAAATTTTAAACCAATTTACCACCGCTAAAAAATTGGTAGCTTTTTGATAGATCAAAATTTTCAAAATATTTCCCGAGTTATCCTTAAAAACTGTTTCGGGAACAATTACTTAAAATCCAATATTTTAGAAGTTATCAACGATTAAATCTATTTACTTTTTAAAGCCAATTTTAAAGTCTTTAATTCAAAACCGACCGGCTATTTTCCACTAGAGATCCCTATATTTTTTTCTAAATAATATTTATTTTACATATCTTTCAGAAAATCTACTGGGAGCAAAAAAAAAAATCGAATTTCGCATATATCTATCTCGTAGGCAAGATAAAATACATATACTAGTGATAAAACGAGTGTAAGTTTAACGAATGCGGATGCGAATATAGAAGAAAATTTAAAAACAAGTCTACATCTTCAATATATTAACTTTACTCAGATTCTCAGATTCTTTATGGAAATATTTGGATCAACTTAAAATATAAAGATTATATTAAAAAATATTACATATATATATAGCATTTTCGGATTAAATGAAATCTTTTCGGATGAATCGAAACTTTTTTAAAATAAAGGAAACCTTTTTCAAATTAAATGAGACTTTATTCAAATGAAATAAAAATAGTTTTAAATTAAATGAAACTTTTTTCAAACTAAATAAGTCGACGCTGAAAACCCTTAAAAGCAATAAAATTCCGGATCTGGATAGAATTTCACTAGAACTAATCGGTTGCCCGAGTATATTTTTCAACTTTGAAAGCGAAAATATATGAAAATATATAGCCTAGAAGCCTCTTGAATATTAATTCTTAAAACGATTTAGAAAAAAAAACTCTAGAATATCAGTTATGAAAATTGTCACTCGGTGAAATCTGAAATTCCATACACGAGAAATCCTTAAAGGGCAATTTCTAAGGAAATGTTAATACGAATAACACGAAATTTGGAATTAAGGCTAATAAAGTATTTCATACTAATTCATAAATGTAGCAGGGTGCAAGCCTACATCTAAATGAACAATTTCATATGCTTTAAAACAACAAAGGATAAAATATTTTAGTTCTTGTTTACTTAAGATAATTCATTTAATATTTGATCAAAGGTTTTATTTAATTTGAAATAAATTTCATTTAATTTAAAAAATGTTTCATTCAATTTGAAAAAAATTTCATTTTATTCCAAAAAAGGTAGTTTTATTTAATTTAAATAAAGTTTCATTAATATGAAAAAAGTTCCGATTTATCCGAAAAAAGTTCCATTTAATCCGAAAATGCAACATATACATAAGGAGTGAGATTGAAAAAATATTAACACACGTTTTACCTAATAATTTTTTTTTGGTTGTAAAATTTAAAAATTTCTTTAATCTAGTTATCTTTGAAAAACATGTCAGTTGTTATCTTTGAAAAATATGTCAGTTGTTATTTTTAATGACAAACATGTTGATTTATTGTGAGTTTGATCAAAATCTTAAAATTATTAAAATTTTTCAAAAAAATCCAAATTGGTCCTACAAAAAACTGTTTCCAATGTTATTAAACAGTTTCAGGAGAATTTGGCCATCGATAGGAAACCTGGTTCGGGAAGAAAACAAGGATCACATGATATTGGGAAAGCCAAGAAAATAGAAAGCATATTGAATAGATCTCCAAACACATCTGGTAGAAAAGCTGCCCGGTTAGCCCAGTGCTCTGACTATTTGGTGCGAAAAGTTAAAGCCAATGCAGGTTTGAAAACACAAAGTCCAAAAAGTTCCAGACAGGAATGCTGTAAAAAATTTAGATGCCAAAAGTAGGGCACGGAAATTAAAATCGAATTTCATACAAAAATATTCATGTTGTATAATGGACGACAAAACGTATGTGCTGGCAGATTTTATGCAGCTTCCGGGTCAAAATTTGTATGTTGCTGATACTCGAGGAAATGTCGAAGAACAATTTAGAATCCAAAAGCGGACAAAATTTCCTAAAGAATTCCTAGTATGGCAAACTATATGCAATTGCGGCAAAAGAAGCGAGTCATTTTTTACAGTGGGCTCTATAAATACCGAAATATACATCAAAGAATGTTAACAAAAAAGACTTCTTCCTTTCGTAAAAGAGTATAATATATCCACATATTTTTGGGCCGATTTGGCATCATGTCACTACGGCAAGAAAGCTCTGGAGTGGTACCAAAGTAATAACATAGTTTTTGTACCAAGAGAGGACAATCCTCCAAATTGTCCGGAGCTAAGACCAGTGGAGAGATATTGGGCCTTGTGAAAAGAAACTTAAAGAACTCAAAAAAGGTGTCCCAAAATATCGAAGATTTTAAAAGGAGATGGGCAAACTGTTCCAAAAAGGTGTCTGAAACAACTATCAAATCTCTAATGGAAGGCTTACCAAAAAAGGTCCACGAGTTCATAAATAGTGGTTAGAACCAGGGCCGTAGCCAGAAATTTTTTTCGGGGGGGGGGGGGGTTTTCAGAAAATATTCATAAATAATTTTTATCAAACTGATTTTGAAATACAATAAATTAAATCAATGATACATTTGATGGACCCTATAAAATTAAAATTTTAGGAAAAATTTTCCGACTTTTTTGTAATCTTAACCTCAAAAAAATGGCAAAAAGTGACAAAAAATTCCCAGAATAATCAAATTAAATTTTTTCAAATAAATATTATTCAATTTGCATTCTAGTGCATTTTTTCTCCACTACTGATGATGAACCCAACCTTAGAAAAATTACCAAAAATTGAAGAGGCTAATTATTTTCAAATGATCATCATTGGGAATTTGAGCCATTATCAATAATAAGGAACCCGGATGAGGTTGGCTTATAATCCCTAAATTCGTGAAGTCACAGCATTGAAAGAGATCATTCTAGTTGTGGTGCTCTGAGCAATAATGCGTTGAAAAATTAATTTTAAGATGGAGTTTTTGCGAAAGAATTTTTCACTTCGAACACGAATCTGAGGTCAAAAACTTCCCATTACGTCACGTTTAAGGAAAAAAATGGGGTTCAATCAAGTCTTATTTTACAAGAATCCGATAATTTTTTCTATTTTTATTAATTTTTAAACTTTTCAAACTGATTCAGGACGAAACCTTAAATCAAAAACAGTTACTGACCCAGAAAAACTATGAATGCAGGAGTGCTCAGTATCACCTTCTCTTTTTGAATCCGTAGTTAAACCTCATGTCGAAGAAAACAAATCGGATTTGATCGCATAGTGTAACTAAGATTTCAAATTTATTTTTTATATTTGACTTTTTAGAAAAAACCGATGGAAGTAAAAAATATCGTTAAACAGATTTTATTTTGACTTTTTTTCCATCCATTGGCAATTAATCTCAAAAATTAGAATAAAGTTTCCACATTTCGGGGGGGGGGGTCAGAACCCCCAAAACCCTCCCCCTAAATACGGCCTTGGTTAGAACTATAAAAGTTATATTTTTCTGTAACTTGTAAAATATTATCAATTAAATAAAAAAAATCAAAACTCTGAGATCAACCGTTTAAAAATTATTGAATTTTATATATGTTAAGATTTTTTCGATCTCACTCCTTATTAAAGGATCCAAAATTGAATGTTTAGTAAGCAAAGCTCAGAAGTGGTAAATTATATTTAAAAACAACAGTTTCGGCTTTTTCGGTTTTGTTTGGCAAAGGCCGAAGAGAACTCATAATATGTAAACTAAGCAAACATATTCACAATCATAATTGAAAAAATTTGTATGAGCACAGTTTGCTCAATTTAAACATTCGTTATACATCTGCAAAAAAAATTGCGAACGCGAATGTCAAAATTATGCGAATGTTTCGCATGTAGCGAATGCAGTCATCCGTTACATCACTAATGTATACATACTTCCTCTAGTCTAGTCTAGGATGACCTCGAGTCTAGTGGGTAGTACAGTAAACTTTCGTCCGGAAATTCGGGTTCGATTCCCGTCTTCGTCTCTTGGTTAATTTTCAAAACTTTCTTATATTCACTATTAATATGAAGTGTGTGAGAATTATGAGATAGTGTACAAGTACACACCTTGGTTGGTAAAAAATTGCCACACCGTCGCTCGGAACCGGCGTTAAACTGTAGGTCTAACAATGTGGTATCACAATAGGCCGTTCAGGCCTAAGTGCGTCTATCGACAGCCACTCCAACCAAACCTAACTTATCGCTGTCAACGCGCTTCCTTGGATAGGTCTTCAAATTTTCCCGATGGGTAAAAACTTTGTTCAACATTATTAGAAAAGGTGTTGTATTTGTGAGTATGTATTTTATGTGTGTTCATTTGTCTGACTATGTCTATGTGTCTGAGACAAAATTATGAGAAGTTAGAGAAAATATTATAGCAGAGTACACAAATTGAAAGGATTTATGTGATCTCATCATAGTTACACATCATCAAAAGCACATGCAGTTTAGAATATGTCAGAATATGATGCCATCACAGAAAGTACATAGGTAGATAAATACCAACGAGTATAGTGCACATTCAAAACATCACAACAGTGATTGATAATAATAGAAATGAAACAATATTCTCAACAAGAAAATCAACACTTCTTTATAGTAAAATTACAATTTTCAGCCAACTACACAAAATGAAAAATCTTAAATTAAATTAGAAGCGAGTCAAGGTTAATTCGTTACCTTTAATAAGGAGTTGGACTTCAGACTCAGAAAAAAATTTTTTTTTGAGCAATCCTACAATATGTTAATGAAGTTAGAAACTTTTTTTATGTTTCCAAATTTTACCCTGGGACTGAGTTTAAAAAATTTAAAAATTAATAACAAATCATTGAAAGCATTATCGAATCTTTGTTAATTTGTTTTACTTGAAAGGTAATAAAGTGATAAACAAAATTTTTTTTTTCCGACACTAATGGCTATTAAATTTATGAATATGGATATTAAATTTATGAATATTAAAAAAAGGGAGACTATGATAGAGCAGAGAGAAAGAATCAGGGCCGTAGCCAGAAATTTTTTTCGGGGGGGAAGGCGGGGGGGTTTTCATTTGAAGAAAATATTCATAAATAATTTTTATCAAACTGATTTTTAAATACAATAAATTAAATCGCTGATACTTTTGATGGACACTATAAAATTAAAATTTTAATAAAAATATTCCGATTTTTTTTAATCTTGACCTCAAAAAAATGGCCAAAAGTGACAAAAAATTCACAGAATAATTAAATTTTTTAAATAAATGTTATTCAATGTGCATTCTAATGCATTTTTTTATCGTGAGGGACATAATTTCATTAACTCATTGACTTCCCACTACTGATGATGTACCTAACCTCAAAAAAATTACCAAAAATAGTAAAGGCTCATTTTTTTCAAATGATCATCATTGGGAATTTGAGCCATCAATGATAAGGAACCCGGATGAGGTTGGCTTATATTCCCTAAATTCGTGAAGTCACAGCATTGAAAGAGATCTTTCTAGTCGTGGTGCTCTGAGCAATAATGCATTAAAAAATTAATTATATATTAAAATTGTCTCCTAAAACTGCATGAGTTTTGCTAATAAGATGGAGTTTTTGCGGAAGAATTTTTCACGTTGAACACGAATCTGAGGTCAAAAACTTCCCATCACGTCACATTTTAGGAAAAAAATGATGTTCAAGCAAGTCTAAATTTACAAGGATCCGATAATTTTTTCTGTTTTTACTAATTTTTAAACTTTTCAATCTGATTCAGGACGAAACTTTAAATCAAAAACAGATACTGACCTAGAAAAACTATGAATGCAGGAGTGCTCAGTATCACCTTCTCTTTTTGAATCCGTAGTGAAACCTCATGTCGAAGAAAACAAATCGGATTTGATCGCATAGTGTAACCCAGATTTCCAATTTATTTTTTATATTTGACTTTTTAGAAAAAAAAACCGATGGAAGTAAAAAATATCGTTAAATAGATTTTATTTTGACTTTTTTTCCATCCATTGGCAATTAATCTCAAAAATTAGAATAAAGTTTCCACATTTCGGGGGGGAGGGCGGTTTTGAACCCCCCTCCCCCCCTTAATACGGCCTTGGAAAGAATGTAATTTTCCATTATATTATCAATGGAGCAGTGACCCGAGTAACTTTTAGATTTAGATTTAATTTTTAAAATTAAAATAAACCACAGCTCACGAAGTATTATTTGAAATATATAAATAAATCAACACCTAAAACTTATATTTTTAGATATTAATTAAAATTCTATGCAATGAAGTAATCACTTTTCTGTATATTACTTAGCAGCTACTCCTTGGTCAGTTCCCAGGCATCCGCCTTGTAGCTACTATATTTACCTTGGTGAAATTAATAGATATTATTATTTTCGTTATGGTATTCTGTTGTCTTGCTTTAACGAGTAGATTTGCACCTTTTGAAATACATACCTTAAGCTGCTGTTTAGTTTTCGGGTAATTAATTTATTAATTTTATTAGAATTTATTATGGCGCATACACTTCGGATGCATTTTGGCATCCAAATTTCATACTGTGTTAGCGGTAGGATTTCTGCCTTTACTTTACTTACTTTTTCTCGTCTCGTAATACTACTACAAATCGCCTATCAACTTTGAGTTTTTCAAAAACTATTTTTAGCAGTAACATCACTGAGTCAAAACAAATTTACAACTATGTCGAGCTTTTTACTCTACCTGTACTCACCCAAACTAATTGCTTATTTATCCTTATTAAAAAAATTAATATAAATAAATACCATAGAAATGCAGCAGTATAGAATTCTGAAGAATTAAATTTCAGTATTTTTTCTGCCAAGTGCTTTTTGTTTATTTTCTAGCTTATCTTACTTTCCGCCATGAGCGCATTTTAGTATTCGCTGTGAAAATTGCAAGTAAACAATTTGCGCGCAAATACTGCGTTTATTTCCTTTTTGTCTGCCTGCCTTTATGCCTTCTGTCTTCTGCATTCCTTCCTAGAAATTCTTTTCACAGGGTTATGCAATAACAGCAGCAACAACAATTTCTGAAAATATCTTCGCCTGCGCTATTGCATTCTTATTAAGTTAATTTTAATTCTATTTTCAATGTTTACACCCCGCGTAACCCCCCGTGTTCGTTTGGCTTAGCACTGCATTTTATAGATTATTATGTTGTTATTCTCGAACCAACTTCCTTTTCGTGTTACGTACTCTTTGCGTCAAGTTGATGTTGTTCTGTCGTCTTGAACGACGTCATCTTGAAAGATTTTTGTGTTGTAGTGAAATAATTGCGGTTTTTGTTGATTACAGAGAAAAAAAACAGCAACAACAAGCAACTATAACAATAACAAAATCTACATAATGGGATAGTTTTATGCGCTAAGGAATTTAAGTTAAGCGGTTTTTGTTTCTTTTGAAATGGCTAGAGATTTATAAATACCTGATTCCCCTAAAGGGGTTCGAAAAGGTTTTTCTAGAAAGAAGCTTTATGGAAGCTTTCGTAATGCATTGCCCTTTAAATAAAGATTTTCAAAGTTTATATATACAATAACACCAACAAACAGTTACAGTCCTATGCCGAATCCGAACGAAATTTAACAACTTTCCGCAGTACGTTACTGCGTCTATTAGAAAAGTTTTTTTGTTCGATTCTTATCAATTCTCTTTTGGAATAACAATTTGTGTTTCCAAATAGCAAAATTTCTTGAGCAATTCCTTTTTCTTTTCTTTTTCTGACATTCATGTTCTAAAATATTTTTTGTTAATCATACTACAGTTTATTGAAAATAAGTAATCAAAATGAAAATGCAAATGAGATCTCTCCAAGTTAGAGGATGATATACATAAATAGCAAAATAGTTTTTTTTGTTTTTTTTTTATCTTATTTTTATTTATTTATTTTTGATGGCCCTAAAATGGAGATGTATATTTTTTCATTGGTGTTGCAAATTTAATTTTTTATCCACGAGTGTAAGAGAGAAGTGCGCCAAAATCAGCGGTCCCTGGTACACATCTGGACCGAACTGTGGCTCATATGATTCTGCCAAAAATTTGCATGCTATTTCTCTGAATAAATATAATAAAAAAATAGAAAATTAGCATAAAAATCTTAATATGGTATTTGTTTTTAATTTTTACATTTTTCAGTGAATTTTGAAATGATCTTAGGCCACTTTTTCGAAAATCGAAATTTTTAAAAATTTTGAAATACTTAAAAAAATTTTTGTGTGAAAAATAAAAACTTATCTCTATGGGCAAAGGGTACCCAATAGTGCTCTTAATACCCGTTTACCCGGGTTATACTCGGATACCCGGGCACCCGGGAGGGTACTCCGGGTACCCCCGCAAATTTTCGGGTATCCGTTGCTAGTAGATTGTTTGAAAAATTTTTATAAAATTAAAAGACTACAAAATCAACTATACATATAAAATACATATACTTGCTATTGGAATCAGATGAAATTTTAACACAATATCTGTATAACACATGGGCATAATTAGGGTGGGGTTGTTCGATTGGGGTGGCACCTTTCATACGACCTTAACCCTTTCAGTCATCACGACCTCTACAAAGCACAAGCTTTGATAGCTAATAATTATGTTTTATATTTCATAATCTGCTAATAAAATTATATACAGTTACGGTCAAAATAATAATAGTGACATAAGGAAGAAATCATATTACGCAAATAATATTTTTTAGTTATATATTCATAAAATATTTAAATTTAAATAATAGCTTGAAGTCTCAGCATCTCCTCAAAAGACTCGTTTGTTATTTTTTCATCAATGGAGCTTACAGACTGAAAAATGGTGTCACATTAAAAAGTATCAGCACAGCTTAGTTTCTCTACATCCAGATGAACAAAAGTGGAAACAAATTTTTAAAATAAGATAATATCTTCAGGTTCAAAAAGAGTCTTCAAAGTACCGAAATTTCGACAATAAATTTTATTATTTTCAAAATTTTTGGGCCGAAATTTTGCAAGTACAAACATAATGCAATCAGAATTTTTGAAATCGGATAATGTCAAAAAATTTACCATTACGAATTTTGTGAATAGAAATGAAATAATTGTTGCCTGAAAATAAATTTAAGTGAGAAAAATACCCACACATAGAGGCGAAGCTACTGTTTTCTACTTCTATTTACAATATTAACATATGCAGTTACACTAATGAAGGATTGGTCTTTGGAGGAAGTGTGCAAATATGAGCCCTTTAAAATAGCAGTAGAAAAATTAATGGGAAATAGTATTAAAAAAATAGTAGAAAAGTACTTAATAGTTGTAGACAAAGTAGTAGTAGTTGCCCGAAAATAATCCCAAAATATGGTAGAGCCATATTTAATTTCTCTAATGGTTTTAGGCTTATTTAGTCAATTGGTCATTGATGCAAATAAAAATTCTTATTCCATCTGTTTATCTATTCCTCTAGTTTATTTTACAAGAAAAAACAGTAATTAATTTTTATACAAACATATATACTTTGTAAACATTTAAACATTCATATCACACTGAAAGGGCTAGAAAATCGTTTTTTAAACAATAAACATTTCAAAATTCATTTACTTTATTTTGCAAGCATATTTAAAAAAAAAAATTGTATGTAGAAACCAAACAATTTTCGGGTACCCGATTTCATGTATTACCCGTAATTTTCGAGTACCCGAAATCAGGCATTACCCGTAAATTTTGCGGGTACCAGAAAATGTACGGGTACCCGTTGACCGTAATGCCCGGGTACCCGTAAGATAGGGTAATATCCGCATTTTCGGGTACCCGTGTATTACCCGGCGGGTATCAAGAGCACTAGTACCCAATCTATTGTACTTTCATACGGTATATAGCACTTTAAGATACCTTATTCAGTTTGGGTTCTAGAGCATTATCTAATACCATGTCCATCTTTGGGCCCTCTCCCCTAACTTTGATTTGAGGTGGCTTTTTTATGGATTTTCTCCCACTGGATTCGAAAATCAATATTAAAATTTTTAAATCGATCAGTTTTTGGGGCATTAGGCGTATTTCTTTATTAACTCAAAGCAGAGCACGAGTTGTCAAAAAACATTATCGTGTTTCTTTTTAACTCTGAGCACGTAATTGTGTTTCTTTTTGTGATCAGAGCGCGCTCAGAGCGTGCTATACGTGCTCAGAAGAAATCGACTGAACAGACAGAGCACGATTGAAAGAAATATTTTGACAGTGTTGCAGCTATTTGAAATGGCGAACAAGGGCTCAGAATATTAATTTATCCATTTTGCACAAAAAAAATCAAAACGATTGAAAAAACTTTGTTGAAAAATAAACTTAATTATAAATAGCTGTTATCTGACAGTTCGCGCTCTATGCGTTTTAAAATTAAATCAGACTTGTCAGAGTGTGCTCGGAGTGTGCTCTGATCAGAACGTGCTCGGTGTGCTTGTAATTTTTTCATAACAATTTAAAAATCATATCTCGAGCAGAAAATGTTCTTGAAATGAAAGTATTGAGATGGCAAGCATATCTAATTGGACATTTAGTTGGTTAACCGATTCAAAAGATAACGATGAAAATTTTTAAAAAATCAAATTTTAATGCTGATTCTGCGGCAATAGCAATAGTGTATTAATTGTGCTATTAATGTAGGAAACATTAGCAAGTACGTTTTCTTACATTGCGTTACGGCCAGGGGGGAGGGGTCAAAATTGTTCAAAAATTACTTTACGTAATATGTGGATGACACCTTAGAGGCCAGGTAACCCTCTCCCCCGTAACAAAATAATTATAATTTGCTAGTTTTAATTTTATATTCGATAAAACTATCAATGTCGAGGCTAATCCCGAAATCCGGGATTGAAATTTGAGTCCCGAAAATTCCGATCCCGAAAAGTCGATCCGGAACGACATCCTTAACTTCTACCTAATCAGTTGCATGCATAACATTCGATTGGAGTTTTGTAGGGAAAAATTGGGTATGGTATGTCACAGATCTGAAACACGGGATGACAAGGGGTTAAATAAAGTTTTTTTTCGTCATACTGATAGTTAGCTACTCACAAAAAAGAAAACGCAATGTGATCCAGTAAACAATATTACCATAATTTAGGTGAAGTGATGAAATACCCAAAAAATGGATATTTACGGGTATTTGCCGTCGGTTTGGTAAATACCCAGTTGTAAACCCTTCACTAGACATCCCCCATCAAAAAAAGCACAATAATCACCATCTCTGATTGCGAAAAATATTATAACACGCTTTACAATGATGATACTTCAAAAAACTTTGGATACAGCTTTCATTGATAACAATGCACATGCTTCAAACTAAGAAAGAAAATTCTATAAATATGTACGTAGGTACATTAAAGGTGCCCAAATTCGTATGAAGGAAAGTGTCTTTGAATTTTCATATGTCGAATGTACAATTAGGAAAATTACATTTTTAAATATTTGAATTGCAACTTTAGTAATTGAATGGTCGCATTAAGCTATATTTTTATGTATACCTTCTTCAGTTAATCAGGAAATATTGGCATCCAAAGTTTAAAAATTTCTCAGTAGCTAGGACCCATTTACAGACGTTCAAATGATTCCAAATTTTGCATTCGATATTTGGGCGAAAAGTATTTTTTCTTGGGCACCTCTTATGTACTTGTATATATGAAATAATATTATAGCTACATTTCATTATCGTAATCTTTCTCTCATATACCTTGCCTATAATAATATAATAAAAAAAAAAAAACACTGTATTTAGAAAGCACGATTGATTGATAACTAAACCGGTATATAAATGTCCAATTCCTGCAGTTAAATAATTTATTTGTTTGAGTTAACATAAAGTTAAAGACATGGATTTCTTACAAACATTTTACGATAAACATGAAAAAATATGGAGTAGCCCTAAGACGGGATTATTTTATGAATTTAATACTTCCGTGGGGAAAGTGATATTTGCAAATTTGAGAAATTATCCAAAAAATATTTGTCAGGTGAGTATTGAGTGCTGAATATTGAAGGTGACTCTAGATAAATATATTGATAAAATGTTTTTTAAAGATTTGTGACATTGACGGTAAATCCGTGACCAATCAAGAGGCACTCACATATGCAGTCCGGATTGCATTACATTTAAAACAGTTGGGTATGGGACGTGAGGACATCGTAGGTATTGCTGCCCGGAATACAACGTATCTAATGCCAGTTGCTGTGGGTTGCTTTTTTAATTGCACACCATTTCATGCAATCAATCCGATTGTAGATGAAAGTAAGTGGACTTTATACAGACTGTAATCGATTCGCTAATAAGTGAGCTAACTTATTTTGAAATTTATCTGCCATTTTTTGTTTCTTTTCATATAAAGTTAGCGAGTTCACTTTTCAGGAAATCACACGCAGCCATAGTTATACGATAGAACTTAATTTGCCCGTGTTTACTTAATTTACAGAGACTACAAATCATTTATTTGGTTTAACAAAACCAAAGGTCATTTATTGTGATGGACAAGATTACGAAAAAATTCGAGCAGCTACCAAATCATTGAAGCCTATAATATTTACATTGAATGATCATATTGAAGGTGTACCGAAAGTAGAAAATATAATTTTTGAAAAAGTACCAATGGAAATGTTTTATAGGTATGCATTGATTATTTCTGTCAAAAAAAAACATTGATTGATTAGTTCCGACCTCGGGCAGTACTGAGTACTTATTGAGCATGAAAATCTTTGATCATACAAATGTTTACATTTCCCATACTTCTTATAACGCCTGAGATCAGTTTTGAATTCAATCCTGATGAAGCCACTACCAAATTACTGCATAATTTCAAGCTTGAATCTGGATGGGATGCATTATTAACTGTTCTTAGTTCGGAATTTAGTGTTTTCTACCTTAAGAGAATAAAATTAATTTTTTTTTTCAGGCCCGAGGTTCTGGTATTGGGTGGTGATCAAACTGTGGCCATACTCTGTTCTTCCGGTACTACTGGGCTTCCGAAGGCTGTGTGTATATCAAATCATTCACTATTTCATGAAAATCCGTAAGCTGAACATTACATACTGATCAATAGGACCATATTTAATACTGTATGAACATTTCCAGAAGTCTTACCAGTGAGGACGTCATCTACAGTTCAAGCGGATTAGATTGGTTTGGCGGCCTAATGTATTTAATTACCTCCACTACATTAGGTTGTACACGCATAATAACCAACAAACCATATACTCCTGAATATTATGTGGAACTCATAAGCAAATATAAAGTAACCAATACCGCTGTTGCACCACGTCATGTAGCAACATTGTTAACTTGCCCCGCCGCTACCAGCGAAAATTTATTCTCCTTACGTTCCGTTTTTATTGGCGGTGGTTGCATAAGTCCAACTTCATTACAAAAATTGCGTGAACTATTGAAAAACGCTAATGTTACTTTCTCTTATGGCCTAACCGAAGTTGGTGGCTTATCTCTTAACTTCGGCTCAGAATATCCAACTTCTGTGGGCAAATTGATGCCCAATCTTCGAATGCGTATTGTCGATGATAATGGCAATCGATTGGGACCAAATGAAGTTGGTGAAATTCAGGCACACAATGATAACAGTTGGAATGGTTACTATAACAATCCCATCGAAACACAACGTATGCAAGATCCTCAGGGCTGGTTTCATACTGGTGATCTGGGTTATTTTAACGAAAAAAATTTCCTTTATGTTGTGGATCGAAAGAAGGATACTTTAAAATATCAGGGCATGCATTATTGGCCAACCGAAATCGAGGAAGTTATAGCAGAACTACCAGAAGTGGCAGATGTCTGTGTGGTGGGCATTTATGATGAACGAAATGGGGATGCTGCTGCTGCGTTGGTCGTAAGAGCGAAGGATGGTGGGTCTTTGACGGAAGCAGATATTAAAGCGTATGTGGCTAAGAGATTGAACGTAATATACAAACAACTGCATGCAGGAGTGCAATTTGTTGACAAGTTGCCGCAAACTGCAAATGGCAAGACAAATAAAGTAGATGCGAAAGCCTTATATTTTGCAGAGTCAAAGTGATACCATTTCGTAGAATTTAACCCTTAAATGCGCAACACATCCGATTTCAATTAAAGCCATACCTAGAGGTTGTATTTGTGATTCCGAACAACGTTTGTTCTACGAGTTTTGAAATAAATTAGTTTAAGGTGCCGTAATTTCGATTTATATGGTTGGGCGCTGTATTAACCTTTGGGGATTAACTGGAGAATAAATTAAAATATATATGTAATATTTTTTTAAAACAATTATTTGGTGTTATCCCATACCGTTTGGCACACATTTTTTTCACTGCAATATATTTGTTATATATAAATTGCAAAATAAAAAATCCATCTTTTCAGTTTGTAGTTCAAAATTTTTGCAAAACATGCTTGCGAGTTAAAAATAACTGTAACTATGTGATACTTCCAGTAGTGGACAGAATCGTTGCTGGTGCATAACTTTTGAAATAAAGCTGGGATTAAATCTAGCGTTACTCCACTAGGAAGATGGTATAAGGGTACAACTATCCTCATTAAAAAAAATTCCAGCACGGTTATATTCCTTGTAGCTAGAGCGAATTAAATGTTCTTCCAGTACTGGACAAAATCGTTGCTGGTGCATAACTCTTCAATTGTTGCTGGGATTAAATCTAGCATTACTCCACTAGGAAGATGCTATAAGGGTACAACTATCCTCATTAAAAAAAATTCCAGCACTGTTATATTCCTTGTTGCTAGAGCCAATTAAATGTTCTTCCAGTAGTGGACAGAATCGTTGCTGGTGCATAACTTTTGAAATAAAGCTGGGATTAAATCTAGCGGTACAGCACTAGGAAGATGCTATATGGGTGCAACTATCCACATCAAAAAAATTTCATTTCGTTGCTTGTCCTTGTAGCTGGATCCATTTTAATTTTCAGATAGAACTTGTATGAATCGTTACTTAATCATAGCTTTTTCAACCTTTTAGTGGAAAAGGTAATGTTTACGTGAGAAAACATACATAAAATCGTATAAATATTTAATAATTTATTGAATTTAAGGGTTTTTAATTAGTTTTTGTGCACAAAGAAATATTTTATTTATTATTTTCTTGTCATCTGTGTCACCCTGTGTTTTGGACAGCTGATATTTAGCGTCGTTGCTAACTTCACGCTAGTTGTGCGCTTTACTTTGTGTTGACAAATTTAATAAAGTTGTAAAATAATAATAACATGAGTAAATCAGCATTGGCAAGTTTAACTGCACAATATACAGATTCTGAAAATGAGGAAGATGATAGCTTGGACTCGCAGAATTCCCAGTCGTCACAGGTTCGTAGTATATTTTTGCCTACAACAATGCCAAAGTTACCAATGTTTGTATTTTCAGGTCATTATACCCAAGCCAACGCCTCCGCCAGCGGAAACGCCTGAAAAACCGAGTACCTCCACTAACAGCAAACAAAAAAAACGTTCCAAAAAATCTGTTCGGCGCCTTGTAAGCTATCAAGATGATACTATAATTTCCGATGAAGAAGAACAAGACTTTACAGAGACCAGTGAAGAGTCCGAATCCGACGAAGAATTCTACGCCGATGGCGGAGGTGCACCATCTAACAGTACAACACACCATAATCAAAAAGATAATGGTACTGCAATTGCCATACAAATTGATGATGAATCAAGTATATCAATGAATGAGTTGAAAACATCAAATAAAAACGAAAAATTAGGCAAATATGCACATTATGGGTTCACCTTGCCTTCGGAGCCTAAGGGGAAACCTACATCGGAATTAGTTGAAAAAGTACGAAATCTATATGAGAAAATGGACAGTAACAATATGGATATGAATCGTTTAATACAAGGGCGTAAAGAATTTCGGAACCCAAGCATTTATGAGAAATTGATACAATTTTGCGATATTAATGAGTTTGGCACAAATTATCCCCCGGAAATGTATGACCCTCTGCAATGGGGTCCGGAAAGTTATTATGAGGAGCTGGCGCGTGTACAGAAAAATGAAATGGTGAAGCGTCAGAAAGAGCGTAAAGACACAGATAAAATTGAGCAGGCTACTGCGTTAGCACGTAAGGTCGAAGAGGAAGCAAAAAAAAGGCAATTGAAGTGTTTTCCAGTTTATTGCACACTTATCTATTTTTAAATCTTTTCTTTTTGCTTAGAAAATCTAAATGGGATCAGCCAGCTGCTCCAGTTAAACCTGTGGTACCACCTGCGCTTACTACCACTGTGACAGGTACTAAGGGTACTGTAATCTCAGCTTTTGGTACGCTGCCAAAAAAACCGGCGGTGTAGCGGGAATTGACTATTTTTTAAGCCTGGAACAGAATGTAAAGCGTGAAGCACAGAATGTATCATAGCAAACAATGAAACGCGACAAAGAAAAATGTGAAAAGAATGTGCACTTCTGAAGCTCATATTTATTGTAATTGGAAACACACACAATCATATTTTTCTTCATATTTTTGCAATCAAAGTGCTATAAATTATAAATCAATTAAATTCTTTTACAAGTTCTATAAATATTTCAGTGCATTCTGCCACTTTTTAATTTTGACAATCAGTTGTTATATTTGAAGCGCGACAAAGTTGAAAAGTTTCAGCTTCACATTCTGTTCCTCACTTTAAGTGAGGTGAGGTGTCAAAAGGTCAATCTGTCAAAAGTAAAATTTATACATTTTCATTGTAATCAAGCTCAATGTGAAGTTGTCGCTGAAGCTGAGTTTGAAGCGTAAAATTGAAACTTCAACTTTGTCGCGCTTCAAGCATAACAACTGATTGTCAAAATAAAAAAGTGGAAGAATGAAATGAATTGCATTGTAAAAGAATTTAATTGGTTTAGAATTTAAAGCACTTTGATGGCAAAAATGTAGAAAAAATATGATTGTGTGTGTTTTCAATTACAATAAACATAAGCTTCAGAGGTGCACATTCTGTTCACATTTTTCTGTGCATGCACTAAATATGAAACTAATAATTAACTTATTAATTAACAATAAATTAATTTATAATAACCAAAGGTAATGATTTTCTATTTTTGCGTACAGCCATGAATTGTGTATACTAAGTCCTGATATCAGTCTGACTTTAAACGCCATATTAATTCAATTGGAGTAATTTTTAAGTTTGAGCAAGATCCCAAGAGACGCCTACGAGGAACTCTGTGGTACAACGGGAGTCTCTTTATACTTATTAATACCCCTTGGGAGTGTTATTGAGACCTATGGGTCTTACTTGTTGGAGCCAAACGGGTCTTACTTGTTGGAGCCAAACGGGTCTTACTTGTTGGAGCCAAACGGGTCTTACTTGTTGGAGCCAAACGGGTCTTACTTGTTGGAGCCAAACGGGTCTTACTGGTTGGAGACGTATGGATCTTACTGGTTGGAGTCCTATGGGAGACTTTGAACGTGCATGATAGTCTTCTTGAAGCCTCCTGATAGTCTTCTTGAAGCCTCATGATAGTCTTCTTGAAGACTTATGATAGTCTTCTTTTAATTCTCTGCGAGACTTCTTGGAGCCATGAAAGTCTTCTTGGAGCTTTATGAGAGTCTTCTTGGAGGCCTATGGAAGCTTCTTAAAGCCTCATGATAGTCTTCTTGGAGCCCTATGAGAACCTTCTTGGAGCCCCATTAGAGCTGACTCCTATGTGAACCTTCTCAATGTCCTAAGAGAGCCTTCTTAGAGCCCTATAAAAGTCTTCTTGGAGCACTATGAGAGTCTTCTTGGAGGTCCATGAGAGTCTTCTTTGAGGTCCATGAGAGTCTTCTTGGAGGTCCATGAGAGTCTTGGAGGTCTATGAGAGTCTTCCTGGAGGTCCATGAGAGTCTTCTTTGAGGTCCATGAGAGTCTTCTTGGAGGTTTATGAGAGTCTTCCTGGAGGTCCATGAGAGTCTTCCTGGAGGTCCATGAGAGTCTTCTTTGAGGTCCATGAGAGTCTTCTTGGAGGTCCATGAGAATCTTGGAGGTTTATGAGAGTCTTCCTGGAGGTCCATGAGAGTCTTCTTTGAGGTCCATGAGAGTCTTCTTTGAGGTCCATGAGAGTCTTCTTGGAGGTTTATGAGAGTCTTCCTGGAGGTCCATGAGAGTCTTCTTTGAGGTCCATGAGAGTCTTCTTGGAGGCCAACGAGAGTCTTCTTTTTGGAGCCCTATGAGTCTAACTAGAATCCTTTGAAAGTCTTCTTAGAGTCCTAAGGAAGTCTTCTTTGGGTCTTATGGGAAACTTATGAGAATCTTTGGGAGTTTTACTTAAAATACAATTTTAAAACAAAAAAAACAGAAAATTTTAATAATAGCTGTTTTATTCGCCAGCTAGTTTAACATGTGCGAATAAAACGACCAAGTTGTTAAGTCTATTCTTCGTTATATTGTTATTCACAATGAAACTGCTCAGCAGCTAGAGGTGAAACATTTTAATGGATCCCAGTTATTGCTGTTAATCGTGGGCATTGTTTTTAGATTTTACCCTTATTAAGAACATTTAACAATGATTTTAACTTATTTTCATTGGCAGCCATTTCGAATCTTTTCCTTTTTTTCTATTTTTTTGCAAACTGTCACGCTTCTTCTTTCATTATTGGCAGTTCACAATAGAATTTGATGTAGTTAAACTACTAATTAAGTATACATAACAGCTATAATTATACGCGTTATCTCTGCCTCTTTGTTGTTGCTTTCCCGTACAATTATCGCTGCTAGTTATACATAACTAGAAGCAAGTGGCGAATAAAACGCAGCTAATATAGTGTAAATGATTAAAGAGAAGTATATAACTTTTTGATTTAAATTTTCCAAAAGCCACTTCTCAATGGTTGGTTATGTATGGTATGCAACAAATTAAGATTTGGTCTAGCAAGTGACGTCTTAGATCAGGGACATAACTAGTACTGTCGAAGATACTCCGATTGGAGTATTTGTACTCTGCTCTAATCTTAATCCTTTTGTCTTCCAATCGGGGAAAAAAATCCTTCTATTTCATATTCTTGAATTTTTGGGTTGTACGCAAAATTAACGTAATTCAAACTTTTATGTTTTTTGTTGGGTTAGGTTAAATTGGATTGGCTGTCGAGAGACACACTTAGGCTAGAACGGCCCATTGTGAATACCGATTCTGAATAGCGGCGTTATTTTCGTTTCTGTCGGTGAAATATTTGTTACTATGACTAGCTTTGTTTTATTTATTTATTTATTTAAAATTTTGAACTTCTAGAAGTTTTTGCTTGGCTTTGTGTTATTGGTTGCGTATACCGAACGTAAAATTAGGAAAGCTGATTTAAAACTGATTAATCAAAAATCAGTCTTTGCGTCTTAGAAACGGCTTCTTATAAAAATAAAATTATGGACGATTTCGAACTCGTGTCGAGAAATCATACTGACCTGAAAAATCGGTAAAATAATATGATTATAAAAATGGCGTTAAAATGGAAGCAGCTTTGCGTTTCTAGTACAATTTTTCACTTAATGAATGCTTTAAAAGAAAAAAATGTTTTCAAAACTGAAAAAAATTATTGGGCCAGTTATAAGTTTTTCACATAGCGCAGTGGCAAAAATAATATTTTCTCAATTGAATCTAACAAAAGACAAAAAGTGAAATTAATTGCTGACTGCAACTATTTATACAGTAAGAAAATGCTACAAAAAAATTATGTTTCCCACTGAGTCCTTTTGATTACTACTATTATGACACAACACCCTCTGGAGGTTTGGAGGTTTGCCATTGCTAGCCAAAAGGTGGTGCCGTGTAGAAGAATGTTTATTTTCCATTTTTGATTTTTAAGCGTGCCGATATATGAAGGGAGATAAGTTTATTTTAGTTTTTTAATCTTTATTGTTTTTTATTATTAATACTTAATATTGTACCGTTTGTTTCCAAAGAAGGAATATTTTGTTTCCGTATGAATTTGCTTATTTTTCATAACTTTTATAGCTTTAAGTATGACTGAGTTTGTAACGAAAAAGCTGTGAATAAAAAAACGTATATTTTCTAACAACATTTCTATAAAACTGTTAGTGGAACTGTTGGCAATTATTTAAGTAATACTTATTTGAAAACTTTTAAGACATTTTGAAAATTTGCTCCCCTGTAAAGCACCTAAAGTTTTCAAAACGACAGCACTGGTCATAACTGTCATAAGAAATACTTCAAAGAGTTGCAGATACGCATTAGTTTTTAACCCTTATAAATATTTCCTAAAAGTAACAATTACCGTTATAATAACTAATACCGCAAATGAAATTTCATTTTGGTTACACATAACTAATATCGCAACCAAACAGTTTTTTTGTTACCCATAACAATTGTCATCACCAAAATATTTTTTGGATTTTTGCTCAAAAAAAAAGAAAAGTTTATTCTGAATCAATGCTTTAGACGATCTGAGTTTTTTTTTAAGATTTAATCCTTTAAAGTGCAACGTTTATCGCATTCAGTAATTACGTTGCTTCCAGTGGGATAACGACCTTAGAAGAAATTTTCAGTTCTTAAGGATTTTGTTTTATGTGTTAAAAAAATTCAAATTTTGAAGAATCTCGTTGTTCAAATTCAAATAATTCACAGAACTCTGAAAGTAATTTGTGTTGGTATAGCATAGAATCTAGTTTTTATTATATTTTCTGATACTTCTTAACCTTTTTAAAAGAATGTGTACTTCCTGTGGTAGGAAAAATCGAGATGTTGATTTTCATGTTTAGGAGCCCCCAAATAGTAAAAAAAAAAAAACTATTCACGAATTTTTACCTGTCCAGGTTTAGCTGTATGCGAAGTATACAAATATATACAACAAAACGTTCAGGGAGCTTTAAAATACTCCGACATACACAAAATATATCTCTATCGACAGAGGAAGGTTCTATCTACATAAGCATTTTTTTTTTACAAATCTTTTTATTATTTAGTATTTTTAATGATTTTTTGAAATTGACGACACAAAAAAATAAAAACAGATAGCACAAAAAAAAAAGGTGAGGTTGTCCCATAAAAGTCGCAATAGTTTCGACGTTAATGCTTCAATTGTAACAAAATAAATTTCAGACGATAGAGAAAGACGTCAATACCAAAATAGTTTGGTTGGCATTTAAATCGAAGTCAGGAAAAATGTTCAAATTCATGTACACATATGTGTGCGAAAATCCTGAGAGGGTTAAGCTTCTAAAACTTTACTTGGATATTTATTTGGCTGGATTACCAGAGGGAAATAAATTAAAATAAAAAAGATATACTCTTGTTTCGAAAAACTTCAAATTACACCAATCACCGAACGCATCATGACACCACACAACTGTCAAAACAAACTCGCCAATTTGTTGTATATTTTTGTTAAGTTGGCAGTACTGCATTGCCTTGTCGTCGGTGTCGTTTGCTGATGTTTCCACATTTTTTCTTTTTCCGTTTTTATTTATTATTTTTCAATTGAAGAATTATTCAAATTGTGTGCAAATATAAACTAAATTGCAGTTTATGCCCGTCTCAGTTACATTACTGAAAGTGCTACAAATTTAAAGGTGGATATTGTTGAGAAATTCCATACAGTAATTTCCTGTGGCGTGGAATTGCAACGCCAAAAGTGATTTCAGCACAAAATAAGAGTAAAACAAGCAAGAAAAAAAAAAAAAAAACGAAAAGTGTGAAGTGGAATTGGAAAAAATCTTCATTTTGATCTTCGACAATCCGACGACTACGTCTGTTGCAAGCAGCAGTAGTAGCAGCTATCAGAGGTTTGTGTGTGCGTTTGGCGTGGCAACAATTGGAACAAAAAACGAGAATCTCAAAAAGATTTACGCGATCGTGTGATGGCGAAAAAATTTCAAAATTTTTAAAGAGATTTTCAAAAAGTAGTAGGTAAATAACTCAATATGAATTTGCTATTAAAATTTTTCGAATAATTTTTCATATTCCTGTTTGTAGTTATATATTGTGAAATAAGTACGCGGAATTTATGATGAGATCGTGGAGAAATTTAACCTTGTAGCTTGCCGTTGACATTTTATTTGTGTTGTTAGTTGCTGCTGCTGCCTCTGCTTCCGGGCGCGCATGTAATTGCAACATGCACTTTTTAAAACTTCACTTTATTAACTTTTAGGTTTTCCCCCTGTTTCTTCATATACGAGTATACTAAAAAAAATCTAATTATAATTCAATTCAGTAGTAATTGCTAAAATTAATACGCCTTATACTTATTTTTTCATTTGTAAACAAAGCATCTATACATATATTTGTTAGATTCTTTTCGATATGTAGGTACTCGTGCTTGTTTACAATTTGAAAGTATCGGCAATTTTTTTTCCTAATCTTTTAATTTAATCCCCATAAAAAATTACGTACGCAATATTTTTTAAATTTTATTTCTATCCTAAAGAAAAAAAATAGCAAAAGTTTCTTATTTCTTTTGCTTTATTTTGATTTTCATTTGCCTCAGTTGGTTTTTTTTTTTTTTGCGTTCGAAGAAAAAAAAAATATTTCGAAGGAAAAATTCTATTAGTTAATTTAGCTATTCGCATTTATGAAACTGCCGCTGATATAGACACACGCTGTTTTTTTCACTCATTCTCTATTATTTCATTGCCGCTTTTCATTTTTATGTACTTTATCTTCTACATGCTATATGCTTTTCAGAGAGTTACATTAGTTTTTGATATCTTTGACGCCATTATGTTAAAATTGCCGTGACTTCTTGATTTCATAGGCAATAAAAAAGGAGAAGAGTAAAAAAATTTTAAATTAAAAAGCTGTGAACAGAAAAGATCTTTGTTTGAGTTAGGTCTTTGCCGATGAACGGTAATGCCCTACTTGTCCTAGTTTTCTTAAAGCAAATTACTTATCAATAAAGTGGGTCTAGGTAGGTTAAATGACTGTAGCACAATTAGACTAGGAAAACCCATTATGATACCACATGGTTAAACCTACGGTTTAACGTTGGTTACGAATGGCGATGTGGCAATTTGTTATCACTTGGTTGTTTTTCCATTGCCTACTAAGGCAATTCATAATTCCCATTCAGTTCTTATCAATAGGAATCCGAACCGAACCGAAAGGGGATCGGA
The DNA here is from genome assembly GCA_963691655.1 of Toxonevra muliebris. Lineage (NCBI taxonomy): Eukaryota > Metazoa > Arthropoda > Insecta > Diptera > Pallopteridae > Toxonevra > Toxonevra muliebris. Next base: position 35,614,257 of record OY829328.1, on the reverse strand, counting down.
ACCCTCAGTCTCTCGGGTGAAAGGCTAGTGCGCTAACCACTAGGCTATCGAGGTCGTCAAGGTGGGACTATCAAAGAGGCGACAACTGGGCTAGTTCCTCGACCTCCACGATACAAGAGGCGTACATTTTTTATATTCTTAAGTTGCCTTGTTCCTTGCACTCTGAAAAATTTGCTGAGTATTGCAGGAAGGTCTTTTGGAAATTGTATGTGTCCAGATAGGCTTTGAGTAGTTTGAATAATTGAGAGAGTTCTACTGCTTCTCATTTTAATAAAAGTTGACTCGAGATTATATTGGAATGACAAAGCCTGCAGAATAACGGGCAATAGCTTTAAACCTTAATCCAGCTTTAGAGTAGCAGCGTTTTATTCGCCACTTGCTTCTAGTTATGTATAACTAGCAGTGATAATTATATGGGGAAACAACAACAAAGCGGCAGAGATAACACGAATAATTATAGCTGTTATGCATACTTAACAAGTTGTTTAACTACATCAAATATTATTGTGAACTGCTAATAGCAAATCAAGAAGCATGACAGTTTGGCAAAAAAAAAGAAAAAAAATATTTAAAATGTCTGGCGGTGAAAATAAGTTAAAATCATCGTTAAATATTCTTATAAAGAGTAAAAACTAAAAACAATGCCCACGATTAACTGCAATAACTGAGATCCATTAAAATGTTTCAGCTCTAGCTGTTTAGCAGTTTCATTGTGAATAACATTACAACGTAAAAGAGACTTAACAACTTGGTCGTTTTATTCGCACATGTTAAATTGACTGGCGAATAAAACACAGCTAGTATATCCTTATCCTGTGGTCTGCTCTTTGAAGGAAATTAGTCTGTTTATCTTGTTCGCAAGTACATATCTCTTAGACCTTTTAACCCCGAAAGTCTCCCCCTTGGATTCCCTATTGATTTTTATTTATGTTTATATTTTCCTAGTAATTATTCAATCATATTCAATTAAATCCGTACACAAATGTGCAATTGAAATAAATTTTATGGAAGCGCGCAAAATCGTTTGTAATGAAATTTAAGTTGAATCTCGCTAAATGACTACATGAGTACTTGTTTAGTTGCAATTTTAGTTGTGGTGAGATTGTTGGAAATGTAGTCACAGCAATGTAACCACCAATTAACATTGTGGTGAGAGAGAAAAGATGGAACAGCTGAAAATAAGTTAAGTTGTGACGTTGAATCGACGTAAATATTTATGGTTTTTGTTGTAGTTCTGTTGACTATAAAATAGCGACACAGCGCATTTTGGTGTTTTTTTTTTGCTGTTTGTGATGATTTCCACTTCGAAGCATTTCCTTTTTATTATCGTACAAATATTTGTTGTATTCACTGTTTTAATTCGTTTCTCTCTTTCTAACAGATTTAAACATCTCGAGCCTCATCAATTTTATCATCCATTGCTGCTCTAGCACTTCCATGTAAAAACATCATACTCACCCTGTGTATCGCGTCCGTCGTGTAGTGAAAATAAAAACATCAACAAAAAAAAAAAATCAAAAACAACGAACATAAAAATAATTTTTTTGCAAATAATATAACGATATTTTTATTTAAAGTTCTTTCTTTTCGTCGCGCTGCGTTTCTTCTCATCCAACAACAACAACGTCTTTGAGTCTTCGGAACACGAAGCCTTACCAGCAAACAGAGAGGAGCTGAAGAACCTCGTGTGTGTGCGTGCTTTGTTTTATCTGCCTCTTTATACTTGGCCAACATCAACAACTAAACGTTTTAATTTTTTTGTTTCGTTCTTTTTAACGGACGGACATATTGGTTTTTTGTTTGGGAGAAAAGTGGACTACGTCATCTGTTGTCGTTGTTGGCAACAGTTAACAGCAACCGCAGCAAAGGCTTTTCTACATTTTTGTTTTTGTCTTGTCATCTCTTTTCGTAATTTGCTAAAACAAAAAAAAAATAAAAAAATGTTTTAATACTACAAGTTTGCATGTGTCGCTATTAACTGAAATGTGAAATAAAAAAAAAAAAAAAAGCAAAAAAAAGTTTGTTAAAACCAATTTTTCAACTGTTCGAACCCTGGTGAATTGTGTTCTGGTGAAACGAGTTTTTGATGTTGTTTTTGTTTTTTGTTTTCTTCCTTTGAGAACGTGAGACGTGACGCAAGCGCAATACAACGAACATTTTTTGTTTTTCAACATTAAATGAAATTTTTGTTATTTGTATAAAATTTACTTTGAACTATAATCAATACCATTATAATTTTTGTTGTTAAGGCATTTGCCAAATACGAAGAAAACACAAGAAAACTTTGAGAGAAGCAACACAACAAACACGGATATTTATTCATTAGCAAAATGGCGGATTCTTATTATCAGGTAAGAATTTAATTAACTATACATATGTAGTTTACTGCTTGTACATGTAAAATTCCTGTATTGCAACAATAAATTCCTTTACACAATTGCCACAAATTCAATACATATTACATTGAGGTGGGTTAGTAGGACAAACCATTCAAATGCCGGTATCTGCACAGCTGTTTTCTCTTTCTCTCTTATACTTTCTTGCCTTTTGAAAATTGAAACCTTATAAAGTCAAAACACTACAAAGAACACGAATGAATGAGGGTGTGAGTTTTGTTTATTTTTCTACTTTTTTATAGACAAGTATTGGAATTTCATTGTATTTAAATGCGCTATTAAAGGAATTTTGTTTATTTTTCGAGCGGAATGCCTTACTTTTTTTATTTTACATAATTTATTCATTTATGCCGTCGTTAAAATATCAACTTTTTTCCCCAAGAAATAAGTATTACATTTTTGATGAACTACGTATATATATTTGTATAAACTAAGATGATTGAAAAAAAAAACCAAAAGTTCTCATATCGTACATTTATTTGTGCTCTAAATCCGAATCGGAATGATAATGCTTCTATTACATCGTAATTTCGCGAAATCTTAACACAAAAGTGTGGTCGATTTTGGAGGTTTTCTAGAAACAATTTTTTTTTCAAGCGCATTGACGACTCTAATTAACGAGCCTTTGCAAATGACGTATTCTATGTAACCAAAACTTTCTTCTTTTGTTTTCAATTATCTAAAACTTCGCTGGCATGCATTATAGATAAATTTATTGTGTTCCTTACTTAAGGTTTTTTTCCTTTTGGTTATTTATTTGATGACTCATTTTCATTAATTTCATTTTGTCATTTTATCGATACGCAAGCTTTCACATAATATAAATGCATTCATTTGTTCTTGTAGGCTCTGATTTTGTTTGCGTTTTGCTTCTAAATAATTCACCTTAATTAAGGATTACTCATTTTTTCTGTTGTTTGTTTTGAGTTCATTGTACATTGAAGCATATTTATTGTTTTTCTTGTTCTACCTAGCTAGCTATTCATATTATTTTAAAGTTAATATGTTACTTGACAATATTGTTATTACATTTTATATTAAAGGCCATAAGACTCTTCACTACTATTATTATGGTACAATAACCCATTAAAGGCCTAGGCCAAGCTCTTCCCATCCAGTGATGTACTGCTCGTATATTTATTTGTTGGAATGGAAAGATGGAGGCTACAGTTTTATTCCCAATCCGAACATTGAAGTGAAAAGTTTATTTTAGTCATAATTTTTTTTGATTTCTTGACTTTGCCGAGTATTGAATCCCACTTATGTCACGGCAACCACTAAACAAGTATAGGGATAATAGGGATGGATACTTATACTAGAAGTAAATTTATATTGATAGTAAGGGGATAACAATGCCTATAATTTATCATAAGTACATGAATCAGATGTCTGCTTTAGTGATATCAATAATTATGACCCAAATTATCGACTTTCCTCGTGATTCTAATTACAATTAGGTACATATATATTAAACTTTTATATAAATCAGAAAGAATAAGAAGCAGTTAGTCGTAGCCGGAAGTGATCAGAAGTAATAAGAATTGGTCAGAAAAACAAAAGGCAATCAGTGGCTATAAGATGGAGGAAGAGAAAATTTTAGGCAATTTAAGGCGAAGAAAAGCAATTCTAGACAATAAACGTCGATTAAGTTTTATTTTACAATCCGAGGCGATAAGATTACGTCATAAGCAACAAAGGTAACCACAAGCAATAAAATGTAGTCAGAAGCAATAAAAAGAGGAAGATAAATCCTGGGATGGTTTGGTGACGCAGTGAGACATAATCTAAAAAGCAGTTACAGGCAATTCACAATAAATATAGGCAATACAGGTCAGTTAGAAACAAAAAAAAAAGAAGAAACCAGAGAAATATCGAACTTAAGTTTGAGGCATTAGAAGGTAATCTGAAGCTATAGAGGATGTAGTCACAGATAGTATGTGGTGGCAGTCAGAGCTGAAGAGAAATAGTCAGTGATGTAGAAAAGCTGTTATAAGCTAAAAGCGTAAAATTTATGTGGTACAAGGCTATAGGAAAGCTTGCTTCCAAATGGAGATACATGCAGTATACCTACAAATTAAGTAGTAGTGTAGTGTCTCGTATTAAAAACTAAACGAACTTCGGATTCGGCAAATCATAAATGTGTAAACAGTAATGAAAAAGCTAAGATAAATTTTACGAAAGGTCAACATTAAAATATTTTACATCGAAAACACATTTTTTCTTGCATTGGATAAGTGAAAAGAGGAGAATTAATTCAACAATCTCCGAAATACCCACAAAACGTACAATTTTAATATTATCGTTTGAAGTTGATAGGCTTAAGATTTAACTTACTACACTGAACACTGAAACATATACAAACCTGAAAAATCTGCAGAAATCTCTAATACTCAAGCAGGCAGGATCATATATTTCTGAACTGCGAATAGTTTAGATTTTTTCCCTAATCCTGATTGTAGTGATTGAGATAAATTCATAGTTTCTCCCGAATAACCCTTAAGCTTACCTGTGTATTTTTGTCCTAATGATGTATTAAGTCCAAATGATTCCTATACGCACTAAAAGGAAGAAAATTTGAATGCAGATAAAAAAAAGTTACCGAAACACGTAATCGCTATCACAGTTGTTCTAACGCGAAGAGAAAATCTTTAATACCATTTGCTGTTTGAATTTGAAAGACATGTGATTGAAGATTTTTTTAATTTTTAATCGGTTTGCTCTCAGACTTAATGGGTTAAATCCTTCAAAAAAATTAAAGCTGGCTGTGGACATTAGTTTTTCCCTCCCTCATCAATTAATGGGAAGTTGTCTTTCTTGTAAAAAGGCGGATTGAGCACAGTTTCTTTTCCCTAACTGTAAGGGAGCATAGGTTTTTGCTGAGTTCTATAGCCGCTAGGGTAACCAGATGTATTAATTTTGATACTGATTTTTCAAAATCGTGAAATCAGTACGTAAATTTACTTATTTTTAAAACCTAAAATTTTCCTATGCTTCTTCATATTTTTCCGGCATTTTAACAAAATTTTCAGAATATGTGAATATCTAATTTATGATTAGATTGCACTGAACTTCCTAAATTTAACGTATTTTTATTGTTAATTTTTTTAATTTAATTATATACCTATTTATATTTCGTTTAAAAGCTTATAAAATTGTATTGATAAAAACTCTTAAAATGCTTTAAAAAAATTTTCTGATTTCTCCAGATTCATTTTTCATTTTTAATTCATTTTAAGTTCAATGTACTGATTTCCCAATGCCCAGTATGTGGCTATCCTAGTTGCCACTAAAAACTAAAAACTTTGTGAGTGCTTTTCATTTCGTTTTAGTAAAATAATTTCATTTACTTATTTGAAAGATTAAACAAAAAAAATTAAAAAAAATTGTTTAACTATTTTCAAATACAATAGAAATGAGAATGTATCATGATGTGCGAAATATAAAACATGAAAGTAGAGCAAAAGTTGCAATAATAATTTTTAATAAGTAAACTCGAATGTGACATGCAACATGCTAAACCACAAAAGCAAAAAAAAAAATGAAAATAATTAAATTACTTTCTTATTGCTGCTCGTTCATGTTGACAATGATAACAACATATGAACTAAACATCGTCTCTCATTACAAAGTTTTGTTAGTTATTTATATTCAACTGCTGGAACATTCCAATTTTTATTTTTTGTTTCATTGTTGCGGGTTAATTATGAATTTCCTTGTTTTTCCCCACAAACATGAATAACTAAATACATACACAAGCAATAGCATTTATATATTCGAAAGTAATTATTATACAAGGGAAATCTAAAAAAATTCTTTCAAATTTTAATTTATTGCTGTAATTCTACAAAGAAGGAGCAATTTTTGATATACTAAAAAATATTAATAATATTTACATAAAAAAAAACAAAGAGGCATTCATTCAACGAAATCGGCAAGCAAGTATTTTTTTATATTGACAATTATTGATTGCCAATAAAATTACCTTTTAGATGTTAATATTTATTTCCTCTTGCAATTATTGATTTTGTTATAAATGGTCGAAGTTTGTTTTCTAAACTCAAAATTTCAAAATTGAAACCGTTTTATCAACATACTACCTTCACACACAAACTTTCATTACCTTCTTAGCTATTGTCCTGCACATGCAGGATTCCTTTCTTCCCAATAACAACTGCCAACATATCACTTTCACAAATAATCTCTCTATGTTTCCTTGTTATGTTACACCGTTTCAAATATTTCCTTTATATGGGAGATGTCACGCCCATCCTTATTGTTTCGCTAGAATGCCATTGGCAAATAATGTTTCTATATTAGTTCTTGTAGTAGTATCACAAATGTTTCTTAATATCTGCCATAATTACCACTTTTCAGGACGATCTGTATGGGGCTAGGAAAAATTATTTTATACTTATTAAATTTTTTTTTATTTAAAATTTTTTTTTTTTCATTTTAGTGTAATTTTGATTAAAATGAATCAATAAGATATTCATTACAGAATCAATCCAAGAAAAACAAATGTACAGGGGAAAAGCTGGCAGGTTGAGATGGGTTTTGTTCTTATGTCCAAAATTTTTTACTAAAAAAAATATCACAGAGAGCTATATACCATTGCAAACGTAATGTCTTGGGCTACACCTTTGCTGCAGAAGTTAGTTGCATTGCTTGAAAAATTAAAAAGTCATGGCCAGTTTTCCGAACATATGTTTTTTGACGGTCATAGTAATTGAGAAAATGTTGGAACAAAACAAATTATGACGATGAATTATTAATGTATTTATCATAAAAGCCTCAGGCATGAAGAAGAGAAAAAAAGATAAGAAATTTCATTAATTTTTGTCAGAAAGATCGGCATCAGAGTCGCAATTTCGGCAAATAATTTCGCGTTATGTTGGCACACTTTCAATATAATGGTTTTTGACACTTCTTGCATTCCACGGAATTTGTGATAGTTAGTTTAGCTGGTAAATTCTTCATACATAATCAGAAATCAGCATCATCATCTGAAGACGACGTTTTCTTTTTTTCGACTGCCCGTGTTCGCTTATTATAAAAGTTCAATAAACAAGCATTAAAATGAGGTCTCTGACGTTTTCCCTCCAAAACATATAACGGCACATAGTGTCTCAACCTGCATGCCTTCATGTGTCTCAACCTGCAAGCATTGGCGATATTTTGAAATGATGTAATATTTTTTTCACTATGCAAGATATGTTCAAAATTCCTTCGGAACATTAAAATAGAGCAAAAACTGTGAGACGAATGTTATTGTACTTTTTTTTACGTTTGGAAAATTCTCAAATTCACTTTTTTCACAAAAATTGTTTGGATACTCTATTTGAAACATAAGGAATGACAACAAGTACGTCTTTCTGTAATGAAAAATGTACTACTGATGTTATATCATCGTGACAGCAGGAACATTCGTACCGTTGGTGGAAAAAACAACCTACCTACTTACCTCAAAATTTTGAATTATTTTAAACAAATAAAATTTTGTAAATTAATTATATTTTAATATTTTTAATTTGAAAAATTTGTTTGCAAATTTCTTCCAAATTTGGCAGTTCACATTGCTAATTAAATATTTATTAAAATTATTAGGCTTTGAATGAACAATGATGCCAGAAGAATATCAAAAAGTTTATAGAACTAGCAGATCAGACGATCGTTTCGGAACCAGCTGCGGTTCCACATCAGTGATGTTTATATTTCAGTTTTTTAACTTTTAAAAACACCATCGAATTTAAATGCAGTATCTGTACTTGCTTAATGCTTTTGACTCAATCACACAAATTACAAAATCCATAAAAATAAGTTTTTCCGAATTTCTTTACTTGTTACATAAATAGAGTCACTGTAATACTTATAAGCGTTCTAATAGCGTGAGCAAGTACTGTATATGTAAGTGAAAGTATTGGTAAATAAAGTACTGGAATTGAATTCAAAGCACTCATACGATCAAACTGCCGGAATAATCATGTCCTTGTTATGGGTAGTAAGGCTTTTGAAATTTTATCGATTCTTAGTTTTTGAAGTTATGATGAAGTATCTCTGATTATTAGACTAGATTAGATTGTTGAGGAGGTGGGCAAGACGATCCCAGATAACTGCGGCCAGCTTGGGCCTATTATGATATCCCCCGAGGAATCAATGTATTTTATAGTTCTTCTATGAGTTTATTTCCCTTGAGGAAATTTATTATCTCTTTAGGAGAACTATTCGCTATGTCTTGCGGTTGTAAGATAGAGTTTCCTAAGTAACGAAGTCGGGTCCTCATTAGACCTTCGGCACATATCGTTCTGTACTAAACTCAAAGTTGATAAGTGTTTGTTGACCTTAGAATGCCTTGTGTAGAACCTTGTGGTAATTCGGGTTTGTTTTCTACCTAAATTAAACAATTGCTTAGTTCTATTATGGCACACCTTTGGCATGAATTATTTAGTTTGTCTGTCCGGGGGTTTCCCTCCAGTATTGTAGCTAATTATTATCTAACCAATTTTTTAAACTGAGTTTAATTGAACTCCATGGTGAGCCGCGGAATGGTTGTGGTCCATTGAATTCACTGGATGAGCCTTTTCTGGCAAGTTCATCTGCCATTTCGTTGCCAACATGCCCCTTATGCCCTGGCACCCAAATGAGTTGTATTCTGTTGTGAGATGCTAGGTTGTTGAGGAGCTGTAGGCAGTCCTAAACTAGTTTTGATTTGATTTCATATGCAGAAAATGCAAGAAGAGCCGCTCTGCTGTCAGAGTGTATGTAAATGTTCTTGTTAACCACTGATCTGTTTCCATACTCCTTTAGGCAGAGCTCAATGGCATGCACCTTGGCTTGAAAAACTTGGAAAACCTGTGCCTATTCCTGCATAAATGCATTTTTTTGGTCTAATCCCATACACTTCTGCCGCAACTCCATCATTTGTCTTGGAACCATCTGTATACCATACATGATAGTCCCCTGAAAACTTTAGTCTCGTCTGTTCCCATTTATTTCTATTAGGGAATGTGACCTTGAAATTGTGGCAGAAGTTATAACGCGGAAGACATTTGTCTGTAGTAAATATACTAAAATTTTAAATCTTGCATGCCGAGAATTGTTCCAGACATACAGTCCTATTCTAAATATTCACGAAATGAAATCCCCGGAACATTTTGTTTCTTTTTCCTTTTTTCCTATACCAGAGATACTTCATCATAACTATAGAAATATAGGGATTTCATTCAGGAATATTTTTAATCGGACTGATAATTCTTCCTCTTTCAGTCACATCAGCAAAATACACTGTCCACTTACGTACTACTGGGCAGCTTAAACGTCGATGTCGACATCGATTGTCATGAGATTCTGAAGTTTCTTTATATTTTGACAGTCCCGATTAAAACTAATTTTTATCAAATGTACGCGCGTTAAAATTGGCATATGCTATGTCGAAGCACCTCACTTCTAATTTCATAGATAGAATTCGTAACTCGTACTCGTAGTGATGTATGCCACATTTATGGCAATATACATTTTCTTATGTCATAGATACGCGCTTTAATTTTGATTCGATACGATTCGTTTACTTATTCGTTGCAATTTGGTGTTGCTGTCATTTTAAATTCCAACATTTAAGATAAGTATGAATAAAACTGCCACACCCCTACGTTTAATGGCGTGCTTGTCTTTTTCTCTATCTCTCTCTCTCTCTCTCTCTCCCTCTCTCCCTTTTCTCTGAAGTCATAATATTACAATTCTTTTTTGTATGTTCAATATTTTTTAGAATTCCGCCATCAGAAAATCTTAATGCAAAATGCTGTCCGTCGCCGCCACCGTCGTTGTTGTCGTCGATTGTTGTGATATAAACGCGTGCGTGCGTATGCGCATGCGTGCTGGTTGTTGTTTCTGTTGTTAGTCAGTTCGACTTATGCGACTATCATTTTTTGTTGTTATTGTGTTGTTGAATTGTGTTGCTTGTTTGGCGATATTTCGAATTTTTGTCACAGCAGCTCCATTTCAATTGTTATTGCTATTGACATTAAAATGGTATTATTTGTTTCTCATAGTTTTGTTTTATATTTTATTTCATTTTTTTTTAGAATATTTCATGGTGTTAGCAGCGATTTTGTTGTCAGTTCAGGGTTTGTTATTGTTGTTGTTATTGCATGCCATACTTAATTCACTTGCTTACTTGGAATTAATTTATGATATTTTGTCAGAAATACGTAAGCAAACACATAAATAAGTGAAGACTTCAAACAACAAAAAACTTTATCAATTCTATTTACTATAATTGGTATTTTATATAACATGTACATATGTAGTAACTAAATTCTTTAAAAACATGAACCTTAGTTCTTGATAATTGTGTTAATCAGCGTTGTAGTTGAGGAATATTGAATTGAAATAGTGAAATGTTTTTTGAATTATATCTGCGCACAAGTTTTATAAGTTACCCGATCGGCTGTTTCCTTCATCAGTTTTTTCCCTAAATATTCCCAGTCTTGGATTCCTATAAATGATAGGGTTCCACTCAATATGTGGAGATATGTTTTTTAGTTTCTTCCGATCCAGCTATTAGCTATAAAATCCACAAATATCAATAGTGTACTTTGCATGTATGCATCCATATAAAAGTTGACTCGTTTTTATTTATTAGACTAAACTAAACTCAATTTAAATCACATTAATTCAAAAGTAGCGCACGCAAATTAAGCCGCTCCTTCATTGCTTATCCTGTTTTTCTCCATGGTTTCATGTATTTTTCAGCTTATGCTGCTGGTTTCAACCAAAACTTCTCAATTCATGTTTTGTTTGGGTATTTTTCATAATTTTTCTTGCAATGCAAATATTTTCTCTCTATGCTAATTTTTTTCCTTTTGGCTTATAATAGTGAACCTGTTTCTTTTTTAACAGTCGCCGTTCAGCTCCTCATCTCCTTTGCTGCCTAGCAACTACTTACAATTGTAAAGAAATTGCATATACATGTATATGATCTTGATGATTATTTTTTCTTTCTTTTCTCTTAAAGCGCGGATGGATTTTTCTTATTGTTGCAATTTCAATTTATTTTGTTTCATTTTTTTTGTTTTTTTTGGCTGCCTAGTTCATGTCCAACAATATAAATGCCAACTGGTTTCTTTCGATTGCTGTTGTTGCCACAAAGAAGAACAGGGTCAACGCAGTTTTAAAATCAGGTGTTGTCGGTGCTGCTGCCTCCTGTTACTCTCCACTGTTGTGGTATCTTTTTGGTTTCTTTTTTTTTTGTGTATGTTTAAAAATCGTGTTTACATCCATCCACAAGATTCTTAAGTAGTTATTCTTGATTCTCTTCATGAATATGTGTGTGCGTCCTCTTAAATTTTGCTTTTATTTTTAGCAATTGCGCTAAATCTATTTTTAAATTATTTATTTATATTTTTTGTTTGTTTTATTTTTTGGATTACACTCATAGAAATGAATATAATTCCATGACCACAGAAAACTGTAGTTAACATAAAACATAACATAACTCGTAGAACATAAATATATACACTACAAGAACAGTATAGTTTTATTAGTAGGAAAAAATTGAGAATTTCCCCCAAAAAAACGAGAATGTATTGGATTGATGAATATAAACATTTATATAAATGATCAAAATGCACTTTTTAAATTCGTTAGATAACTATGTAGAACCACGGGACAAACATTGGGGAAAGCTTTATATTTATGTAATGCAGTCATTTTAATCAATCATTTCCTTATTTATTTAAACTATTTAATTTTAGTTTGACTCGAATATTCAACCAAATGAAAAGACTTCTTTGGTATGTGTTCGTAATTCCTTATTACAACTTTGTATTTTTTAGGAATTTTTATGACTAAAATATTTTTGATGGCTAAAGCAGGAAGTACGTCGGATTTTTTCAGCAAGATAATGTGGAGGAACAAATCTGCTGATGGATTTTATCAATGTTGATATAAGATTATGGCAGACTTGGGTGCTATAAAAATGATTAGGCACTTGAAAGGAAGAACGCCGCAGGGTGGAGTATAATCATACCTCCTATGGTTTCTGGAAGTTGACGTAGACATACTAATGTTAAACAGTGTATGAACGTAACGAGATATGAGAATGAGAGATATTATGAAAAGGGTTTAGAATAGCCTTAGCTCTTTGGTTATTTTTGAAACTATAGACAGAACTTCAGGTAGACATTTTTAACTCATTTTTCAAAAAAAAAAAAAATGTAGGTATGATCGTTTGTGGATGCCTCCTCATTTATGAATACATATTCATGATATTTATGAGTCAATATTACCACTACATGGATCTAAAGTATGGTATTCTTATAAACAGTTGAAAGTTTAAGGAGATTCTATAAACGATAATCATCATCGTTAGTGGACATATTTTTTTTTCTTAGAGTGTACTTATACTACTCATTTTTATTTTCCCGTGTTTGTGGATTATTTTCATTTTGATTTTGTTGTCATTTGGTTTAATTTTATTTCACTTTATGCTTGCCTTTTTTCTGGTGTGTGTTTGTGAGTTGGTTTTATTTGAACTTTTGTGTGTATCTCTTTAATTGAAATTAAATGACGCGTATTTTGGTATGAATCAGCTTTTTATTTTATGATTTTTCTATTTTGGGAATACACACATTTTTCGCTTTTTTCTTCTTTTTTGCATTTTATGTTTGTGTTGCAATCCAACAGAATTTTTGTTTTTGTTTTCTGTATTGTATTAATTTAATGAACAATGAATTGTTAACCAAAGTTTTATTATTTAAAGAAATGAACGCTTTTATTTATTTTAAATATTATAACTAAAATTTGAGTTGTAGTATTTTGTGTTTTGTGTCTTTGGCTATAAAGTTTCTTCTGCTAAGTATAACGCATTCTTGTTTTTTTCTTGTCATACTTAAATCAAAATCAGTTCAATTTCATTTCATGAGCTCAACAATTTTTTCGATTGACATAAAATCAAACAAAATTAATTTTAATTTAATCCAGTAGTTGATTTGTATTTTTACAAATGTCAATGATTTCCTTTTGCATTACTTTATAATTCCAATGCTTTTCAAGGCATCATTTCTTTTGCAAGGAGAAAACCTGTTTTTTTTTTTTAAGTAAAGAGAAATTAAAAAAAAAAAAAATTTAAAAGTTTTAAAATGTTTTGTTGTCTGTCTACGTTTTTTTCTGCGGTCATTGCCTGCACGGTTTTTGTTTTTATTGCTTTGAAAAATAAAAAACAAAAACAGTAATAAAAGGTTGTTTCTGTTTTTTCTTTAAAACGTATATAAAATTTATGCTTTTTCAAGTTTTTCTCACAATTTTGCAATTTAAGCCGTTACTAATATTAACAAATTGTTTAAATAACTTTTATATAGCATGTAAATTTATTCAAAAAATTCCACAAAAAAATTATTATATGTGAACTTCACCTTAACCCGTGTGAGCTGTTAGTATTCAGTAGCAAATTTTCTAGCCAACAACATTTCGACCGCCTTAAAAAGGAAAACTTGTAATTTTCGCAAGCTTTAACTATAAGTGGGACAATTTTAAGTGTCTGCTCTTCTTTAATAACAAGTTAAATAACTCTGAAGTATGCACTTACAGTTTTAACTTGTACGAAGGAAGTTGATTGCTTATTGGTCTTTGGTCTTCTTCAGTAACTACCAAATGTTTATAGTCATAATAATTCAAGCATAAATGCTATGTAAATATTATTTGTCTGTTGTATTTTCCTTACTATTTGCATGGTTGACAGAAACAAAGGTGCGCTTTATTTTTCTTCTAATTACGTCAGTATAATAAACTTGCAGGCGCAGCCAAACTATAGCAAAGAGCATTATTAATTTACATTGATTTTTACAAATATTATAATACAATAAACTATCAATTTCACAGGCCAACTGAATTCATCTTTTGATTTTTGAACGGCTCTTTATAGATTTTAGCAGTAAGAATCTACCAATTTTTTCTGTTGTCAAATTGTTTCAACTTATTAAGGCGAATCAACTCTTGCGGTTATTTTTTACTACCCCCAATATTTTAAAATAATTTTTTTATTTATAAATAGACGAAGTCTCTCCCGTAGTTTAATTTTTTAGCCAACCGATGTCCCATGGTGCTAGTGTTTTTGTAGACTAATTTATTATTGTATTAACTTTAATAAATAAAATAAATATATAACGGAATGATTGGGATAGTGAAGGATTTTAATCCAATACCTTCTACACTGATAGATCTTGAATGGAAATTGTGGTAATTGCATAGTTGTTATTTTCATCTATTCTAATAGAAAGGTTATTTTTTAGACCTGTAAAGCCTTAAAGTAGAAATTTAGTACTGCTAGAATGGCTGCCTGACCCGTTGCCTTGTTGCAGCCACTATTTTATTAATTTTGAAATAAAGTTGAGGTTGCTTCATTTACACAATAACTATTGAAGGGGATTATGGTTTATTGACATTATTACTCAATACTCAAGTCATTTCTTCTTTGTCCATTCCTCAACGATAGATTTCTAAGAGGTCCAGCCGAGTACGCAGAAAGAATCGGGGCCAATCTACATAGTCGATGAACCTTTTCTCGCTGGTTTACCAGCGGTCTCATTACCGGCGATGTCACAGTGACCAATTACCCAACAAAGCGTAACTTTATTATGGATAGACATGCGATGAAGACACTTAAAAAACTCTTTCAACAGTTTTGAAAAAGAACTCCATGAAGATAGGGCCAAGAGAGCCGACTGGCTGTTAAAAATTCTGATAAGTAACTGCATCTTTTAAACACTTTTAAAGCACAGGTCTCAATTGCATACATTTCTAGTTGAAAAACATTGGGCCAAATACTCAGTGGGGTTGTGATTTGTGTCGAGTCCTATAACGTTTGGAATTAAATCACAATCCATCTTAATACAAATTACGAGCAAAGGAACCGAAGTTAGTACTGTTTTTTTAATGAAGATGAACGGCACAAGATCAATTACCGCTTTAGTGGCTGGACAGGTACGCATTGCTTCAGTTATGGAGATACAGTCTGGCCTTTGTAGCTTCTTAAGTTTGGGGATGGCCTGCATGGTTTTAGTCCACCATTCGAAAGCCGTTTAGACTATGACAAGTGTAACTAGCAGAAGATCATTTTGGGAGTAAGACTCCACGTCTTACTAGAGAGTTTCATTCAGACCCAGAAAATTTTAGTGGCTTTCATGTGGAAATTGTTTAAGTTACAATAGCTTTCGAATTCAGTCGTTTGTCAAGTGTAATGTCAAAGTATTTGACTTCATCATTGTCCTTAGCAACCATATCTTAAATGATAATGTGACGGAGGCTCATTTGTATCTTCTAGTGAGGGGATTCAGGACGGCTTGACTCAGTGATGCACCAATTTAACACTAGTTGTAGAGCTGATTACATTAACTCTGTACCTCTGAGCGTTTTCTGAACACCCTCATACGTAAAGGGTTTTCCATTAAGGACATAACAATTTTATCTATTAATAAAATACAGAATTTTTTGAGACATTGAGTTCAAATTTATTGTGGGTGTAGTGCAAGCATTACATTTTATGAATGAATTTCGATTTCGGTCATATGACCACCACGAGCCCGTTTACAGCGAAAACGACCGTCATGTTACCGTCAATGGAGAGCACTATCGTGTTATGTTGGAAGATTGTTTGTGGCCAAAATTGGATGAGCTTGACATCAACGATATGTGGATTCAACAAAACGGTGCCGCTAGCCGCACAGCACGCGTCACAATCGATTTATTAAAACGCAAATTCAGTGAATGTGTTATATCGGGAAATGGGCCGGTGGAATGGCTGCTTCGTTCATGCGATGTAACGCCATTGGTCTATGGCAACAAGCCTGCAACTTCAGACGACCTCAAAGAAAATATCAAACGAAATTGCCAACGTTCCGGTAGAAATGTGTGCGAGAGTGGTGGAAAATTGGGTCCAAAGAATCGATCGCTGTAAACGGGCTCGTGGTGGTCGGGGTTTTAACCTGACGTCAACGAACATACTTTTTGTTACACCGTCAATGAACTGGGTGTGTGAAACCCGAGTAACAATAAATCCTTAAAATAAAACTAGATTCTTTTTTAAGGTTTTCTTTTTTCATTTCATAAAATATATTTTAAATGCAAAAAAAAGATAAATTAAAAATATTCCTTTGTTCTTAAATATATTTTTTTAGAACAAAAAGGTAAGATCTTTTTTTTTTTTTTGCTTCAAATTACAATTATAAAAATTGAATATGTAGATATTTATTTTTATTTAAATCAACTACTTTAAGTAATGTCATACTATCATCATACGTTTGTATTTCTAAAAGTAACTAACTGCGAAATACTTTTAATTTAATATTTTTCAATTTACTATCTATGTATATGGGTTTTTATTATTAATTTATTTTAAGTATTTATTTATTTTAACTACGAAAAACGCTCGCTTTTTACATACAGCCATAGACATTCACTCGTACAATATATGTATTCTTTCAAGCTGCTCATCTTCAATTGACATTTAGTCGCTTCTTAATTTGTGTTTGCTCGATTCTCATTCCATTCCCCATTCTGTGTGTTGTTGGGGAAAAATTTTGCACTGAAAATAAAAAATAAAAACAAAAAATAAACATAATTTAAATAAATTGTCCGCGCGCAAAATGATGCAAGATTTCTTATTTAGATTGTTTTGTTTACTTGCAATGTACGATACATACAGCCGAAGAGGAGAATGAAGAATCTGCTGCCTGCTAGTTTACAGTCCATAGCGGCGTAGTAGTTGAGTCGCGCTTATTTACTTAGTTACAGCGTTGTACGTTCTTTTGTCAGTTTGCAATTGCAACTTAAATTACTGGGTGTTGGTTGTTGTTTTGTTTTGTTATTCAACACAGCAGAGATTTAAGCCCTTTGATATGAAAAATAATAAAGATTGAAAACTGAAATTGAACACAGAGAATAATAAAACAATGAAATTAAAACAGAAAGACAACTAAAACAATTTAGTTAAAAAAAAAAAACAAGTACATATATAGTTACATGCTTACATGTGGTTTTGCGTTAGGAAATTGTAAATAATTTCATTTATATTTACTTTCAGTGTAATCATACAAATCAGAATTGCTTCCTCGATATTCATGCCTTATTCACTTTAATCCATTGTAATCACTTGCACTTTTCTCTTCAGTCTAATTTTTGACATGGAAAGTTCAATTATTTTTCACAAAAATTCAAGATTTTAATTTTGCTTCTCATTTTCTTGCAGCAACAGAAAATAAATTAAAATTAAATCAGTTAGTTGCCATCCGCAAGGTTCGATTGCTTGCTTGCATGCAATTTCTGTGTTGTGCCGCCTCTCTGCCTGTTCCTTCATTGAGACTAGGATTGATTTGGTGGACGAGTACTGAAATGTTGAAATGTTACTGTTGTTATCAATCGGAAATTAATTTCTGCTTCAACATTAATATAACTACTGTCTAGCAGCTGATAATGATGTTGTTGCGATCAATAAACTCTGAACTTGTTGATTTGTGTAGCCGGATTTAAGGTTTTAGTTTTTCATTTTCACAACTCGTAAAAGAAAAAGCTCCTCGTAACAGACATTGAAAATCATTTAATTAAGTTGTTGTCAGCATTGGTTGGTTAGTGATTGTTGGTGGAGACGTTGACTAGTAGTGAATGAATAGATGACAGCAGCTGTGAATATGTAGGTACTATTACATATTATATTGAGTGAAGTTGATTATATCGATTGATTGCAATTGAGCCGTTGAGAGCAAAAGTGGTGTAACTCATATTTTTATATTTATTTTTAATAACTGGAATTTACGACACCAGACTCCATCTCATACCCACATTCAGCTTCCTACGAAAGTTTTGCAAGTTAAGGTTCAACTGTTGGCCAAAGCTGCTTGTGTAGTGAGAAAATAATTGTCATAAGCTCTATACATTTAGTACAGCACTTTCATAAAAGCAATACATGCTCAAAATCTGATTTTATTGAGTTACACTACTTTTGCTCTCAACTTAAATTTTTTAATTAAAAAGTAAAACAAAGAATTGCACATGGATTTTAATAATTATTTTTTATTTGTAATTTCCTGTACCTATTGTGATGTTCTTGCATCATTCTTCGTCTTTTATCATATTTTTAGTTACTATTTGTTGTAGTTATGCAGTTTTGCTAATGTTATTTGGTTCCTTGTTTTTTCTTTACAAGAATTTTCTCTACGAAATATTTCCTTTCTATTCAGTTACTATTGAAGTAGCATCATCAGCATCATTCCACCACACGACCTTATTTTTGAAACCTGCTAACAAACACTTGCTTCTTTTGAAACTGGAATAAAACAGGAATATTATTTTTTTTTCATGTAGCAAATTTAGCACAAGAAAACTTCCTCATCTCTATCCATTTTAAATTTTTCAATTTTCTAATTGGCATATTATCACACATGAACATACTGATTTTACATGCTTTGAGTATGCTTTGAAGCTGAAAGAAATCTAACTCTTTTTTTTGGATTAGTATTTTTTTATTTGATTATACACTACCGTTCAAAAGTTAAGGTTTATAACTTTCATAATATGCAAAAACAAATATTGGTTTTTCCTAATCAATATTATTTATTCATATTGTTTACTATTAAATAATTATTTTTTCCACAAAATATGAGACTTTTCAAAAATTCTTTAGGTATTTTTTTTAAAATATTGACTCTTAAAGATATCCTCCTTTCGATTTTATAATGTAAAAGCTTGAGAGAATTATTGCAGCACGCGGTATTTAACCCTCAAATGCATAAGTCCGCCTCAAGGCGGATTGGCATATAAATTTATTTTAAATCAAGGGCCAACCTGAGTCTTTTTGTTAGTATTTCAAGTGATTTTCTGAAAGCTGCTTTGTTCTAGCAACAGCAGTTCAAAAGTTGTGGTTATTTTAAATTGAAGAGTCAGGCATTTTGCCCATGAAAATTATTTGATTTAGAAGTGTTTTTTTGCAGTTAATTTTTGTTTAAGTTAAAGAGAAAAATAAGTAATAAAAAAGTTCTGGTAAGTAAGACTAAACATTTTTATAGAATATTCAATAAAAATTGTGGATGTTTGTGTGATAAATAAGCGCTTAAAGTTAAACCGCCTCAACGCGGACCTATGCATTGCACATGACAAAAATCAGCTGCTACTTATGAATACAATTTGCAATTTATTTAGAAAAAATGCAGAATTGGAAGGAAAAACGCCGACTTGATGTGTCTAAGATGGCAGGAAAAGAAATTGAGGATTAGCAACCCCAAGTTATGTTAAAAACAACAATTTTTATAAAACAAAAAAAAAAAAAAAATGCATGCATTTGAGAGTTAATATTGTAATGATGAGAAATAAACACTCTCTGTTTACAGTTAGTTAGTGAAATGATTCTGTTTACACACAAAAGGTCACAATGAATGCTTAAAATTAATAATATACTAGTTTCGATTGGTGCTAAACCTAAATTTTCGAGAAAATTATATTAAATTCAAAAATAATTGCAAATGAACCCAAACTTTTGACCGGTACTGTATTTTATGCATTTACCGTGTCTCCCCTCAGTATAAGCTTCAAAACAATTGTAATTAGTTCGCGTAGTGAAGCACATAAACGTTGAATAATTCATTTTTCTTTGGCTTTCCTAAAAAAACGGCTTCGATGTTTACGACCGTTGTCCTCTTCAAGTACTCAATTTTGATTTTCTTTCTTAAACCACTTATTAGCAGAAAGTAAGAGCCCATTCTGGTATAAATGAATCGTATACTATGATTAACCTCCCGATACTTTCGGGAGGTTAATCATAGTATACTCCTGCTTCGCCAGTAAGGGTTGGTTATGGCAAGTCGGATTTAATTGTTAAATTTTCACCACTCGAATTGTATTGGGCGGGTATATTAATGTCCTTTAAAATCAGTTTTTTGTTGGGCTGCTTCAATCGTAATGGTAGGGTTGGCTTCAAAAACTTATTTTATTACTAAACGCTTTTGCTTTGATGTTGCTCTGAAAGTACAATTTGGTAAGCTATCATTGCTGTTGTGGTCCTTCAAAAAATGCTTGCTTCATTTCTTTACGAATAACTTCAACTTCTTTAAGTATTATGCAGCACTTGCCTAGCTGGAAAGAAAGACAGCTTCAACATTTTTTTCAGATACATTTTGTAAAATTGCTTATAGAACGAAATTGTAATAGCGTTGTTGAATGTTGAATATTGAGCCCAACTTGATACTTACGTTTTTTGCTCAATTAAGCCGAGGATGCACTTGTTGAAAAGACGAATATCAGATCAGCTATAGCTGGCTGGCTTATATGCGATGCAAACAGCTCTGCAAATTGAAGTTTCCAAGGTTATTAAATGTTATGCATTAGGTTTTAAGTTTTTGTTCAACTGGCTGTCACATCTTTGGTACATTTTTTCAACCTGATTGTTCTCTGGATTATGGTTCGCAGGCTTATGGTTCGTGGTGCTGTGGTTGACAGGGTTGCAGTTTGTTGGACTGTGGCTTACTATGGTTTTCACAGGATTTTTGTGGCTTATTAGTCTGTAGAAGTTTTTAGTTTTAAGTCGGCTGATTTCCGCATCTGTATCGCATATGGCTCGCCTGATTGTGGTGTGTTGGTTTATGGTATATACTGCGAAGTGACTTAATGGGCTGGTTTACTGGAATCTGGTCTATTGAGCTGTAGTTGACAAGTTTTTGGCTCACAGGTTTGTGGTTCACAAACCTTTTGAGCTGTAAAATGTGGTTGTGAAATAGTTTTCTAACTTTAGGTCAGCTGATTCTCTGATCTGTGACGCATATCGTTCGTCGTTCGTTTCACTAAGCTTTAGTTCACATGCTTACAGTTTGCTGGACTGTGTTTTACTGGACAGTACCGTGCCTAGCATTTACTAATAAGGCAAGGCTAGCAAGTTTTTTTTTACAATTTAATTATAAAACCATGTTTTCAAACTCACTTTTGGTTGAAAATTGAATTGAAGCAATTTCGGTCAGCCCGAACGAAAATTCCTACATTAACTCGGGCTCATAGCGTTGGTCAAAATATGAACATTAAATTTTCTGTACAAACCAGTTTATCTTCATAGGTTTTTGGGGTCGATTTTAGTGAATTTTGATTGTGAAGAGTTTTTTTTTGTCATTCCAGAGACGACAATGGGATAGTTTGAACTTTAGCTACTATTTAGGAACTACTTTAGCTAAAATAGCTTTCCAATCCCTACCTTATCGATCCTAGTTATTTTTTGACTTCTGGACAGTTTTTTGGGATGTACGACCGCTGTGGGCTGTGTAAATGCGGTATTAAATAAGTAAAAAAAAGTTGGATGCCAGTTTTGCGCCGCTGGGCTCCGATTCACTGTGCTTCTATCTTTCATACTTTTGGAATTAAAATTTAGTTTTCAATTTTATCTATTTAAAATGGAATGCAAAGTTTGCATCAGTTGGAATTTATTTTGATATTGAAGTTTTATTTCCCGTTCACTCTAGTTCTTTAGTCATAAAACCTTCCTGTGGCATACTTTCGAAGGGAAATATTTTAAACCAAACAACTGCCGACATAAATGAATAGCATCATTCCAAATGCTTTTGCAATTTATTTTTAGACTAATTTTCTAATTTTCTGATTTTTGTTTTGGTTTTATTTTAAATAATATATTTTCTGCTAATCTGTCTACATTTTTGTGGGGCTTGCTTCAAAAGTAATTTTGGTATATCTCAACGCTAGATATATACCTACATATGTATCAACTCTATGCGCATGCACATGATCTGTAATTTAGTAATTTTCACTTTCACTGAACTGAGAAATGGGCACGCGTGCGCAAAAGCATCACACGAATACAACGACGAACAACAACATGTTGACGATGCTGAATGAATATTGCCATTGGTAAATATTTCATGCAAAAAACAAAACATAAACGTAAAAAACTATAGAAAAAAAAATTTGTAATATAATTTTAGCAATGCCATGTTAAAAGCCAAAATTGCACAACAACTGTGTTTATAATCACAGCAACAACAGCCAAACAGTTTAGGTTAATTTTACTCGAAAAATTCGTTTTTATATGTTCATGTTGTTTCACACCTTGTGAAAAAGTTTTGACGTTTTGGGTACAATTCGCGCTATCACATCTTTCTCTCTCCAGAAACTAAAATGGCTAATTTCACATACATCATGGAATGACAACAGTAACAGGAGTGTTGCCTGCTGTTGTTGTTTGTCATTGTTGCTAGTTTTTGCTGTTTTTTTTGTAGCACTTGTCTGTAATCATCCAGCAGCTACAGCAACATTGCAAATACCTATTTATACATGTGTGAATAACCGTTGTTGCTGGTTGAAAATATACATTTCACTCAGCTGTTATTTACTTACTCTGCTTTTTGAACTTGCAACATTGATACTCTTATTTGCAGGCATCAGTCAGTAGCAATGTTGGTGCTACACACGCAACACGGCAGCATAGAAATTCTTTGAGTTTATGCACATTTATTTCATCTTCAGTTGCTGTTGCATGTTGTTGATCGTAACTGTGCTGCTTTTGCTGCTCTTATACATACTTGCAGTTGTTATTCAATCTCACAATGAGGAAACATATTCCTTCCAATTTCTGTTACCTGCTGCTGGTGCTGCGCGGCAAATTCAACGGATCAACGGTTTGTATTTCCCCATTTTCTTCTTCACACCAACTTTTTACGTTGATATTGATGCCGTAGCCATTGGGCCACTGCTACTATTATTGCTGCATCATGAGAATAGAAGTGTCTTAACTTCCAAAATGACAATTTTCAGGTTATGATTGAATCCAGTGTATTTTTAACCGCGTTTTTCAATAGAACACTGCCGAAACTTCCATCTCTTGCCGTTTAAGCGCTATTTAGCCAACAACAGTTTTCCACCCCATGAAACATCACACTATTACAATGTTTGAAATGCGATTATCTCAAAACTTTGTTTTGGTATTTACGACTATTATATTCTCATGGTGCGATATATCGCGCTGTTGGTTCCATTCAGTTGCAATTTAACTTAAAAACAAAAATTGCATTTGCTATGTTTTTCTGGTTTGTTTTATTAACTTCTGGTCTGCTGGTGGCTTTGAACTGCTCAAACTCTAACTGCTCATTGATTTTTCATCACAATCAATATTTTTGCAGTTGTATTATTTTATATTGGTTGTTGTAGTTTTGATTGACTTGTTTGATCTGAATATAATTATATTTTTTGTATTATGCTTTATTTTTTCTT
The DNA here is from genome assembly GCA_963691655.1 of Toxonevra muliebris. Classification (NCBI taxonomy): domain Eukaryota; kingdom Metazoa; phylum Arthropoda; class Insecta; order Diptera; family Pallopteridae; genus Toxonevra; species Toxonevra muliebris. Next base: position 35,590,615 of record OY829328.1, on the reverse strand, counting down.
GCTTTTCACTATTGTTTTTCTCTCCACTGACATTTGCCATTTCTCAATTATATTTACCAACTATTATTTTTCTTAGTTTTCTTTGGAAAAAATTAATTTTAACTGTAAACAAGACAAACAAGACTCTATATCACTACCGATTACATACGTACATACAATGATGATGAAGTTGATCAATGTGTTTTTGTTTTTCATTTGTTCCTGAACTGAGTTCATAGCCATAAATTTGAAATACACCGAAAGAAAACTCGTGGCTAAACAGAGAATAACTTCATTGATTAATTCAAGATATGTCTTCTCCCAGTCGCTTTTGGTATGTGGTTTTTTTTTTTTCAAAGATCATATTAGTCAGAAAGGGAACCTGCATATTTTGTTTTTCATAACTTTTTTTCTAACTTTTCTTTTCCTAGTCGTTTTTATGGCATAATATCTAGATATTAGATTAGTGGTTCTAGATAGTTTATCAATTTTAGAATGCTTAAGAATTTATGTTTCATCACTTTCCCAAGTTTTACTAATTTGCTTAGTTTTGCGATCAACAGTTCGTCTTTATATCTTTCTAAGCTTACCAGGGGGGGTTACTCTGTAGTTCGATTCGAAAGGCAGTTCTATTCGAATGCCAAATTCTATTCGAAGAGGCACAAAATTAAATCTGAACATCGAACAAATATTATTCGAAAATGTTTTCTAGGGTACCAATCGCTCGAATTCGAGTAAATTTTCTTTCGAATCGTACTACAAAGAAACCCTCCAGATATTTTTCTTCCAACCAACTAAACCTCCCACATTTTATTTATGATTAAAAACTTCATCGATTAACTCAACTAATGAAAATAGCCGAGGAATGGAGTGAAACGAACGCAGAACAGTTTCCAATCGTTACGTTTTATTCTATCAGAAGCGAATACGTGTTGTTACATCTGAACGACATTTTTAAGTTAATTTTCTTTTTTCGTTCGGAAAAACGTAAAATAAAAAGCTAATTCTATCTTGGAATAAACATAATCCTTACAAGTTTTTATTAAACAATTTGTTAGAATGAAACTTTATTTTATTGTTTCTCTTACTTAACCTGAAATTATTGAAAGTTCTTAAAGAGAAAAACGTTCCCATCGGAACTGTTATTTCGAAACAATATTTTGTTTTGTTGCTCCGACTGAAATATACATATAGCGACTCCCAAAAAAAAATGATTTAGTTAGTTTCCACTTAAAGTTTCCCAGTTATTGTCTTCAGGTTTGCAAGGTCTCGAAAGTTCTTACCATAAATTATGATTTTTTTAAAAAACGTTTCAGTCAAAAGATTTTTCAAATTCCGCAGCTCTTTATAACTGCAAACTTAATGTAAAAATAATGTAAAAATAATGTAAAAATCTTTGAATTACTTCGATAGTCTAGAATAGACTTTCACCCGGGTGGTTGTTTTAGAAGCTAATTCTCATAATCTTAGATTCGTATCGTTATGAAGTGAATTAGAATTACAAAAAGTATACAAGTACACCTATTAATACATAATGACAAAAACACCAAGCGATAAGAAATTGCCACACTGCCGTTCGGAACCGGCGTTAAGTTGTAGGTCCAACCACGTGATATCACAATGGGTCCTTTTGGCCTAATTGCGTTCCTGAACAGCCATTTAACCTAACTTAACATAGCCTAAATAAATACTTTTTTAAGAAACTATGTGTCTGCAACCACTCGCAGTAGAAGTGAAACTATGTTGTTTATTAGAAACTTATTAGAAAATAACAATAACAAATTCTCTTAAAGTTTTTGAAGTCCTCTTTTCCCTATTGTTGTTGTTGCTTTTCCTCTGTTGATACTCTACACTTATCGGCACAAACACGACTTAGTACACGTATATAACACATGAAAGGAAAGTTCTGTTCTATGCAATCAAGCCGAGTCGAATCTCCCACTAAAGGACATGCGATAAGTCCGTCTCTCTGCTTGATTCTGTGTAGCCGAGTAACAACTGCATAACTTCGCAAGAATGATAGAATACAAGATTACGCCATGCGCATCTCCGTTATTAAGCTCTCACAAAATTGAGCGAAAGCTTTTGTGTCTGTGACGTAGATTGTCAATTTCTTTATTTGCATTTACATATAAACAGTGCATTATAAGGCAGCTGAAAAATTTAGTTGGCAAAAATTAGGAAAATCGAATTCCGGTTTGAATCCAAAAGTAAACTTCTCATTAATTTTTACATTAGGGATATTCTAATTATACAAAGTATCTGGTTGTACGAGCGTCGAAAGTTGCAATGTCGTCTCGGTAGTATAAATATTAATTTTTTTTATCAGACCTGATTCAAAAAATTATAATAAAAATGTTATTTGTCATCTTTTCTATGTTTTATATTATTTAATTCTTTGGATTTATATTACTGTGTATTATGAAGCAACATGTTCGCTACATTTGTGGTACGTATTATGACTGAAAAGTTAAATATTTTAACTTATAATGAAGACAAATAACTACTGATATTTGTTTCTGCAAATAACCGAATTAAAACTAATAAATATCATATATTTCCACATTTCATACTAATGTTTAAGTTGTTCACGTATAAAATGTAATTAGCCTCCACCGCTCTCTCTTTAAAAATTTGACTTGTGATGACATGCGCAGAGAGAGGCAATTTTGAACAACTTATGGGCGTAATCTTGTATTCTATCATTCTTGATAACTTCGTTTCTTACTGAACGTTGTTGTTGAAGCTTTCCTCTTTCTTTTTTCTAAAGCTTTTTCTGTTGATACTCTTTACATTTAACTGCACAAACATGACGTAGCACACGTATATAACACACGAAAGGAAAATTCAGCTATATGGAATCAAGCTCTCTCATTAAAGCACATTGAGATAAAACTGCAAGAATTCGACTCTCTGCATAATTGTATGCAGTGATCCCCATATGACTTCGTTCGCTAGACACTAACAACAGCATAATTTCGTTTCTTATTAGTTTCGTATGAGTGCAACAACAACACGACTTCCGTTGCAAAATTTTCGATTTACCCTCGTTAAAGAAGTTTCACTTCAAAAATACGATTTGAGTCTAAACACGAAACATAAAATTTATTTTATTATTCAATTAAGTAGGTACTGAAGATGATATCATTAAATTTTTGTTGATAAAATTTTCCATCACTTCTCAATTATTCCGGGCCGAGGCAAATTGATAAAACGGGAGATAAAACAGATTCGAAAAGTGTCCTACACTAGACTAGTTATAGCGTCGTCCCTTGCCCTCTATCGTGTTGAGCTGATCTTTTCGAACCGAGTTATGCGAGTAGTCCGTGTCGAACGGTCGTTGGTGCCCAAGAAATTCACGTTGAATTTTCCTCAAAAAATTAAATACAATCATTACACCTTCTTGAGTAGTAAAGCGTTTATTGTCAACAGTCAATATCACGATGCATTTGTAAGAAATAAACAATTCATATAGGAGCAATACTTTTGCGTCACCTTGTATTTTTATTTTTCCATTCAGTTTTCTCAGTGTATTGGTTATACATTTTATCTAACTACTTGTTGTTAAATTCAAAATAAAATTTTTTACATATATATTTTTTATAAATACTCCATTATATAGATAAATCGAATCTATTACAACCATATTTTCATTCATTCACAAGATAAATAAGTAGTAACTAGTATAAATATCATACTCTTTCTCCCTTGATAGATGTAGCGTAATTTCTTTCTGCTCAGTATGTGTATGCATTAGTAATATATTTTTTTTTTTTAATAAGTTTTACTACATACTCGTACATAAAGAATGAAAGAAAACTTTGCATATTTATGAAATATGAACGTTTATCTATCTTTCTATATATGTATATCCATGAGTACATACATATGTACCAATCTATCTACTACGCAACTAGCCCATCAACTGTTGTTGTTGTTGTTGCTTCACCATCGTCATAATAATATCTGCAACTTTACAAGTTTGATGATTATCCTCTCGTTTTCACCCATTCCCACTATTGTTCTATGTACATATGTGTTGTCATTCGAAGACGCCAACAATTCCGCCAAACGACTGACAGACTACCAGACTGTCATGACTTGTTAATGTAGGCGCACTTACTCCTATTCATATTCTGCCTGCAATGCAATGAAAATCATTCACTTGGAACACCGCACAGTGGTAGAAGAGCGGCAAACAATACATTTTTGTTTTGTTTTTTTCTTTTTCATATTTTGCCAAGAAATATCTGAATATCATGTTTTATAAACATCAGGGTGATATTTGCATTTATTATTTGTATGCGAGATCTTGAATCCGGCCAATGTTACAAAATTCTGTATGATTGTGTATTATTATTTGAAGGAAGAGCGACTCGAAAGTCAGGCACTACGATCTATAAGATCTATTGTACCAAAGTCCCACGTTATGAAAGAGAGAAAGAAAGATAGATAAGAAATATACCCAGACCGAGAATCGTTCTCGGGTCTCCAAAGACACTAGAACACAGTGGTGACACAGTTAAACTCTAGGTTGGACCTAGAGTTTAACGCCGATCCCGAACGGCTATGTGGCACTTTTTTATCAGCTCGGTGGTCTTGCCATTACCAAACAATTATAATTCTCATTCACTTCAGATCGATAGTGAATATAAGAAGTTTGAGAATTAACCACCAGACCGAGACGGGATGATAGTGTAATCTGTGGTACATTTTAGAGCTTATCAATCTAAAATTACTACTTACTACTAGCATGTCAAATTTCAATTTTTTTTGCTAGATGCATCATTATACATAAATAAAAATTAAAAAAATTTTGTCTGTCCATGTTTTTTTATTAGGTTGTTTTTCAAGAGTCTGAAAAAAAAAATAATTTAACGATCGGTGTATTCTGTTATGGTTCTAAAAAATGTTTGTACTTTAATCTAAACAAGTAAAAGAGTCTAAAGCAGGAGGGAGGTGGGCATGGAAGTGGTCGGATTTTTCCCAATTTTGTACAAAGACGTTGTATAGGCATATATGGGATCATATACCAAAATTTGAGGCTCTGCGCTGACTAATTTTATTTTTGCATTTTATGATTGCATGAGAGTTGGGCGTGACACTGTGTAGATTTTGCCTCTTTTCCCACTCAGACGTTATATTAGCATAAGTACCTACGGTACAAAAATGAATGGTTCTTCTACGATTCCTTCAATTTTTTGGCACTTTTCGTATGAACTTCAACCACTGTGCACCGCCACCACCAGTTGGTTTAACATTGTTCGTTCGTTCTACCTTATACTGTGTGAATCTTTCACTCGTTTACATTACATTATGCTTTTATGTTTCTGCTGCAATTCTTTTGTGTCTTCATTTTCATCGTCTTCTGTCTGTTTTTGTTTTTTTTTTCGCTTTAAGTACATCAGTACAATCAGAGACGACGACGACGCCTATCCATTTATTTAGTTGCTGCTGTTCTTCATCACATTGCAGCCCTTTTCCCTAAACTTTCTTTTTGTTTTGTTTTAGTTTGGTTTATTTTTATTGTTGTTGTTGAAGGCATGCAGTTTGTCATTGCCGTGGGTGGAAGTATCTACTGTCTACCAATAGCTTGTAGTTGCAGAAAAATCTGCCTACGCCATGAATTTATCAGAACCCAATTGTTGGTAGGTAACACAGTTATTTATTTTCCCTTTCACTTATGGAATTCTATTTATTTAGTTTTCTTTTGACTGATTAATTTGGTTTTTCTAATTATATTTGTTCAAAAATGTGTTTGGTGAAACACGAAAATGTATCAATCAACTTATATTTTTTTTAATATTAACCATATGAGAATTACTACGTACAAAATCATTCAATATCACTGTGCAGCACATTTTTCTAACAGGAAAACGACCAACACTGGTCGGTAGTACTGATCTAGAGTAACGAAACCCGAAACGGGTTTTACACTTCGCTTTTAAAAGATATAGGCATTCAAAGTTTGCCTCTTGCAGCTTATTTTTTAAAAATTAAGTGCTCATTTTTTACTACTTTCTTCAGCGAAATAAGAACAAAAACAATTTTAACATTATAGAGTTTTCCATATAAAGAAGTTTAAACTATCCATTACATGACTTTTGCAAAAAATAAACAATAATATTATTAACAAAAATGTGTAGAATTTAATAATGTTAGGTTCTTAAAATTTTTGTTTTTATTATAAACAGAAAATGGAATTATTAATAGAAAATACACTAAAACAGCTCAACTTTGAAAAGCTATAACATTTAAAAGCGAGCTAACTTTTTAAAACCCTCTTAGGGTTTTGTTTTTCTTTACTTTAATGTTATAAAAATAAAAAAGTTAAATGAATGAAAAATCTATTTTTTCTGTGTGTATCGCCATCGGCTTCGGTATCAGCATCTGCCAAATTTTTTCTGATAGCCGAATATCAACATCGGCTTGGGTTCGGCAGAACTAAAATCGTAATCGGTGGGACTCTATATGTATAAATTTTTGTACTGAAGAGTTAAGCAAATATGATGGAATATGGTCATTAATTTTGTATATTTGTTGATTCAGACGTGTTTTCTTAATTTCAATGTTATGAAACAATGTTTGCAAACCATAAAAGCTTACAAGTTATTTAGTAAATTTCATATGTGATTATTATTATCTGAAGTGATTGTCAAATGTATTTTGACCACTTTCCTTCAAAACCGTAACCGGAACGAACCCGAATGAATGTTGAAAAACGAAACCGAAACACTTGCCAAAACCGAAACCAAAATCAGACCGGGTTCAGCATTAAACTAGTGATTTTCTATTAGTGTAAAAATAAAACACGCACAACATTAAAAAAAAACAAATGAAGAAGTTTAGTTTTGGTTCAGTCAATTTAGAAAGATTCTATTCGTTGCTCTTAGTTCAGCACCATTGTTGTTCTGCTTGTTAGTAGCTGAGACCCTTCCCACATGGTTTAAGCAGAGATTTTAATAGGTTTTTGGATGTGATGAGTAAGTAAGTCGGCTAAGTCGGCGTTATGGTTACGCTATTCTCACTACACCACGGCTTTGCCGCTCTGTCCTTATAGTTGGAGACATCCGGTTTGAATCCCGTCTTGGGTTTTGATAATTTATTGAATGTTTTATAATTTGGTAGATGCAAAGGTTAAAGCAATTGTTCTCATATAGGAAAATTGGACTTCTTCCACCATATTTTCACCGCCGAATGTATGATGATTACAATTTCCAATACTGCTGCAGACACTGAGATTCATTATACTTTTCGGTGTCAGATTTGGGTGCAGAAAAATCTTGTTGTTTTGGCTTTTGCATTTGCCAGAATAAAAAGCATTGATAATTTCGGAGGATACTCCAATCATTTCTTACAAATAATTTGTATGAACGGGACCTCCAACCAGATAATGTGACATTCATGTGAACAAGGCGGCAAAGTCATGGTGCAGTGAGGATAGCGTTAAAATTTTTGGCAGACCTACTTGAACATCGAACTTAAACCTTTTGGCTACATCAAGTAGGGAAGGTCTAAGCTAATAAACAGGCAGAACAACAATGTGGTTGAGGTAAGAGCAGCAGAAGCATTATCCTAGACTGAAATTCGTAGGACACTATTATAAAAAGGTGACCGTATACTAAACAGACTTGCTTCTTTTCCATTTTTTTCTTCTATTTTTTAGATTGTTATTGCAATAAAAAGTTATGAAGTAGCGGAAAGAAATGAGCCACGGATACGGATTCAGCGATCCCTAAATACACTTGTTTAGCCTCTGCTAATTTTAGGCTATTGAACAATGTTATATTTGCCAAAAGTATTTTATAAAAAACCTCAATCAAATAGTGATAATATAGTTATGAAATGATATACTGCAAATTTTTCTCATTTTTTCACCTCATTGTATGTAGAGGAAATAGGAACGCATGTGAGCATAACATATTCTGTCGCTGTTTATTTTCCCCGAAACATTTTTATTATTAACTATGGGTTTGTTTACTGCATACAGTAGTAACTGTCATTGAGCATTCAACTTCAAGACAATTAAATCGTGAGTTTTCCAGTTCAACAAATTTTCAGCAATGCAATTATGTTAACTTTGAATTTTTGCTGTCACTTGTATATATACCTATAAATACAGGGTGCTTTTTGAAAAGATAATTTTATTATTCATTTGAAAAGAATTACAATTTACTTTTGTACGTTTTCAATTTTAAATGTTATAGCGAATTGACTGAAAAAATCCGCAAAAAACCTTTAACTCTTTATAGCTCGTGAGTGGATGAAAATATTTTATTTATATATAAATTTTACTTTTTTATTTTTGTTGATGACAATCTTCTTTTTACATCGTAGTATTGCTGTATTATTTCATATATATATTTTTCTTTTATTCTCTGCGGTTGGATGGGCAATCTGTTTTGTGCGTGCTATGAGCGTCTTAGATGTAGTTATATTTTTTTCGTGTATGTATGTGCAGTTACGCGCGCATTTTTCATCAAAACTATTTATTTTGGTTTATTGACGCGAGACAGATAAACAGACGCTGCTCTCTGTAATTTTAATTTTGCTCTGTTTTATTGTTGTTTTGAATTTAAATATCGTTTGTGTTTTATATTTATTTTGCTGTTAGAATTTTCAAATAATTTTTATCACTGCAATTCCTGGTTGGGATCAGACAGTCTTGCTTTTTTCAAATTTATAAGTTGTTACTTGCCATTGACTTTGTATCTTTATCAAAATTTGAGATTTTTCACATTTTTGGTATCTTAAAAAAATTTATTTTAAAACCGAAATTTTGTTTTATTTAAATTAATCTTCATTCAAAATGATTTTTTTTACTTTATACATCTCATAAAAAATTAAAATTTCATAAATGAAAACTATTTATTAATTTTTTTTTCAAATTCCCAATGTTTTATAAAATTGTCTTTTATTTTTTTAAGAAGAAAGCTACACAAAATTGTTTGCCATACATTGTTGTTGCTTTTGCTGGTACAAAGTTATACACTTCTTCGATTGTAACAACAATCTTCATTTCGTTTAAATAGTTATTTTTTTATTTTTTAATTGCTTTTAACTATGAGTATTTCACATTTTTTACTTTACCATCATCTTCTTTATAGTTTGTGATCTCTACTCTTTATAAAATTTAATTTACCATGAACATTTTTTTCTACACAAAAAGATGATTTTGATATCTGACAATATTTTCGTTTATTTTCAGAAAAAAAAATATATTTTTATATATATTTTTCACTTACATATTTTTGTAATGACTTTTTTTCTATTTAAAAAAAAGGTGCATTTAGTGCGTCATTCACAAACGCTTTTAAAATGTTATTAACCTCATTTGTTGTTGTTTCTGTTTGCTGTGCCTAGTGTTGGCAATGTTTTAACTACTACTTAGATTTTTCATTTTCATTTATTTTTTGCATTCTGTTATAAAAAGCATAAAATACGGCTTCTTTATTTAATTAATGTCCAGCGTAAATAGTATAGAAGGGTTTCTTCTTCAGGTTAATGAGGGTAGAATTAATGGCTTCGGTAAATGTTGTTGGGGTTAAGCTTCTTAGCAATTTTTTTCTGTTTTTTGCCAAAGACATGTTTTTTCTTTTGGTTTTTGAGCCAGTTTAATTTGTGGGTGTAAGTTTTTAATTAAAATTTCGTAATTTATTTTCTAGTTATAATATGAAAGTTATGTGCCGCATCTTAAGGTGATTTAAGAAAAATAATGCTGGAAAGTTGTAACAGTAGTAAATGTATTTACATTTCAAAAAATCGCAGTAAATACCATGCATTATTGAACGTATATATTTAGTTCATTTATAAACAGTTTATATTTACTAGCGAACATATGCAGAGAGAGTTAGAGAATAAGCCATGCACTGCCCTCAACTAACCAATCATAGCGGTTAGTTTTCGTTGAGTGAGAGCAAAATTCTCTCAATATCAAAAATTATGTGTCTGCAAGCACTCACAGTAGAAATGAAACTATGTTGTTTAATAGAAATAGAAAACATTCTGTTGAAGTTCTCTCCTCTCTATTGTTGTTGTTGCTTTTCCTCTATTGATACTCTCTAGACTTATCGGCACAAACACGACTTAGTACACGTATATAACACATGAAAAAAAAGTTCAGTTATATGCAATCAAGTCGAAACTTCAATACCAACTCTCTTACTAAAGCACATGCGATAAAACTGCGAGAACTCGTCTCTCTGCTTGATTTTATGTAGTCGAATAACAACTGCATAACTTAGTTTCTTACTGGTTAGAAATAATGCAATAATAATAATGCAATAAAAACGCTATTTTTCACGTGACTGTTGTTGTTGAAGCTTTTGCACTCTTCCTCTTTCTATTTTCTAAAGCTTTTTTTTCTGTTGATGCTCTACATTTATCTACACAAACATGACATAGCATATGTATATAACATATGAAAGAAAAATTCAGCTGTATGGAATCAAGCTTTCTCACTAAAGCAAATGAGATAAAACTGCAAGAAGTCGACTCTCTGCATGATTGCCTGCCAGCGATCCCTTAGTTGGTTAAACACTAACAACAGCATAACTCCGTTTCTTATTAGTTTCGTATGAGTGCAACAACAGCGCGACATCCGTTTCAAAATTTTCGATTTACCCTCGCTAAAGAAGTTTCACTTCAAAAACAATTGCAATTGCTTTATATTTGTTTGAGTTGTAGAATTTAAAAAACTTGATTGATGTATTTTGTGGAAACGCCAGCAGTTTCGATATATGAGAATTAGTTCGAAGAAAACTAGACTTGATTTGTGTTAACCTGAACCAAACTATCAAAGAAGAGTTTCTAGATATTTGTTAACGATTTAAATGGGAGAAAGCATTGAGGGAGAAATTGCATCAACGATCTACTCCTCTACACTGGGACTTATATAATATTTTGTACCAAAGCCCCTAATTATGAATTTCTTTCACTTCTATAATTCTTTGTAGGAAAGTTTTCAATCTGTTAATCTTTGCGTTACACTTAACAGGTTGTTCGGGAAACCTTTTGCATTCAAATGATACTAATGATACTGAGACCATATAGAATATCATAGTTTTGGAGGAACACATGAAACATTTTGGCATAGGAGAGCAACTGTCGTTTCTGTGCAGTGCGAGGTAGTTAAATTTTGACGATTTATAATTGGCGGCTGAAGTCCAACATAAAAAAAATTTCGGGAAAACTCAGATCATTCTTACTTTTCCTGCAGTTCAATGTAGTTGTTGCAAAACTCCTAACATATCTAAAAAATAGTTCTTGGAAACATTGCGCAAAGACAAAACAATAAAAAGCAAAGCTAAGCTTAAAATAAATCACTTTTTATTTAGGGCTTAAGCAGTTTTGGTATAATTAAAGAAAGTGCTTCTGGACTGAAGTGATTTTAGTAAAACTACGCAAAGCAAATATCTACTAAGCCAAAAATCCCTAAAATAGTAAGGAAAAACTTGTTAGCAAATTTTTTGCTTAGTTTTTTTTTCGATTCAAATAGAATTTATACTCATAAACTTAATCATCGGACCGTTAAAATCTGTGAATTAGAACTCTTTTAATCGTGTACCAGAATTCGAAAAATGCTGTTATCTTTGTTCAGTTATCTTTAGCTTCCTTTACTAACTTCCTTACTTTTTGGGACTACACTCTCATTAATTGTCTCATCCAGGGACCGAAAATAATAATTATTTTTAAATATTTAAATAAAAAAATAAAAACATGTTCCAAATATCGGAGAAGAATGTCGAGTACACCAGAATGATAATGATTGCATGCTCTGTAGGAATCACTTGAAATTTTTTTTCTGAGCATTCCCACTAAAAAGTAAAAATAAATAAAATTCAAGTAATAAGCATTAAATTTTGATTTTTTTCATATTGCTTATAATAATTACGGTTCCTGGTCTCATCTGTTGTGATACCTCCTGCTCGGTACAAAAATCAATCATAAAACCACTGCGAAATTATAACAAGGTGGCTTTGATAGACAGAATGTCTTCTTCTATTCATCTAATAGAACATTGGCTGCCAAACTTCTGTATTTATATCAGTTGATTTTGACATTTAACATTCTTTACAATAACAATTGTACTTGTAGTGTGAATATATTTTTGTAAAAATTTTGTAAAGCGGTATTATACTTGTACCATACTTGTCGCTTTATAGGGCCGTATTTGGCCTATGTCCTGAGGAACAGCCTAACCTAACTTAAGCCGCTTTATAAAAGAATTTAGACGATATAAAAAAAAATTCACAACTCCGTCCTATTCAGCGTACAGGAATTGTATAAGATCCACTTCTAAATCTCTAACGCTTATTTATGTACCTTTTTATTTTTGATTTATAAATCAAAACCGCTGGAAAAAAGTATTCGTAAGAGTAATGCCTCTGCTTTACATTAATAATTATAATTTTTCAGAGCATAGAAAAATTTACTCTCACGTAACAATTTTCCTCTGTTATCTTTTCCTTTCAATAATCAAGTCAATTGTCTCAATATTCTCATTTCATTATCTATCAATTTTTTTCCTGTATAGATAGTTAAACCAACAGAGCGTCTGCTAATTTATAATCAGATAAATACTGCTAAGCATTATTCATTAGAATAATCACAATTTACCGTGACTTCAGAGATTAAACTATAATTCTGGAATATATTTGGTTATCTTTTTGTTTCTGATAATTTCACATGTCACAAAGCGTGCTTATGTGCACTTTTGAATTGCTCCATTTGTATGAAATATTTTAAGCTGAGATAGAAAAAAATACAAACAATTTGTAGGTAGATTTATGTGTGCATGTTTATTCTCAAATGCTATGGACTTAGGAATTTAAACTACTTTGACTTCTTTTTATATAGAAAACCGAAATTATTTTAATGCATTTTAGAATTTATGCGGCGCCATACTGTGCTCCTCTTTTCATATTCAAATCATAATATGTAGTTTTTGATTTGTTTATTTTTATCTTTAAAAAAACAATAAAAAACAAGATGCTGTTATCGCAGGAAGATACACAAACCCTACTCTATATGTAGATATGAATTTTTGAATAGATAAATAAACTAACAATTCTAATAAGAACACAATAGATGCAAGCGCTAAAATATGAAAATGTGTGACATTTTGTAAGCAGCAAGCAACACTTTTTTTTGAAACTCAAAAATATTACGGTTGAATTAATGAAAAATAGCTGTATTTTTCCAAGAATCAACACATACATTCATACACAGAACGTGTTTTATTGGCACGCGTCTCTATGGAGCATGTAGAATTTCTTAAGAATTCTTTTGGTGTGAAGCTAGAGCATAAAAAAGAAAGTACATACATGTGTGTATGAAGTAGTTGTCTAAGTAGTAGTAGTAGAAACCAGTCAGCTGATAATTTCTGGCTGTTGCTGATGCTGCTAATAATAAGAATTACTTCAGCATATCCAGAATCACTGGCTCTGGCATAAAAGAAGAGAGCAATTGAAAAGAACTGGAAGTTAAAAAGTGATATCTATCGTGAATGCTCTCTTTCTCGCTCTCTTTTTTCGTATCTCTCAAATCTTTCTCCGTAATCACTATCACATTGTATAATAACCCAGTCGGTTGTTATACATGGCATTGCTGCTTATCCCTCTAACCTGCAAGGTAGAAATAATAATAAAACAAACACCAGAATTTTTGTTTACAGTTAACATTGATGAAAGAAAAGGGAATATGAAGTCCATTTTTTTGATTAGTTTTTGAGTTTAGCAGTTAGTTAGGTGAGAAAAATGAAAGGCTAACCTGAGGCGGCCTTGCGGGTTTAAGCCAAAAAATAAAGATATATGTGGGCAATTCACAAGGTGTCTTATTTGGTGTTGTATCCTCTCATTTGTCATAAATTCTCATTTTTCATACAAAATTATACGAAATTATGATTGTATGACAGTATATGACAATATATGAAGAGACTTAGAGATATTTTTTTTTAGTTTTTTAAAAAAAACTTACATGCGCGATAATTTTTCGTCACAAAACAACACTTTGTACACATAAAAATAACTATAAACAACAATCGTGTGATCGCAGAAAGTGAATACAGACCATAAATTGTGTGTTTATTCTTTCTTGAGGTCTGCCATTTAATTAAAAAAATAGAAAAAATTTGCACTTGTCCATTAATTAAAATAGAGTGAAGGCTGCCTCAGGGAGGCCTTACGGGTTAGAGGGTTAAGATGCAAAAAAAAGTGTGACTTGTTACGCTATGTTCTAACGGAATACGAAATTTGTGTATCGCATACGAAACATCATGTCGCGCAGGTGTCGTCATTGAATATGATGCGACTCATCGAGTTGAAAATTGTGTGCGATTTTTGTGAAGTTTTTGGAATAACTTTATTTGATATAATTTGTGGTGTAGCTGTAAATCAATAAATTTGTGTTATATAACGCGAAAAATACTTTTCTTGCTTTAAAATTTGGGGTTATTTTGAGTGAAAGAAGTTTCCGAGATGTGATTTTAATATTTCAGCGGGCGAAGGGAGGTGGAATCTATATCTTCTATGGCTTTATCACGAATACATTTTTTGAAACACGGAAATGCAGAATAAACGAGAATCGCAAAAGAAATGTAAAAAATTTTCAGTTGCCAATAAGAAATCTTTACGATTTGGATGGGAAACTCTTGAAAAATATTGGTTTGTGACAGAAATGCTTTTTAAATTGGGGAAAGTCCGGTAAATACATGTTAAAATGTGGAAATGTAAGCCATACGATGGCTACCATGAAAAGGAATGGTTTAGTAAGAAAAAAAACTTGGAGAAATTAAAGAGATGAGTTGAATTTGTAGAGATTTATTAAGTTTTAACGAATACACTAACACTTTTACGCACAGTCGAAGGATGATGAGGTAAACCTCCGTTTTTGCACTTATGACAAATTAATTTGATTTTCATGCGATGTAAAACGCATCGTATTGAATTCGGACGGTCTCGTTTGACGAGAGTTGTTTAATTTTTCATATAAACATCGCATACAATTAATGCATCAAACACTTTGGTTACGGTCAAACAAAGAGTACGATGTTAATTCACTGCATCGTACTTAATTAGAATGACATCATTTGATGATAGACACATAAAACAAAAATCACTCGCATCGCGAATGAGAAATACAAAAGTAAGTACTCTGTCGAAGTCCGACTGGGAACAACTTAACCGCTGCTTAAACTAAACTTGTAAGCAAAAAAAAATATGTGCTCATTTGGTTTTGAGGCTTCTTTTTGAGCTTAACTTTTGTGGTGGTGTGAGTGTCAAGAGAGAAAATATCACGTCTTCACTGTTGTTGTTGCTGCTTTTTCTTCTTCTTGGTTTTTGTTCAGTCTTGGTACCTATTGTTTTATTATTGACTCTTTTCTGCTGTGAATTTTACAGCGCGCCACAAGTTTAGTTGGTCTTTTACTATGTTCGAAGCCGGTCGTATGGTTTGTTCATTTGTCGTACGTAATCTTATATTGTTGACTTCGTCGTCGTCGTTGTTGTAGTGCGTGTTGTTGTCGTGAAAGTTGTCTTCTACTACATGAATAAATTTATGCTTTGTTTTTGCTGCGTTTGGTTATCGTCATTGTCGGTTTTCCTGATGACGCATGCATCGAACGCGCTTAACATTCTTATGAGTTTCTTATAAGTTTATGTTGTTCATATTTGGTGCATAATGCATTCCTGCTGGAATCTTATACATACGACTACCTAGTATCTCTGGAATACGATCATAATTAACATGAAAAATTACCATAAAAGCGTTTCAATCTATTGTTTTTCGTGTGAGTGTATGTGTCTTTTAGTTTTTTTTTTTTTGTTTTTATAAGCTATCGTTATTGAAAGATAAAGTTTTTGCGCGTGCGTAAAAATATTCCACCTACGTTCCATGTGTATAGCCTTTAAAAGTTACAAAAAAATAAATCTTTGTTTCTGAGAAAAAAATTGGCTTAAGTGTAAATTTTTAATGTATAATATGATTTTTGGTGAAAATGTTTGGATAATTGTGAGTTTTTTACAATAAAACTCTCTTAAATTATAAAGTAAGTAATACTTTCTTCCCTTATATCTAGAACCTATATATTAAGTTCATTGAGCCCAAAGTCTGCCAGTGTAAATTCTTTTGTATGCTAGTTTTAATTAAGCTAAGTTTCGGGTCGTCTTAAGCAAATTCGCTTCAATGCGTTGAATTCAAAAATATCTGAATAACATGAAAGTCAATTACGAGATTTTTTTTTTTATTCTCTAAAAAGTTGTAGAAGACCAAAGTTGGATTCAGAAAACTTTTTGAAGAATATAGTTCCTAATCAATAACAAGTATACATATATTCTGAGTTCTTATTTCTATGTGAACTTTAAAGATGATTTTTAGAATTCATGCTTTAATAGAATTATGTGTCCCTATTTATAAAAGATTATTAATTTTTCTAAATTTAATGTTATTGACTCTAAATAAAATATTTAAATTACTGAGATAACAAACTCATGTAGAGAATTTACCAGATGATAACACGTTTGATTAAAGTCTTTCAAAATTGTTATGTATGTTTTAAAGTCCACATTTTTGCACTCTTCAACTTATTTATTTGACTTTACTTGAAATTTTCTCGGGCAAGGTTAGGAATGATATATTCCCTTACTACTAGAAATCCGCATCTGCAAATGAAAGATGGTAAAGACTCTCCACTTATTCCACATCAAAAAAAAAAAAACTTTACAAACTTTACCAGAACCAAACCGCTGGCTGGAATACAGCCGTAACTGCAAAGTCTTGGGCGAGAAACAAGCCTTTGTTCACCCTTCCTGACTGACCTTGATGTGGTCTCAAACATTAGGTTAGAGAGACTGCTCTTATACCTAGTCTTCACTATGCTCTTTAAAGCTAATTGTGTTTTTCAATAGTATAATTGGAAACAGTCATTCTACCTACCTAGAAAACGATCGTTTTACGAATATTTTCTTATGAAACGAATTAATACCTTTAAAAATACTAAAGCGCTTATTTTAAACTTAAAATTTGTTAATACGATCAGGAAAGGAAACCGGTTTTGAACGAAGCCATCCGCAATTTGAGTGACTTGAACTATGAACCATAAACTAACCCGATTTTATTTTATTGAGCTTGAATCGAACCAAAACCAAACCAGTTTTGTTCTAAAAAATGGTTTGGCTCAAACATACGATTTGAATCTTTTTGTTTATTCTAAACTTAATGAAAGTATTACTACACTTTTATAAAGTTTTTAATTACTATCATTTATTGCCCTGTATTATAATTTCACGCTGCAAGATTTTTAAACCAAACTATTTTTGAACCGAACCAGTGATTCGAGAGTGCAAGAGAGAGAGTTGGCTACTTCTTTATGGATATTCAACGTTCCTAACTTTTTTTTGTTTACAGCTAATCGATTAATCCACTGATTAGTTCTTTAAAAATAATCACTGATCCAAGGCGTCATAAATTTATATGTATGGTCCGATAATTTTTACTTAGCGTTGTCATTTGATGGGCATATATCGAATTTATCACACTAATTACCACTGAACAGCCTCAAATTAGAAAAGAATAAATTAAATATTAATAAATATAAACGCAATGCTTCCTTGACCTGATTAGCCATTTAGGGCATTAAAAACTTAGTGCGACTAAATGATTTTGTAAAAAATTTCATTTATAAATATTCCAATGCAAATTAATAGCGTAGAACGGGATTGAGGATATGCTTACAAGTCAGACCGTATTCGCAAGTCAGCGTGCTCACATAAAATTTGAAAGCAAGCCCCAAATTTACTTCTCGTTACTACGATTTTAAAAAAGTAGTGGTCCATACACATTAACGACAGCCGCTACACGAACACACGACTACGAAATTCTGTCGGCTGCAACTGTCACCGTGTAGTCAGCTACTAAACACAATGGAAGCGGCACCATCTGCAGCAAACACAGCCAAAACAATATAAGCAAACTCTTTTCTCTCTCTGTCGCTTGTCAAATTAGAAATAGATTTAAAATTGGTTACAGCCATAATTGTGGTCGGTGGTCATGTGGTCGTGTCGTCGCCAAAATAATCGTCTCCATAAGAACATGTGTAGCTGCTGTCGTCAATGTATATGGTGCATAAAGTGCATACAAAATGCCAAGATAGAGAAAGAGGTAAAAAATTTACCACGAGCTCGATTATAATTGACCAATCATAGTCGGTGGTTTCCATTCAGTGAGAGGAAAAATAAAGCTGTTCTATTTTATGCAGGAAAGGAAAGAATGGTTAAAAAACACGCGATTTTCAAGCAATTCCGTATTATACAATTTCTCCTTTGGACATAAATTTTCAATATCAAAGTGATTTTAATAATATTTTTCTACTTACAATTTTAAAGTAACTTTACTTGCATATTTACTTGAGTTAATAAAAGTGAAATTTATTTTAATTTAAAATTCTACATAGACCAGCACCATTGAGACACCTGCACAAACCAACAACAACAAAAATAAAGCCTTAAATCTACAACAATCAAAATTCAATTTCATGCGCACGCTATTCTAAATTTTTGTTTATTATTTTCTTTACATTTTATTTTCTTACAAAATTTTTCTTTATTGGGTTTTAACCCAAATACAAGCTTGCTTACTATCTGAGCTGAATAAGCAAACTGTTGAAATATGTGCGGCATGGTAAAAGTGCACAAATCGCATTTTTTTTTAATACGATTTGTTTCTCTGCTTTTCGTGTTGCTCAAAAAAAAAAAAGTTAATAAAATGTTGATGAAAGCAATTCGTTTTACTCAAATTAATACTTTAAGTGTGGTTTATGATACGCAAGTTTAAATTTGAAATTAAGTAAAATTTGCTACTAATTGACAATGACAATTTCGTAATAATACTTTTCTTCTACAAAAAAAAAGAAGCAATTAATTTATACCTTGCTATCTACATTTTTAAAGTGAAAATTTTGTACTGTGTTACGTAGGGTTAAAAGCGTAAATTCGATGTAATATTTAAAAAATTTAAATTGAATTGTGGGGAGCAACGCGTCGGAAATAGTCGAATCTGTCGAGAAAACGTCCAGGCTAGCAGAGTATAGAGGGTACAATATGTATACAAACTTGAACAAATGTGAATGATATACACTTTCGGATATATGACATCCAACCGCATCAAATGTGCCCACATGTTGTATCGTATATACACTGCTTTAATTTCTGAATGTTCTGAAAATTATCGTATTGAATACGACTTGAATTATTTCTCTCTCATAGTTAAGTGCTTGCACAAAAATAATTTCGTGTGAAAATTTGGCATTGGAATTTCATTTGGGCAATACCGTTTATTTAGTTATATTATAAAACAGAGATTGCGATTAAAAACTTTTGTTTTTTTTTTTTTTGAACAATTCTAAATTGGTTTCTGCCAACCGTGACAGTAGCCCATAAATAAAATTATGAACATCATAAAATAGTTTTTCAAACAAATAAAAAAATGCCAATATTAATAAAAGTTTTGTTTCTTAATTTTCTTCTAATCCATCCAGAGTTTTTTTTTTTAATTTAATTTAAAATATAAAAAATTCAGTTTCACTTTTACTCACGTGTGTCCCGCGACACATTGTTGTTTTTTTTTATTACTTGTATCAATTATCTCTAAATTATTATTTATTATTTGTTGAAAAATCAACACCCCTGTAAATGGCATTTTTACAAACGTAAACAATTTTCGTGCCTTGCAACATTATTCAATTATCATTAAATTAGTTGAGCATGTGCTCGTCTTCATTAATGTACGAAATCGTGTTGTGTGAATGAAGTATTTATTTTTTTTTTCTTAAAAACTTCAATTTCTTTTACTGAACAAAACAAATTTTCGATATTTTCGCCTAATTTTCTTTTTATTAAATTTAATACGTTCACTCTGAAATATTTACAATTGTGAACAAACATCCACAAAAAAAAAAAAAAAAAAATTGTTTAAGTATCTATTTAATTTTGTTACGCATTTGCGAAATCGTTTCTAAATTTGTTTCTCTTTCTTTTTCTACTTTACTTATGATTTGTGAATGTGAACTTCACACTGCTTCGCTTCGTTACATTTTTCGGTTGTTGCTGTTAATTTAGTTTTTGGTTTTGTTTTTTTTTTTATTGCCAAATTGTTATTATTGCTAAATTGTTTGCATAAATGTTTGTCGAAATATATACATGGATGGATACACCATTATAGACACCAACACCGTATCGCTTAAACCTCCTGTTCTCTCAAGTTCAAGTCAAGGTTTTCATAGCTGAGATTAAGTGGTTTTTAGCTTTAAAAAGAATAAATTAAGTGGTTGTAAGTATTAATTGAGAATTTAATTTTTAATATATTAATTCAAGTTGTATAAGTTGGAGACTTTTGAATTCCGCTTATTAAATCTTGATGGAACGATAATTATTAGCAAATTAACAGCTCAAAGATGTATATGACTATCAAGTTTAATACACACAAGCCAATAGATTCAATTTAGATTTTTTATATGATGTATGTAGACTTTATAAGTCAATTTCCTGTCCTAATATTTTTAAAAGTCACATCCACGCTATTCTGTTTTTACTCTCACTATAAGGGCCTAATGTCATCTTTGTAAAATTAACGAAGTTCATAGTACAAACAAGTCGAATCAGTTTTATAACAGCACCTTATTGCATTCATTACCTCCACTGGCTGGGCATGCTGCTATTACACGCTGCATGGCCATGCAAGCATTTCGCAGTTCGTTGATGTTACGAAGAGGTGAGTAGCTTGCGAGGTAGAAAAATGTACGGCTGCTGATATTATTGATTTTCTCACCCGTCTCAACATTTAACTTAACATGCAAACAACGAAATTATGCATAAATTCCTGAACTTCCCAGCAGATATTTTTGATACTCGGTTTGATGTTTCAGATTTTACATAATTTCTAAATTATCGCTTAAAATTTCCTCTCAATTCATGAATCTCTGACCAATTTACTTCAGACGGTTTATTATGTCTGAAATATTTTAAGTTTAGACCTCTTTCATGTATTTTATTCCAAACCCATAATGTACGCATACTATTTTCGAACCTAAACAGTTCTTTAATCTTATGTGGTCTAGGGGTGCGAAGAATAATTTCTTCTTCATGGGTGTATTTCCCCAAAAAAATAATCATGTGCTTCACTTAAATGTGATTTTGGTAGTTTTCCAAATGATTTTTTATTCAAAGTGTGTTAATTTTTGTATGATTCAAAAATGTGTTAATTTTGTTTAAAAGCTGTATAAATCATAAAGTTTTTATTTAACGATATTCACTATTATTGAATTTCATTACCAAAAAAAACTACTTCGATATTTATGTAGGCGAAAAATTTGTTGATTTTTTATGCACTTGAACAGGGTCATTCATAAACATTTAACATCCATCACCATTTCTATATGAGTGAAATTATCGAAATCTGACTAAGTAGTAGTAGTAGTAAATTTATTTCACCCGCGTTTAAATTTTTGCAGTAAAATTTATGAGTGATTTTTTTTTTTTGTGTTTACACCTATCTTCTTTATAGATTTATAGTATGAGATTTTGGACAGAATACATTTCTATCTGTGATAAGAGTCATAAATATTTATAAGAACAATTGATATTTTGAAGAAACGTTGTGAAAAATCAGTATCACTGTAAATTAGCGAATAAAACAATGGATTCTAGATCATATTATGATAATTTTTCGCATTCCTTTTTATGATTTTGTTATTGAGGAATCTCATTTGCACAAATACGGGAACAAAATTTTTTTCGAAAAGAAAAATAGCTCAATTTTAAGGGAGGTATTCCACCGTGAAACCCTGCCGTAAATATTGTCAGAAAAAAAAAAAAACACACGTTAAGTTTTTTCCTAGGTTTTTAGATACTATTGAAAAGGAAACAAAAATTATGTTTTTTAAAAAAAAGGCACTATTGATAAAAAAAAAAAATACTGCCCTCTAAATACAGAACAAATGGTCACCGTTTGTATAAGCAGCTTGTTAATTGATCACTGTGTCAGAAGTCATAATTACTTTAAATATTTAGTACAAGTCTGTGATTATAGAAACAGCGATAAAATCACTGCTATCGATATATTTTGATGTTCTTATTTATCTTTGTATAAGGTATACTTAAGTAAAAATTTTAAGTCACCCTGTTTTCTGATTTCTGTCGCTATTGGTCTGCTTATTCAATACCTTATATGCTTTAAATTCGT
Organism: Toxonevra muliebris; assembly: GCA_963691655.1. Taxonomy (NCBI): domain Eukaryota; kingdom Metazoa; phylum Arthropoda; class Insecta; order Diptera; family Pallopteridae; genus Toxonevra; species Toxonevra muliebris. The sequence continues at coordinate 35,568,403 of OY829328.1, read as the reverse complement.
TTGTTTAACTTGTTCTAATGTTTTAAAAATTTTGTACTTGAGTTTTTAAATAAAAACAAATTTACACTTGAAATTAAAATACAATAATAAAAACAAAATATTACAACAAAAGATTGAATAAAATTGTTTTCAAACTACAATTTGTTTTATTTGTTCTATTTTGGCAGTATTGTTTTTTTTGTTTTTTTTTTTAATTTTCGTGTAAAGTATCAAAGAATGTTTATAAATATTAACAATAACAAAATAATAAACAATAATACTGTAAATATGTAGTAGGTGGGAGAGGAGGATGTATAGGTATTTATTCGATCAATCGAGTGAGCGTATGTTAATTTTTTCTTACGAATTTGGTTTATTTAACAAATGGCAAGAGTTTTGTTAACAATTTGGCTTTTTTTTTATCTTCTCTTGCATGCTGTTAATGAAATAATAATTCTCTGTGCCAATAATATAAAATAATAATATTTTCTGTATTTATTTTTCTCATTTAGATTAGAAAATTTTTCTGGAACGTTTTAATAAATGTTGCCAATTAAATAAAAAATACTTACATATATAACTATGGGTATTTATACTTTCTATTCTTTTGACTTGAGTTTTCTACTTGTTATTCTATTATGTTATTTGAAAATGAACGATAATGATTGATGAAATTCAACCCAATAGATTGAAATTGAGTTCATAGCTCTTTCTTTTTTCTCTTCATTATTATTATTTTATTCAGTTATATTTTTGGTAGTTTTGATTTGGATGAGTTTTAGAGTTTATAAGTTTTGCTGATTTGATTGAGTATTTTTTGAAGTGGTTTTTAAAATAGTTCAATCAAATTTATCGACAGATTTCTGTTTTAAGAAAGAGCCACGAATAGTAATGAAGAAAACCTGTTATCTTTCAGTTTGAATCATTAATTGTATTTTTTTCTTTAGAATCAAATTAAAAAATTACTGAAAACGCAATACAGTGATTTTTGGATTACACATAAATCACTAAAGAGCTGTGACTTAAGAAATCAGTGCGTAATTTGCTAAATTGTAAAATGTGTCGTTATTCTTTATATTCAAGACTGAGTAATGAGGACTTTGTCAATTGGGCGCATTTTTGGTGACTAGGCCAAAAATCGTTTCCCCCATCGTCTACTCAATCTAATTTATTGCAAGTTATAATACATATTCAAATTCTTTATACAACAAAAAGAAAAACAGTTTTCCCTGCAGTCATTCTTCAACATTATTTTCATTATAAAGTTTCTTCCATCTACATAGCTACAATTAGTTCATCACGTTCTGCATACAAATGACAATAAACAACAGTAAGACAGCAAGAGTATCTAAAAAAATATTGTAGCAACATAATTAAGTTCTCATTCATGGTGGGAAATATTGCTTCATTAGTGTAACAACATGGGGTGATGATGAAACATCATGAAAAACATGGAAAAACAAATGTATTACATATTGTGTAGTAGTAAATAGTTGGTAAAAATTTAGAAATTTATGTTTACATTAAAACTACTAAATCAACTGAACCAACAACTGAAAAAATTTCTTCTACCTCGTATTTTGTTAGACTTTTTGGCGCGCTTTTCTAAATATTTTACTTCCTTTTGGTTGTTTTTGAATTTGTGATATGCAGCGCTTTTTTTGATTGTACTTTTCAGTTTGCATTTTCTTTTAAACATTTTCTTTCGTTTTTCTGCTTATGGCATTTTTCTTTTAATGGATTCATTTTTTGAGCGTACCCATTAAAATCAGCTTTTAAACCAAATTTTGATATTTCTTCGTTTGGACCCATGTCGCTTTTTATGTTTGCTTGAAGCTTGGAATCCGTGTGGTGATTTGAGTGGTTGCTCTTTTTCCCCTCCATATCATGTAATCGTAAATATCATAAATTTATAAATAACGTACGATTTCTTTATTACTCTTTTTTTTATTGTTTTCTTGTAGTATTTATTATATTATTTTCCGTATTTTTTATTACACTTTCTATTTTATTTCCGATTTTTAGTTTCCAATTTGTTATTGAAGTTTTTTTTTTTTCAATTTTTATCGGCAGTTATTAAATAATTACAAATACCTGTCTATATATGAATAGAAATTTTAATTTTAATTCATTAATTTTTTAATGTTTTGTGTAAATTGTGCACTGGGTGGTCGATTGATTGATTTTATACACTTGTGGTCAAAAAAATTCCTTCACTATAAGCAACTTTAAATGAAAGAATTAGAGATGAATTCAAAATTTCATAAAAGTATAAAAATTACAGTACTATAAATAAATTGTAGACTGGGCTGACATCTTTCCCCCCAACGATCGGATTCTAATAGTTCGAAAAAGTTGCGTCATTGGACCAGAAATTTCGAAACTAAAATTTCCATTATTAAAAGGTCGAGTATTTTCGTTGAATATATGATGAGAAAAAATAGTGTCTAAATAGAAATATTTGATCTGATCATAAACTCACAACTACGCGTTTCTTAGACAATCGCAACTATTGCGAGAGTTTGCGTCATAGAAAAGCCGCGGTGGTAGGATTTTTCTCGATCACATAGAAATTAAATACCTAATATTTTTTTTTTTTGCCTCATACTAATTTCAGTTTTTGATCCATTCCTTAAAATCATCAGAATTTAAACAAATTAGAGCCTTGAATAAACATAGGAAACCACTACTTGTTAAATTTCACAGCTCTTTGCTATTGATAAGTAACAGCTCATCTTGTACGATCCACTGTGATTTTTAGCGACTGGTAGCATAAAAAATGGATCCTGCTTACGGAACTATTATTGCGAAACAGTTTTAATGACCTCAAATGTATTTGACCTTAGCCTAAATGATAGATTATAATTATATCTACTATTCAAATTGTTAAATAAAATGTCTAATATATTTTCTCTTCTCTTTTCTTTACAGGTTCGTACTTGAATTGAAAACCAAATATAATAAACAAAATTTTTGCCCAGTTGACAAAATGTTAAAGGAATAAACTGTGATATTATTTTTATCTTTGGTATCAAACTAAAAATATCAAAGAATGCTAAACATTTACTTAATCACAGCATCAACAAATTATATAAAAGATTAACTGAATATGAACAAACCCCAGATAAAATCATTAAAGTAAATTTGCAAAGATATTACCGAATTTCGGAATTTTGTTTTCAATAATTTTTCTCATTTATTTTTCGCTTATATTTTTCGCACTTAATCACGCATGTTAAAATCACTTTTTTTTTTCTTGACATATTTCGCGCTCTTAGATTTTCTCAATTGAAGAAAGGCACTCTTTCAAAATTTCTGATCATAATTAAATATACTCGCATATTTAACTATATAAATTTGTTTATATTTTTTTATAATATAAAAATTTTTGCAAAACACATGTTAATTTTTCGCGTCTCTCTCAAACTTATTGCTGCATTTAGTATCGTCCAATCATTTTGACAAGTCGCCGGCAAATTTCACACAATTTTCCAAAAAAATATTTTTTTCATACATCAAAATTAAAATTTGTCATAGAAATTGCGTCGTTTGATTTATCTCGTGTTTTGTTTTCAATAGCGTTTATTCGAATATAAAAATAAAGAAATTAAAAGAAAATCCCAAAAGAAAGTAAAATATTATTTCTTCTTTCTAATGTGCGTCATCAAAAAGTTAACGTGAACATTAATGTTTAATGTTAAGAATAAAAATGCATGATGAAAATACGTTGTTAAAATTTTGTGAATAATAAATAAAATTAAATATGTAAAAAAAGAAAAATTCAACAAATATAGAAAATTAGTATATAAGTGTTATTAATAACAAATACCATATATATTTGTTAATTCTCAATAATATTGTGCAATATATATTTGGGTTTTTGATGTGAAAAATGTCAATATCAACATTATGACCTCGATAACTATGAACATGGTTTTCTTAAAGGATTTACGTACGCGCATCAAAGGTTATATTCATGTATGTATTTTTTTCATTTCCATTTATAAAATACGTGTAAGTCTCGTAGGAAAGAGTCCATTTGGCTGATGAGTCCGAACCTCAAAACTCCAAAAGTGGCTAGAACCAAAAAAAATCTGAAACAAAATAGGCCCTTTCCTTTGAGATAGTTTGTATGCTGTGATGGACTTAGAGATCTTCAATTTGATTTTCGATTTTATTTGCATAAAAAATTAACCAACCCACATTTTTTTATGCTATATTTAAATAATGCAGTAAATGCAAACTTAAGTAACTTAAACTGTTTTCAATTTAATGGCGCAATTTTTCCAAAAAATGTTTAAATTGAGTTTCTAAGAAAATTAACGTGTTAAGTAAGGCCATCATGATTTGGGAATCGCAAGTTTTTAGCACTTTGCCTTACTATTTCGTATCACCGCTCTCTATTCGCCAAATTTCAGTTCTAGCAAACTGTTAAGATCTAGCAAATTAAAATTTTGTCTGATAAGTTGGAGAGTATAAATTTGTTGACTCAAAATTAATTATTCTCAAGAATTCTCAAAATAAAAAATACTAAATATGATGGAAACAACCAAGAAAAGGTCAGAATATTATAGGTGAAATTTGTTTGACAATAGTAGGGGAGTGTCGTCAGCGTTGGAGCATTTTGACTTTTGCTCATAACTTCTCGCAAGCTGAATTTTTATTAATATTGCATATCGTTGAAAAGATCTCACAAATTTCAATGTTTTTGCGAACTTTAAAATATGATTGGATTATGAATATTTACAAAGAGCATTTACAGGGTCGGAATACTGCTGTCAGGGTCGGAGCACTGTGAAAATCAATAAAAAAATGAAGGAATATAATTGAAAATCAAAGAAAAAGGCAAAATTACACTTGAAAACCGGGAAAGGAGACCTGAAATTAAAATAAAAATCCCTCTGTGTGAATTTTAAAGAAAATTTGATTTTTTTATACACACACAATACGATACGATAAAATGGCACGAAAAACACGCACGAGTGAAAAATGTAATTCCAGAGTCAAAACGCATCATTACAACAATATTTTCGGTGTTTCGACGCTCATTACAAGTATTGTTCTGACCCTGACAACACACGTCATTTAGTTTTGCATCTTTTACAGCATATTCGCGTGATGCAAATACCATTAAATGCTACATATTTCCACATCTTAAACCTTAGCGAACAATTTTCTTTTCTGGCATTCCTAAAAAGTTTTTTTTTACTCTTCTTTTAGCACGCGGTCACTTTTCTTCTTTTAACACTTATATACACTTCACACTCTGAACTGGAAATGGCATGAAACTTTTGCTTTCCTCATGACAAACAATACTGTATATTAACTTAACGGACGCCAGTGAGATATAACGGAGAAAACGACACTGTTCCGACCCTGACAGCGCTCCAATCCTGACGACACTCCCCTACATATAAGTTTGTATAAATAACCAAAGGGATGCAAATTTTTGGGTCAAGTAAGAATTAACAATTGGGAAACGCGAAGCCAGATTTATCATGGTAGTGAATTAAAAAAGAAAACTGATGATCCTCCGCAATTTTCTAAATTATTTTCCGCCTTGTTATGACCGTCCTTAAAAAAGATCCAGATTTTATTTTTTGTTAATTTTTATCCGTATTTTTTCTTAAATTTAAATTGTAAACAAACGGAACTGTCAGATTTGTTATTGGTCGGCAGCTATGATTTTTGCGCGAACAAACATGTCCGCCAACCATGTTACCATATCACTCGTTTGCTGCAAGACTCATAATCAAAAAAACAAATTCGAGTTAAGTATGCAGAACTAACTGTTATTTAATGCTTTACCTTGTGTAAAAAAATCATAACGGTATTTAATAAACTCTTTCCTCGTGAGAAGATTTTTTGTGATTATTACATTCTACGGAGTGGTAGATCATTGAAAACTTTAAATGCGATTTTCTCCAAAAAAAAAAAACGAAGAAACGTTTCAAATTAGGTGTACATAACTAACTGTTATTTAATCCTTTGTTTTGTGTAAAAAAATCATAACGTGAAAAGAAAATGCATCATTATTGTGTTCTACCGAGTGTAGCTTCTTTGAAATTGTTATGTATACGAAATAAATGTATGTACACGCGTTGAGGCTTGGTTCATAACTGATTTATTTAACATAACAATAAAGCTCTGCTTAGTTACAATTACGCATTCTCCTTATACGCTTACATCTAACTCTTATACACTACAGAAAACTTGAATTATATTTTCTCGAATGTTGGGTTTTTTGACTTATGACAGTCTTGCAGCAAACGAGCGATATGGTCCGTTTCGCTGACTAAGTCAGGCGCCAAAAGATGTTTCACACCATTATAGCTCTATTTATAACTTAATAGATTTATTAATTCATAAAAAGTTATACCTGCATGTCTTGTGATTTTCGAGTTATGATTTAGTTTAGGAAACTGTGAGCGTTTTTGAAATAGAAATTTGTCGCATATTATTTAGAACCAAGGTTCAGGTTTTATTTACCAAAGCTTATCCGTTTTATGAAATCATTTGCATATTTTGAATTTTTTGGATTTTTTTTTTTAGCGAGATTCAGAAACAAATATTCAATCAAAAACCGCTCAACACTCCCTTGGATCCGCCACTGCATATATGTGTTTCTGTTTGTCCTTGTCCATTCATTGTGTATTATGTATTCATTTAAATGTTGAGCACATATTTACTTAATTATTAAATTTTAATTTCGGTAATAAAAGATTTAATCTTATGTACTTTTATCTAAAATAAATAAATAAATAAAATTAAACCATTAACTGTAACTACCCAATGATTAGTACTCACCTAATAGTTAACACTTTAAAATAGCAATTAATTTCATTTAATTTTATACGGTAATATGGCGTTGCCACCTTGTTCATCTTCATTGTGTTGACATTTGTACGCCTTTTAATTCATTTGTTTTTTTCCTCCCATTTAATATTGTATACATTTAAGACACATTGGATTAATTTGCTTCAAGTCATTTGTTGATTTGTTATGTGGGCTTTTATGTCCAAAACAAAATAAAAAACAAATTTTTAGTGTTAGCTATTATGAAATATTTTTGCCCATAAAGAGAGGTAGTTTTTTATTTTTATACTTTTTATGGACACAAAAGCAATAAACACGTTTCATAATAGTGCAACATTTTCGCCTCGGTACTCGCAAAACAAAAAGGGCATTTCATTTCAACGTCATGTTAACATTGAAATTTTCTATACAAATTTGTGATTATTGTGAAGCTATAAATTATTTACTTTAGATTTAGTTTCTTATCGTATTATTTTCAAACAAATAAAACAAAAGCAAAACTAATAAATTAGTTAGATATTTATGTCACATTTAACTATGACGATATTTTTTCCCCCTCTTTGTCTTTTTTTATTTATTTTTTTATTTAACATACATACAATGACATGCATGTGATTATATTAAAGTGTCAACTGTGAAATGCTGCAATATAATCAAGTGTTTACTGTGGATAGAAAGTGCTCAAAGTATTATGAAATTATTACAGTTTCTCATGTTTTGTGCCAACTAGAACAGCTATGATAATAATGAGCATGATATGGACAATCGGAATTTTACAATTTAAATTAGTAGTGGGCAGTAGCATTTAATTGTTTATGAATTAAGGTTTCTTTAGATATATTTCATATATCCATTTTAGTTAGATTCATATGGGAACTCAAAACGCCCACTTTACTTAAGTGCAGCTAAATGAATTTCCAAGAACATAAGTTAAGCCAGTAAAATGTATAAAAAGTAAAATTTAATTACTAGTTAATGTGTGTCATTTTCATCACATCATTAAAATCATTAATTCAATATAACTTAATGTTTTATTGTATTAATTCATTTAGTGGAAAGAAGGAAGAGAGATGAATGGAAAATCTACTCACGTGACAATGTGTTGCATGTCATCGAGTTCTATCGAATTTTCAGTTTAATATTCGTTAACGTTTAATGATTTTTAAGGAATTTCAACATTGCTTAATTCTTTTTTCTGACTTCTTGGCTATCTAAAGTATTCGTTTATGTATTCTATGTGAACGTTAGCCACTCTTAGATGCTCTATAATTTGTTTATCTTCTAGTTTGTGTATTATTAAATTTCTTTTCTGGTTAAATCGTGTCATAAATCTTCAAATGAAGAAGGTTATTAAACGAAACATTCCATTAGATTGTATTCACAATGTGTTTAATGGAAAAAACAAAAGTAATTTATGAAAGAGGAATTTAGTGTTTGAGCTTGTTTTTTTATATCTAGTTCTTCCAACACAAAATTGGTTCGACTCTGCGTTCCTAACTCCTTCCTTAACGATTCTAATTCAGATACCATGACTTTAGCTCAGAAGACGCCACGACTCTAAATCACACTCAGTGATTCCAAATCAAACTCCGCAACTCTAATTCAACAATTCTAAATCAATTTTTACGAATTTAATTAGACTTTAAAGCTGAGTCTGCGTTAGTCTAAATCAGTCCCCATAATTTGAAATCAGATTTTATGATTATAAATCAGACTTTGCGACTCTAATCCACGCTCTAAGATAATGAACCACAATTTTGGCTGAGACTCCATGATTCTTAATCACACTTAAAGATTGTAAGTCCAAGTTAATGATTCTATATCATGGATTTAAATCACATTCAAGTATTGTTAATCAGACTCCACAACTGAAGCTCAAACTCAACAACTGTAAATCTAATTCGTGACTTCAAATTAGAGTAATCAACGCTCCGTCATAGAAGGTCAGACTTCACGACTCTAACTAACTAATATTTCAAACTTAGTATTAGCCGCGATTGTTGTAGCTCAGTCTATCCATTTAATCTTAAAATTGTATAGAAATACTTGCTTTGATTAGTGAGTTCTATTTTATTATTACATTACAGAGCACAGAGTGACGAATCGTACGCACCTATTATACCTCCCTCGGTACCGAAATGAAATCTGGTTTTTATCAAACAGTCAACTCTATCTTTGGCTTCAAAAAGCTGTCTATGGAAAGCTAAACAGCCACTCAAAGGTAAACCATATCGGTTTATACTCTTATACCCTATGCTCCATAGAGAGCAAAAAGAAATAACAAGAAAACGCACAAACTATGCAGCTAGTTATTATTGCTTTCGGATAGTTTTGCTGAATTTTTCGTGTTTTTTTCCTCCTTCTACTAGGCACTAGACTAAACCTAGTTTCATTAGTCTGTTAATTACCATCTCGATGGGTGATTAGCCTATCGCAAATGTATTTCTGCGACTATAATATCCGGTTTGTGTCAAGGGTGACTATTTGAATTACAGTTGGTTCAGACGGTTGGGGTATTTTCGTGACATTGCTCCTTTCAATACTCTCCTATCTACAAATCTATTTTCCAAATTACGCATTTTCATAAATATTTGCTTCCCTAAATGACTCAATAGGGTTTAAAGATTGTTGTCGGCGCCATTTGGGCTGAAAAATGCTAGGGCTTCCCTAACCTATCTTAGTAGGAAGTAATTTTTGAATATAAAGTGGAAGTTATGCGAAATAAATGCAGCTGTTTTATTTTTTCAAATATTTTTTTCTTTGCATTTATTTATCATATTTTCTTATGGCAAACTTTGTTTTGCACGACACAAATTGGATTAAAATAGATATTTAAATAAGCAAAACAAAAGCTAAAAGTGTGGCAAAAAAGAAAATAACGAAATGAGTTGTTGGTCACCGAAACACTTATTGCCGCTTTTCTTGTTTTTGTTGTTTTTGTTAACGTGCTAATTACGTACTTGTGTATACTATTATGGTATTCACAAGCTGTCGTATATTGTCGTGTAATTTTGTATAACAAATGAGAGGATACGACGCCAAATACAACACCTTGAGAATACCCTATATATATTTTTGTAAATAAGTATGTTTTTGTTTATTATATTTCTCACAATGTTTTACAAACATATGTACATAACTGTAAAGGCGGTTTTTGTCATAAAGTTGACCATTTTGCAAAAGAAAATTTCTTGTTAAATTTAAAATCAGAAAATATTTAAAACGGTAGTTAATGCAAAACTAGTTAAAAAAAAAAAAGAAACACAATTAGCGTTAGTCAGCAATTTGTCATAATAACTTTTTATTATATGTGAAATTATTTAAATGCAATTGTAGTCGGTTTCGGTTTTATGTACTCCTAAGTTAAATTAGCCTTCTTTCAAATCTTTACCTTAAATGAACTCATTACGGGCACCGGCTATTTTTGGAATTTTTTAATTAAAATATTAGAGCTGCATTTTGAGGTAAAAATAGTTCAAGTCATTGCCTGTTACATAATTAAAACAGAAAAACAGCCAAAACTTGTGTGAAATCCTATTTCAAGGTGGCAGCCTACCAATTCATCCACTGAGACCAAATTAATTTTTTTCCGGGCACAACATGAAATATACCTTATTTTGTATATGGAGTCAATGGTGATTATTTCGTCAAAAGTTTTCACAATCGAACGATTTTTCCACGCCTGTTCAACGACATCTCCTATACACATAAAATAGCAAAAATTATATAACTCCGTATATATTACAGATATGATCCTAAAGTGTTATTCGCACATTTCGCACAGATTGTTATCAACATGCCTCATACCAAAAAATATATTTATATGTGAGGGCTTATAGAAATACTATAAGTCCATGAAGGAGCACAATAGATCTTATGGGTTGCAATTACCTTTCTCCTCGCAATAATTATTAAAATTAATAGGCTTAATGAACAATAATGCCAGAAAAATAACAAGATCAGACGATCGTTTCAAAACCTGATAGCTCCTTTATTTTAGCAATCTAGGTATATAAGTAGATGAGAATTACAAGGCAATACCTTTGACATCTAATATGAATGGTGTCTGCTTTTAGTATAGAAAAGTTTCTTTTTAAAAAAAATTTATACATTGTGCGACAAATTGAAAGCGATTAAAAGTGATCGTAGTCATAGTATACTTGTTGGATAGCTAAAGTCCTCCTGAGTACTGTGGCAAAGTCCACAGTCAAATGTTAAATTTTTTTTTATGCAGTCCTAAAGTTTGCCCATTCCTGAACATAATGTTATAATAATAAATACGATCTTGGTTATAATTGCATCTGATAATGTTTATGTGTTCAGCATCTTATAATAAAAGAGTCCATAGAAAGTTTATATGTTCTAAAAAAATATTGCTCATAAAATTTTAACATAAGTTACTGAATATTAGAAATGTGTGAACTTGGTTTTACAGTTACCACGAGCAAAAAAAAATAACAGTTGATGAGTTAAAGGGGTATTCTACCCGAGATGGTGCGAAATATCGATGTTTTCAAATCGTTGTAAATGAAAAGCTTTTCAATATTTTTATTCGAGGTTTTTTGCAAGTTTATCTACAGGTTTTGAACAATAATTTTAGTTTTTAATGCTAAAAATATCTTTGTTAATAATGGTTCATTCGACGCCTCGAACTTGAGCCTGCCGAAAATAGTTGCTCCATGGTGGACATGATATCTCCGGTTTAAATATTCTGAAACCCAAAATGTAACCCATTTTGTAATCGTGAGATTTCCTGCTATCGCCTCATCTAGGGAATAAGAAAAAAATTAAATCAGACGTTTGAAAAAAATGACAATTTTTTGTTTATATTTTGCATTAAAAACATTAGTTAAACAAATGCTTTCGCCATAATCCTAGATAAGGCCATAGCTATACATTTGCTTAGTAGCCTTGTAAAATTTCAAGTCAATTGGACAAGTGGTATTTTTTTGTGAATCGTGTCTACCGTCCCGAAAAAAGTGGTTTCGAGAAAAACGAGTTTAAAGATTTACAAACATGGTACTTACAAATGACGTAACTTACGGTTCCAGGACCATACATTGCCCCCTCTGCTTTCTCATAAAACTCGTTGTCTACATCAAAAATATTAAATAAAAAAAAATCGATTTTTCGGACCATCTCGGGTAGAATATACCCTTAAAGGGTCTGCACTCGGTTTGAAAAAGTCGTTTTTTTTTAAAGTATTCTTTACGGAAGTATGCATGTAAAAGTTGTTCTTATCAACTCTCATAATGCGCATAATTGATAAGTACGCCTTTCTTGCTTTGGCTGATGCGAAAGAATTGATGATCTCTCCAAAATTTAACTTTCTTCCAGGCGTAGAGTGGGTAAACTTGACACTTGAGCAGGATCGATAGAAATTTTGTATTCTTTTTTAATATGGGACCCGGGCCCGTCTGCAAAATGTCTTCACGATTGATAGATGATTAACCCGATAAATAATTTTCATGGTTTGTAATTCAATTTTCAGACGCATAGACGCTTGTTTAAGTTTTTTTTTGGGTTTTAGGATTTGGATTGAAATCCGGGCCCCTCAAAAACTCCGGGCCGCTGGGAATCCCACCCGATCCACACCCCCCCCCCCCCCTCTCTTGTCGGGCCTGATTATAGTTTGTCCTGAGGCCTCAGTTATAATTTTTCAAAGGGTATATTTTTTAGGTGTTCCAGTGAGCCCAATAAATGACGATTTTCAAACTTTTTTATTTTTTTTTAAATTGTTACACAATTTTATCTTGTAAAAAGAAAGTATATGTTTATTAATCTATCAGTTATATTTATTTTATTAAATTTTTTTGTTTGATATTTTTATTTTTTTCACTTTTTAAAATCAAATAAATGAACTGAATATTGAACTGCATGAATGAATGACGGTTTATGTTCAGTTACGTTGTTTCTTCTTTTCTTTGCTAACAATACCAATATTTCAATATTCTCATGAATTTCATTTCATTATATATGTGTAGTTAATATTTTTTTGTTTATTGTAAGTTTTGACATATTACGGCGTAACTTTATTCACAAAAATGTTTCACAGGTGAATTAGTTCAGCTCAACTTTAATTCAGTTCAGTTGATGTATTATTTATCTATTTTTTCATTTAATTTCTTCTCTTTCTGTGTTTTAAATTTTTATCTTAATCTGTTGCTGCTGTTGATATTGCTGCAATTGTTGCCGTGTTGTGCAATAATATATATATTTTTTTTACTTTGTATTGCTGCTGCAAGTAATTTTATCTTGTTTTTTCGTTTGTTTGCATTTTCTTTCTTCTTTTTTTCATTTTATACTGAAATTATCTTCTTTTTACTATTTAAATTAAATGGTAGCGTGGAAAATATCAAATTTCACACATTTCATATATACATTTCCCTTTTATTTGTCAAATGTTTAAATCGTTTTTTTTTTTTATATTTCCTCATAGAAACAAACTCATTTACGGTAATTTTGTGTAATGCATATAATTAGTTTTTATTTTAACTATTTCATAATAGCATAAATATACATTATTGCACAAAAAGAGGAGGTTTTATAACCTAAATTATATTTTTGTAACCTAAATTAATTTTAATCTTTAACCGAATTTAGATAAATTTAGATGTTTCATGAAATAAATAAAGAAATCAAAAAGAAGAATGTGTTGTGGTCGTTCGTAATCGTTCTCTGGAAAGAATGGGATGTACTATTACGACCCGCTTTTTTTAAACTTATCAATGTCGTTTTGACGATGCACTTGTTTGTTTCACTTATCGTCAAAAATTTACAAACACTGCCGTCTATTTCTAGAATTAAATATTTTTTTTTTTAAGCTAAATGAATTTATTTTCAAAATATTTCACTATCGCATTAAGAAAATGAAAACCGACTGCGGGAACGACGGGTATTGAGAGATGTGTCAGATCCTCTATTTCAGACTTGCCTTCAGTCGGCCTTCCCTAAATATTTTTTTTGTGAAATCTAGATGCTCCTCTATAATCCCCCAACATTTTCATTTGTAAGGGCCACAACTGTAAAAGAATGCAGACATTTTGAGCTGCAGTCATTGAATTCATCGCGAATGAATTCAATTTTCTGACTGCAATCTTCCATTCTATTTGAGATTTATGACTTTAAAAATGAAGTCACGACGTCTTCTTGATGTCAATGACTCTTCCATTCATTTGGAACAGTCAAATGTGACTTCACTGTAAATAAGTCACAATAATGCCATGATTCTACATTAGAATTTTAGCCGCAGTCATGAATTCAAATTTGGTTGAAGTCTTGAAGTCAATTGAGACTTCACTTTCACAGACTGCAGTCATTTATTGAAGGATACTACGAAAAAATATTAAATTTCTTCAATTGACTTCATATGAATTATTTTCCAAATAAGTAATGGGTTTTCGTGATCAAATGATCAGACGACAATCGTCTAGAAGTTATGTGATGAGAGCCCTGAATAATAGTATTTCCTTTAAATATAGAGTCTTTTGAAATATTCCCATATTTTTTTGTTTTTATAATTTATATTCAATGTCGCCTGGCAGACTTAACCCATTAAGGATGGGACGGCCACAATTTCAAAGCTTATTTAAGTGGCTCCTTTAACTATGAATACGAACTTAAAAATATTTCAGCCATAACATTTTTTATGCAAAATTTTATGAACTTTCGAAATCTGCAGTTAAAAAAATATAAAATTCAAAAAGTTATGCTCACTTATTCATAAAAAACATGATTTTTCGATTAAAAATTGTTCTTAAATTATTTTCGGAATGAAATCATTAAGAAATTCCTCTATTTGATAAAATTCCGGCGTCCATGCATCTTCAACTTCAAAATGTGTCACTTGGTGTTTCAAAATATAGCGTATAAATATGAACAATGGCGGCTTGAACGCGAAAAGTCGCTTCAAAACTTTCAGGAATTTTTTACATAACACGGGTGAGCTTTAGAAAAAAAGTTTATAGAACAAAAACTTCTTAAAATTCATCAAAGAATACCTTCTATTTTTTTTTTAGAATTTTCGAACGACTTTTTAAAAATTATGAAACTAAAAAATATTAAAACTTTTTCAAAAAAACTGAAAAATTATAGCATATTTTATAATTCATTTTAAGAAGTTTTTGTTCTGTAAATGTTTTTAAATTAATTTTTGTTTCTTTAAATATTTAATTTTTTTTTTAAATATTAATATTTATTTGGTAGAAAGTTTATTGTATTATAATCAATAATTATGGGTTTTAGAAAAAAATTTACAGAACAAAAACTTCTTAAAATGAATAAAAAAAAAAAGGCTAAAATTTTTGGAAAAAGTTTCGATATTTTTTAAAATTTAAAACTTTTTAAAATTAAAAAACTCGTTCGAAAATTCTAAAAAAATTATAACGTATTCTTTTTTGATGAATTTTAATAAGATTTTGTTCTATAAAATTTTTTTCTAAAGTTCACAGTCTTATGTAAAAAATTCCTGAAAGTTTTGAAGCGACTTTTTTCATTCAAGCCGCCATTTTGCATATTTAAACGCTATATTGTGAAACACCAAGTGACACATTTTAAAGTTGAGGATGCATGGACGCCGGATTTTTGTCAAATAGAGGAATTTCTTGATGATTTCATTCCGAAAATAATTTATGAAAAATTTTTAATCGAAAAATCATGTTTTTTGATGAATAAGTAATAACTTTTTGAATTTTATATATTTTTTTTTAACTGCAGATTTCGAAAGTTCCTAAAATTTTGCATAAAAACTGATATGGCTCAAATTTTTTTAAGTCCGTTTTCATAGTTAACGGAGCCACTTAAATGAGCTTTGAAATTGCGGCGATCCCGTCCTTTATGGGTTAAGCTGTAATTCTTTTTCACCACAGATATTTGAATGCTTTTATACTAAACTAAAGTTTTACTCGTAACTAGCATAGATTGCGTCATAATTTTTCCCAATAAATACAATAAAGTTTTAGCGTCTAATCATAACGAACCACAAATCTGTATTGGTAAATGTAATATTATTGTATTTTTCCCCAGTAATTGAAGTGTCTCATACTCCTCTCCCAACGTCACTGCATTTTTCATTTATTTTGTTTTGCCATTACACAATGCATAAAAAATTTTATGCGCGAGATTTTTCAACGTCGGCATTGAGCCACGGGGCAACATTTCTTTTTTTTAATGAATTAAATCTCTTTTTTTAAATATTGTGGGCTCCACATGGAAGCCTAATATAATTATTTACCATTATTTACCTACGTATTGTGAGTGGCTTGGTTCTAATGCAAAAAATTCAGTTTTTGCATTATTCTGGGAAATGTATACCTCGTTGAACCCGTCATAAATTTTAACGAGGAACATTTTCTTCAAAGACAGTATAATAGTTTTCTTAACAGCTTATTTTTATCGGCCATTTATCGAAAAAGGGGGTTTAAAACCCCATTTTCAAGAGAAAAAGTAGGAGATGGAGGAAAGGTATGTATGCAAAAATTATTTATATCTTTGCGCTTAACAACTTTGCTTCAGACATAATATTTGTATCTGTTGAAATAAAGAAATTTCCTAGTAGTCCCTGAGGACCCCGTTTTTCCGACTTCAGGTCCATATTGTGGGAGAGCTAGATGTGATGGAGGAAAACTAAGTACGCAGTCGTTGAAAAATCTCTCGAATAAGACAAAATTTGAAATTTTGTTGCACTGTGTTATCATAAGTACATATATTTTTAAGCGCAGTTAGTCTGTCTGTCAGTTTTATGTGCCACACAACAAATCAAGCGATACCAATTAAAATAAGCGCTTCTTCCTATGCCTTTCCTGCTGCTGCGGCATTTAAATCGTTTTTAACCCACACATGCTGCGAATACACACAAACCAATGTACGCATACACTGTCAATCGATTTTTATTATTATACATATTGTTTTATTTTTGTCGTCGCTGTCGTTTTCTATTTCGCTGTTGTTTTCGCTGATAAGAGAAATATAAAAGTGATTTTCTTCCGCTTTTCGCATGCACATACATATATTGATAAAACTGACAGCAACAACACTTTACTCGCCATACTCATGTATTCATGCACCAATACCACTCAACAACAAGTGTTTTTTGTTGTACATTTACAATAATATAATACATGTACGTATTTTATTGCTGCTGTAATATAAACATTATCACGCCTCGTCTTTTTTGTTGTTTTTTTTCTTTTCTTTTTTGCGCCACTGACAACGATAAAAATCGATCGGATCAGTTTTTGCTGTTATATTCAATTGGCTGAGGAAGCAAATGAAGCTTCTTCATCCTACCACCCCCTTTTCTATTTACTCTCTTTACTCTAATTGTCGCTCTCTCTTTCATTCAATTGCGCTACTTGTCTTTTGTTTGTTTGTGTTGTTAATGTAAATTTTAATGAACAAAGCGTTTGTTTTAACTTGTTATCACAAAAGTTTAATAATATTCTGCGGTACTTAGCATAAATTACTCATCTGTATTTTTTTTTTTTTTTTTTTTAATTTTGGGTTAGGGGCATATCCAGAAATTGACTGAGTGAATTTACCTTTAGGGAAAGTTTGAAAACAAATATATGTTCAGCTAATTATGCTTAAAAAAAAAAACATTAAGAGGTGAGTGTGGCTTTAAAAAGCACAAACTGAAAATTATTTCACAATTTTAAAAATGTTGGATGAGTAATTTATGCTAAGTTTTCACGATTATTTGCGATTGCTCTCATCTCCAACTACATACACAGCACACATGATTCAATATACGCAATTCTCTTGTATTGTTTTAAATGAAAAGGTGTTTACTTTTAACAGCACCGTTAAGTTTATTGCGTATTTCGTCCTTACATAGTTACACATATTTAAATGTATTAAAAAGTAATGAACAAATGCTTTGAAAAATGTAGTAAAATTTAGCATGAATGAGCTTCAAAATGTTATAATTATGAATGAAAATAATTATAAAAACTAATAAATGAAGTAAAAGAATATATTTTAATGAAAAATACCTTTTTAGAACCTTTTAGTCACCGCAGAAAAAAAATTCAAATGCATTCTAAACCACCTCTTAGATCCGTTAGAGGTTGGGTCGATATCGTTTCAACGATATCGGATGAAAATGCTTGGAACTTTTCGGCGCGAAATAAAATAACGTTGTTTTTCCGAAGAAGAAAGTATCGATTTTCGGCTGAAATCAGTCAGGCAGCTGCCGACCGAACTTCGGGCGTCGAGATCGGCCCGAATCAGTGAAACTGTGTTTTTTTAAACCGAGAATATTCTAAAGATCCTATATGAATGCTGGCGCATATAGGCACCACAATAGCCACTTGAATAGAAAAAATATTTTGAGCTTTGAAAATTTACATATTGAGCTAAAATTAAAATAAAATAAACCTGCTGATTTTTTTGAGAAAAATTATAATTTTCTTTGAATTTTGCTATTTTTCGATATGTCCAAAAATTACCACTTCAAGAATTTTTTTTTCTTGTATTATCTAGCAATCTTCACTATCTTTACATTGCACTATCGCTCGTGCTTTTATGTCAAAAGGTAGACTCAACATAGCCTATACACATAATTTCGACCTTAAGGTTTGTTATTCCAATAAAATCGTTGAAGTGTCCATATACGGGTACTTTTTTGCTCCTCTTGAGCTAAGAAATAAGTGGTAAAAAAAATGTGTACCCAGTTCTGAATCACCCTGTATTCAGCATTATAAATCAATAAGACTACTACTACTATTGCATGGCAGCCCATTGAGGGCCTATAGTCTAGACCAAGTTTTTCACATTCATTCATGATATATTTGTACACGAATGGAATATACTCGGTGCATAAAAAGTGCTTTTATTCAGTTCACTTGCTAGAATATAGTTTCATTTGTATACCTACTTTTTAAATTTTCATTCATTATGCATCCACTACTACTATTACTTTTCTTTATTTAACAAAGAAAGCCCCGCTGTCATTATTAAAAAATATTACAGTTTTACATTTTACATTCATCCCTAATCAATGTAGTATGTAGCGGTAACCCTTGCAACACTCAATTTCTGTCATTTCCTTCCTCTTTTTCATCATGTCATTTCATTATAAAATGATGATATTCTTTTATAAATTTCTTTCTTTCACATACCACACACAAGTGTCACTCAGGCAGGCAGTCATTCACGCACTTAGGCTGTTCTTCGTGAAATTATACATATCCATACAAATCTAGAGAATATGCGATATACTCGAAATAAATACTTTTGACACTTTGTCGGAATTTTTGTTGTTGCCTCTACAGCTCTTTATTATAAACTTTTGTTTACAAGTTCTTACTCAGCGCTACTGCCTGTCTGCCTGCTTGTAGTTGGTTCTAAAGCAACCCTGATTGAAAGGCTGCAATTTTTCTCTCTGCATGTGGGTGTGTGTGTGTTGCCAATGTAGTTTGCCTGCCTGCTCTGTGTGTTGAGTTTTTTTTTTATTTATTTTTGTTTGCCTATATTAATATGTACGTATATTTTATCTCATTTATGTACATATGCATATACAAAAAAACTCCCACATACATTCAAAAAGGGAATACAAAAAATTGGTAGTAGATCTTTCTCTTTGAGTTGTATAGAAAGAGAGAGAGAGAGAGAAAGAGAGAGAGATATTCTATTATATTTTTTGCGCGGCTCTTTTACATTTTTGCATACACCTATAAACGCGCACATACACACATTTATTTAAATTATTTTGTGCATACATCCAAACAGTTTTAAATCATACAACGGCATAGACACACATACTCAATCGTCGACACTAGAGCGCGATAACAGTAGCAACAGCAACAATCAAAACTAATATATTTTTAATAAATCGCCAACAACACCAACAATCAAATACAGCCATAATTTGAGCGATAATTTCCAAAGCTTCCATCCACCTGTTTTTTGTATGGTGAAGCTTTTTCGTTTTCAGTGTTTTTATTTCGATACTTGACGATGATGATTACAAAAAAACACAGTTCTAAATTTACGCTGTCGTTGTCGTGTGAGCGCTAAAACAAAATAGACAAAGAAAGAACAAAAAAACGATAAAGAACACCTCAGAAGTAATAATAGAAAGAGAAAGCAAATAAGTAGTCTTGTGTTTTTTTTTTCTTTTTGTACTTGTTAATTAAATTTGTAATATTTTAAATTCCGGTAAAAAAAAATTACGTTACGTTAGTTGTGGTTTAAAGTTGTTACGCGGTCGGTCGAAAAGAAGCTTGCGTGGTCGAGTTGAATTCGCGGTTTTCGTAGAGCTGGTCACTGTTGTTACTAATTTACGTCGTAGTGACGAAATGTTTCAAAGTATTTGCTGTGCTGAGTTTTGAAATACTCTAAGATTTGCTACAAATGTTGGTACTTCATGCAATTCTTTAGTGGTTTTGATTTTCTTCCCAATTCTCTCCCACACACACTCCTGGTTTAAATTTAAATTTTCAACGACCCATATCAAAAAAAAAAAAAAATAAAATAAAATATAAAAAAAACATTAGCTCGAAGAGAAATGTCAACCGAAAAAATTCATTGATTATTTTAAAATTTAAACAAAAAAAAAAAAAAATCAATTTAAATAATATAAAAATAGCTGGCCAACAACAACAACAGCATTAACAAATGACTGTGTTTTGTTTGTTGCCAAAGTGGTGCCAAAAAAAAGAGTGTTGCCAATGTAATAGAAAAACCTATTTAAAAAAATATATATAAAAAAAATCTATAAAAATTAAATGAAAACATTCAAATTGTATTTAATTTAAAAAAAAGTTTTTCTCTACCATAAAAGTGGAAATTTTATTTATTTCTTTCATTGTACAACTTTTTCATAAAAATTTCAATCATTTCGTAATTCAACGCTATCGGCGCGTGCATGCGTAAATAAGATAAAAAACAAATGCTTGATAAAGTGTTATAAAATTTATTTTATAGTTGTGTGGTTGTATTTACATTTAGCATACAAATACATGCATACTCATACACACACGCACGTTATCACTTCAAGTTTTTCGTATTATTTTTCTTTTTTGCCTTCTTTTAATTTTTTTTTCTTTTTTTTTTTTTTGAGTTGTTATCTAGCGCACCCTTTATATCCGGTTGTGTTGTATGCGACTGCGACTATGTATTACTAGTGTCAAAATTTATTATTACTAATATTCAAGTTCAACAGGTGACAACGATTATTTTTCTGTCTAACTAATATATATATATATATGTACTAAACATACAGAATTAATTTTTTTTTCCAATATGACGCTTTTGCTGAATAGTTTAGATATCAATCTTGTGATGATAAATGTTAGTTGACTGACTCATCATTGTAATATACTTACTTGTATACCTATGAATTGACAAGCAAAGTTCAATGTTGCTATTTTGTTATTAATGAAAACGTTACACGCATATGTGCCCAGTTGAAAATGTGATGATTTCTTCTGATTATTCATACAAGAGAAATGCTGAAAAATTCAAAGGGAAATTCATTGAAATAGAGGTTTAGACCTTTTTCCATTGACCAACTATGTACTTGAAAAAGTTTTTATTTAAAAATCAGAAACTGGCTTTTAATATCAATTACTATTTTTCCACATTTTAAATCATATATAAAAGCTTGAAATTTTATTGAAAGTAATCTCCTGAATGATCCAAACCTATTGAATAATATATCTCAATTAAATCCATTTTTCTTTAAATCTCTGCTAATGCAACTTTCAAATAGGTATATCTGTATTAAAACGTTCGATCTGGACCCTCCATGGGTTGTGCCATAAAAAGATGAAGATATTTGTATTAATGACTTGCATGCATGTGATAAAATAAATTTTAAGCAAAAAACGTTTGCATGAAACATGAAATAAAATATGACATTCTTATATAAATTAATTAAAAAAGTTAATAAAATTGAAAGGTTTAGTTTTTAAATAAAATTGAGTTGTGATACAAAAAGTTCCCAAAAAGCTTGACAATTAAAGTTTAAATTAATTTAATTTTTTGCAGTATTGTTTGATTGATTTATAAAATTTGCTAATTTTGAAGTTCGAAATGTAGAAAAAATTCAGTTTGATTTGTTGAGTTGGCTTTGATTTGATTTACATAAAAAGCATGTTGTTAAAGTAAAAATGCTTACTAACTAACAGTGAAACAAAAAATGGTAGAAGGATGCTTTGAAAAATCAAAAAAATATATATATGGGACATTCTCTGTCAACGGCAGACCCCCCACTGTCTAAAATTGGTTAAGGTATTTTGCGGCGTGTTTGGGCTCAAATGAAAGCTAATTATCTCTACTTTCGAATGCAAAAAGAATAATTTTTTTGGGAAGTTTTCTGATGATTTGGAACACGTGAGACACGAAAAACTGATAATTAGCTTTTATTTCCTTAAATACCTTAATCAATTTCGGACAGGGGGGTTCTCCCGTTGACAGAGAGTATCCCATATATATTACCTAAAAGCATAATCTTAGAACCAACAAATCCCAGTCTCTGGAAAAAAGAGTGAAAAAAGTTTGGCAGTATTATAACTGGTTTTTAATTCTTTTGATCAAAACACAAATTATCGTTATCGTAAATATGAAAAAAAAAAACTAGAACTCGGCTTAAAACCATATACATTTCAAAAAGTGACACATTAAATAAAAGTTAGCTTTCAATGTCTCAATCAATGAAGATATTTAGAATCAAATCTAATTCTGGGTTATGATTTCAAATACCACCTTGATCAAAAAGTTCCCGAAATAACCACCGTGTGGTGCTCCCATCGTTCCGATTTGAGTTCTATTTTTTTTTTTTTTTTTGTTAAGCTGGTAAATCTGTTGTTGATATATTCTCTAAATCTTGGCGTCATAGCTTGACATTTGCAGAAGTTACGTAGCCAAGAGTACATCTATCTCTGTGTGTGTTGGCGATTTTTTAGAATTTTATTATATTGTATTAAATTTTGCGTAAAAAACGGATTAGAAAAGTGTTTCGGCAACGATTCTCTAAAGAAAACGGTCGTATACCAGTGGCACGAGCGGTTTAAAAGTGGTCGTGAGTCAATCGAAGATGATGAACGCAGTGGCAGACAATCGACATCGAAAACCGACGAAAACGTTGATAAAGTAAAAGAAATATTGGTCATAAACCGCAAATTACCCATCAGAGAGTATTATTTGGGCGTTATGAGGCGTTTGCGTGAAGCAATTCGCCGAAAGAGACCAGAATTGTGGACAGAAAACTTGGATTTTGCACCATGATAACGCACCGTCGCACAATGCCATCATTATTCGTAATTTCTTGACGAAAAATGCAACAAACACCATACAACAGCCACTGAATTCACCTGATTTGGCTTCCTGTGACTTCTTTCTGTTCAATCGAGTTAAAAAACCATTACGGGGAACGCGTTTCAGCAGCTGAGAGGAAGTAATGGAAAATCGCAGGAAGCACTGATGGACATACCGAAAAATGTTTTCAGGATTGGATCAAGCGCTGGCATAATTGTGTTGCAGTCGATGGGGACTACTTTGAAGGGCACAATATAGATTTAGATGAATAAACTTGTATTTTGAATTTTCTGAATAAATTCCGTTAACTTTTTGATGAAGGTGGTATTAATAGCTTATATAGGATATTGAAAGATTAAGAACTATCTCTAAGATCACTGATGAGGCCGTCTGATTTGTCCGTCTCTATATACATTGTTTTTGTGATGACTACATTTGTTCATTAAGCCTGTTTATATATAACTTTAAATAAAAAAAATTAACACGAACTGAAATCATGACTTTGAAAATTAACCTCTAGATTTAATTTTCATAATCTCCTAAAAACTGTCATGTGACCTAGAGTGTTTGCCAAAGATAATATATTTTGGTGACCATCTCCAGATGTGCCAAATACTCTCAGCCCTTTGCAATAAAAAAAACGATATCGGTCGAAAAAATAAGTTCGGGAGCATATGAAACAGACATCGGCTCCATCTCTGTCGACTTCCCGAGATGCCAGAAAATAACATCTTTCCGATATCCGTTGGAACAGCTACTGAAAACTTTGCCGAAATCGTTGAACGATATCAAACTGATGTCGTTGGACGATTTAATACTCTGACATTAATTGGCTACTATTTGTTCCGTTATCGTTAAGGGATTTCGGCCATATATTTATTTTGATTGAATCGAAACAATTTTATGTACTTGATGCCGCTGCATTTAATTGTTCTTTTTGCTGCGCGTTCATTATCTTATCGAGGAAAAATCGCACAGATGATCAAAATGGATTAACAATTTTAATCTTCTGCGCTAACCAGAAAATAGGTATACCCCTTTCAGACCTGAGCTCAAGTTTATCGTCATATTTTAAAATTTGTTTGGAATACTGACTCTAATAATAGTATAAAAACATAATATAAATCGTTTTTTTACGCATCTCTTACTTTTCAAGTATTTTCGGAATACGCACAATTGTAGCACTTAGGTCTTAACTATGAAAAATTAAGCAATTCATAAGCAGTAGTAACATTTTTTTTGTATTACATACACACATTGAAAGCAATTTTGTTTTTTAGTTCAAGCACAAATAAACAGTGCATTTTGTACACATCGTACTGGTACGACTGTGGCATCCATGCTGATTTCAAATCATCTTCTTTAGATTCTAGACATCGAAGTGCTTTTCATTGCACGGTACGTCAACGTGACGATGTTTTTTAACGTGAGGTGTGCTCTCCTCATCGCTATGAGACTTCCAATCAACATTTGGTCGCTTTTCTACAGATACTATCGCCTCTGCCAAAGCCAATCTGCAACTTAGCAAGTCGTGGGTATCTTTAAGAGCTTTTCCATTTTTAAAACATGGTTAAATTTCACTCGTAGATCAAAACTTTTCAAGAACGAAATATTGCCCAAGTTATTCTTAAAAAAATTGTGCTTGCAACAATTACTCAAAATTCAGTATTTTAGAAGTTATCAACGATTGAAGCTATTTACCTTTTTAAAGTCCGTTTTTAAGCCTTTGAATCAAAACCGACTGGCTATTTTTCACTAGTGACCTCTATATTTTTTCAAAATCTTATTTTTCTCATATTATCTTTCAAAAAATCTACTAGGAGCAGGAAAAAAACGAACTTTGCACATTTCATATATCTCGTAGGCAAGCTACTTCTGTAGTATATGTTCTAAAAACAGAACACACAAATGATTCATGCCGGCCTTATCCTAATACGTATCAAATTAGTGGAAATATTTCGATGTTTATGAGCCCGCACAATTGTGCGTACATGATCTGAAAAGGATACACACCAGCATATACACAATACAACCTACATCCCTCCACATCAAATGTGCGCACATGTTGTACTCCCCACATATAGGGAAGTGTCGTCAGGGTTTGAGCATATTTTGTCTTTTGCTCATAACTTTTTATTAATGTTGCATATCATTGTAAAGATCTCACAAATTGCTATGCTGAACATTAAAATAGAATTGGATTAATAGTTCAGGAGTTATTTACATTTACAAAAAACAAAAATTTTAGTCAGGAGCATTGTAGAAAATCAATAAGAAATGAAAGAATATGATTGAAAATAATATGAAAATCAAAGAAAAAGGAAAAATTACACTTGAACACCGGGAAAGGAGACCTGAAATCAAAATAAAAATCGCCTGTGTGAATTTTAAGGAAAATTTGATTTTTTTATACACACAGAATACGATACGATAAAATAAAATATGAAGAAATTTATTTACAAAATCAAAACGCATCATTACAACAACATTTTCGGTGTTCCGACCTTGATAACAAGCACTGCTCCGATCCTGACATCATACGTCATTTAGCGTCGCATCATTTACAGCATATTCGTGTGATGCAAACACCATGAAATGCTACATATTTCCACTTCTTAAACCTTATCGAACAATTTAAGTTAACCTACTTTGATGTTTGCATGTTATTATTCAAATTAATCCACTTTTTCTGGCACTGTTAAAAAGTTTTATTTACTCTTCTTTTAACACGCGGTCACACAACACTTATATACACTTCGCGCTCTGAACTCGAAATGACATGAAAATTTTGCTTTCGTCATGACAAACAATACTGTATATTTACTTAACGGACGCCAGTCATGACGAGACTCCACTACATATTTATTTGTTTATGCACAACAATTTTTTTGTCTCAGGACTTCCGAACATTTCATATTTTCTAAATATTTATTTAAACAAAATGACGAAAACGCAATATTAGTAAATGTTGTTTGTTTTTAGAACTTTCTTCAAATTTAAATTACTCCAGCGCTGTCTCTAAAATTAAAAAAAAAAGTTATGAATTTTCCACTCATTTTTTACTAATTCCGAATTTTTTTTATAAGATTGATAAAAAAAATCTTTTACAATATTTTGAAGTTTTTCAATTAAGCATTGAAATTACTACATGCTGATTTTTTCCCAATCTTTAAGATTTAAAGAATGCAATATTTTTCTTATCAGTGATTGAGATTGGTATTATTTTCAAAGTAATACAAAAATTGCATTTACTTTTATTTAATTTGAGATAAACCACATTTATTTATTTGTCATAGTTTTTTTTATTCAAATTTTTCTGTAATTGAAAATCGAATAAAAATTGATATGTTAAATAGAAATTGCGTCATTAAAAAGTAATAATACTAATCAAAAAAAAAAAAAAAAAAAAAACCCGAAAATCAATCAAATGAAATCAATTTCACTTTTATTTAATTTTTTCTTTTTTTTTTTTTTTGCATAGAATCATGACATTTTTTTGTTTGCGTGAACAAAACGAAAACTTTTATTACTGCTTTATAAATTGACTGCCAATTAAAACATAATTGTGTGCCTGTGTGTACCCAAGAGCAAAAATTTTAATTGACTTCAGTGACACTCGGCGACAATTTAATATCATTAATAAAAAAAAAAATAAAATAAATATAAATTTAAATAAAAAAAGTAAAATGAAAAAGAAACTTAAAAGTTTTAGAAAGTAAAATCAAAAGAATTTCATCAAATACCATTTTAAAATCCAAATATAAAAAAGCGCAATAAATTGAAAGTGAAAACAATATTTGAGAAGAATGTCGAAGGTGGAACACCAACCAACCAAATACGGAGGAGCTCTAAGCAAAATGCTCAAAAGCCAAAATTAAAAAAAAGCAAAAAACAAAATGCTTAACTTAACTTACAAGAGTTGCAAATTAATTTGACTTTTTTTTTTGGCATGTGCTAGTAAAAGTGAAACTTACTTTGCATAGCTTACATTTTATACTTTTTTTTTTATTATTATCTTTTTTAATTCATAATTTTTTTTATTTTTTTTTTTTTTTTTGTCATAGAGTCACTCATTATTATTATATGATATTTGATAATTTTCAACATAAATTCCATATAAATTTCATATTCGAGACTTCATTATTTTCATACTGTGTGTTCCATATTTGGTAAACTTATGTTATCCCATTCTTTTGTTCTACATTATGGAGTCTTGTCGATAATTCTCTCTTCTTCACTTCCTAACGTCGCTTCCCCTTTCATATCTTACAGGTGTATAAAAGTAGGTCGACTGAATATTGAATTAATTTTTGCTTATACTTTCATACATATGTAAGTATGTATGTTCCTACATGTGTATACTCTTCGTTGTCAATATATCTTTGTACTACTATTGTCTCAAACTCAACTTAACCTATTTTAAAGCGCGTTCGCGTTCATATTTCTATTGGAATTCATTAATATTTATGAGGGCTTTGCTTTTAGCAGTAACTCAATTAATTTTACTTTTATTCTTTATAATATTCATAGTTTTTTTCAGTGAATTATTACAATATTTTTTATAGTTTATTTGTTTCTTATAATATACAAAATTCAACTGACGTCATTTATTTAATCTGTACTTACAGACATTAGATAAGATTAGTGTATTTTCGATTGGTAAAAAGTAGCATTTGATACACTAACATTAATAAATACGAAATTTGTATTTATTTTTATGCAGTTTTCTACGCGTCTGTATTAATCCATAGAAAAATTAATTAAATTTTGAAACTGCGATCTTTCTTTGGTCTACGTACTCTGTACCACATAATATAACACTTTGTTAGTTCGTGTTTCCCTTAGAAACTTATGCACTTTGCTTAAGCTCGAGAGCAAAATATTCTAGCAGTTCATCCAACCTTTGTTTTTGTTTTTTAACATTTTGGAAATAACACAGCCACTAGCTTTGCTATTTACTACAAAGACCACGTTACCAGGCTTTAACTCTCGTCAAATTAAATGGACACATTAACTCATCAAATAAAGTCAAATATTTAGGCGTAACAACATAACCCAGCCGGCGAAAACGTTGAATTTTTATAGCATCTTCTACTTGAATGGTCCCAACAGCCTCTCATCAGTGGTCGTTATCGTCTACGTCTTTTCGTCATTCCTTAGAGAGCGTTATCTTCGTCCGTCGAGAGAGTTTTTTGCTTGTCAATTGGCCCTTCGCGTCAGGTCTTACAAAACTTAGCAGCCAGGCCATTTGAGACCTCGTCACGTCAATTTCGTCAGTGATTAGTGTTTCCGGGACAGCTTCAATGCCGTCATCGCCATTCAGCACTTGCGTGAAGTGTCCCCTTCTTAACCTCGTCATACCCTGAATACCATCGCAGTTTCCAGGCTAACGGTTTAAAAACCGGCGTCTTATTTTTTCGAAGAATTTTCGGACCTCGTTCCTGCCACCAAATATTTCGATATCAGCGCACACACGTCTTCCTGCCTTTGTTTTCTTGCACCTAGGCTTCTTACCTATATAGCTCCTTAGCAGCTCGCGTTGCAACTGACATATGCATCACTCATATCACAATCAGAAAAAACTAAGTGGGGTCCAAAGGACAGTCTCTAGTAGCATTACAGGAGCATTCATACACGAAGAAAGGTTTATCTGGTTCCTATGCAACTAAATACTAAGGCCAACTAAAAGAAATGGGCTACAGTACTGTCAAAAACTACGGACAGTAGAATTCTATCACATGCACCGACTTTACCTACCTTGACATTCAAAATCGTGTAAGAGTTGGTTTCGAGATATAACGCTTAACAAACGTGCCCAAAATAGAACTACTCAAAACACCTCAATATTGCCGAATTATTCGACTGCAGAAGTCGAAATTCTGGAAATAATAGAAGCCTCTAAATCAATGACCAAACCTCAAGACAAGTTACAAATAGATATTTTACAGACAGGCGAGAGGCAATTAAATTGAGACTCAGATTTTACATACTGTAAATTATCTACTTAAGCAATGTAGGGCATTACTCAATACTTTAAGTCATATGCATGGCATTGGCCTAACCTGAGTTTCAAATCATAGGAACATTGATTGCAATGAAAGACCGAATGAATTAGCCAGAAAAACTCAGTTGCAGACATTGCTGGAACAATCAGTAGAAATTCCTCTGGCCAAAATAAAGGCAGAATCTTTGAGAGAGTACATTTGCCATAAATATACTCTCTCACTTCCTCACCCTTCCGAATAGCACATAGAAAAGACTCCACATGCACATGGAAAATACTACCCCAAAAGGTACCCGTCCTGGCATAGCCATACTGAATAATATTCAGCCTGGCTCAGTGAATATACTACTGGCAAAACACTATACAATAAGTGAAGTTACGGCCAGAATTCGAATGCTCATAACACACATTATAGGAGTGGAAGTGGAAATTCGAAAAAAAGAGAGATGGATGGTCCCAATTCTTTTGTCATTGTATCATATAAATATTTGTAATTTGTACTTTTTTGAATTGCCAACCACTGTGAGTTGAATTCAAAAATGAAATTGAATGAAATAGATCGGTTGAAGGAATTCATTCATTTTCTGATAAATTATATGAATTCACAACAATTTCAAGAGCCAATCATTTTTATTTATATATATATATATTTTTTTTTGTGAATAACCTTTTGCATTATTCTTTTTGTTTTGCGCAAGCGCTTCTTGCTTTGTCATAACTTTGTAAAATATGACACTGTATCACAGCTATAAAATAATGCAATAAAATTTTTAAGTATGCACTGAGTGAAAATGTTAAAATCTTTAGTAGCTTCTGGTTTTCACTTTTATATGTACGTACGTGACAATTGTTAGTAAAATTTTCACACACAAAAATATGCAGTCACATTTCAGAAAATATTAAATAAAAAGCTTTCTGCAACAAAAAAGTACACGAAATTAAACTTGAACGGAAACAGTGCAAATTCCTAACGTGTCAAATGAAATGAGTATCGTTTTAACATCGACGACGACGACGACGTCAGCGGCTACATTAATATAACTCGAACTTGAGCATGAGTCTCAGGTTTAGTATTTCTTTTTTCTAGATTTATTCTTGCTTATAGACAAACGAGACTGTCTCTGTATTTTTAGCTACGAATACTAGCTGCTGCAATTATTCTGCTGCATTTTTTATATTCTAGAGTTTTTACTTCATTCCTGCTTATTTAATATGCGAATTGTGAATTCTTAAGCTCTTGCTACTTGTCTGAAGTGGTTTACCAGCTGAACTTCTTTTTAACTTATGACAGTACATTCGGAAATGAAATTTTTTCTTTTTTTCTACTCTTTTTTTTATCATTGTTGAGCTCATTGTTTTAAATTTCAATATGAATGCTTTTCTGCTATCGTGTCTGCTATTTGTTTTTCCTGCGCTTGTTTTTTTCCGTGTTTCTACATATTTCTTTCTGTTTTTTTTTTTTGCTTTGCTTGTAACTCTCAACGTCAGATGACATCTTTCTTAAAAAATAAAAAATAAATATTTCTTTGTTGCTGTCTGTCTGTTTGCTTTGCACTGTGTGTTCTTTGACAAATCTACTTAGTCACGTTGTGCTACTACCACAGCAGCGATTAAGAGATAAAATTACCTAGCTACCTTCCAACCTTTCTACCTACTTTTCAATACATATTCACATTTTTGCTAATATATACATACATAGACATTCATGTTGCTTGTGGTGAAGTTATTAAAATTCTCATTTAAAATAATGCAGTAAACGTTTAGATAAAGATATTTTCAACTTTTCTATATTTGTGATGAAATTATTATTAGTAGCTCAGTATAATTACTTAATTATTGTAGTGTTTTTTGCATGCTATCTATTTCAAAGCATTATGATTTCGATGAGAACTGAGGTTTTGAATACATATTTTAGTTTGCACTTTTAGTTTCCTTAATTGATATTTAACTTTCTCATTAAAAACATAAAAAAGTTGTTATACTTTCACTTATTAATTTAGTCAACCTCTTTTATATTTGAAACGGTGTACTTAGTAGTAGTTATACTAGTGTTTTTTGCGGAAGTTTTTGGTTAGAGGAATCGAAATCTGACAACCAGAAACTGGTGCTGACTCATTCACTTGAAAATAGGCATCGAAAACTATTGTAGAATAGTATATATTTCTAACCGTACATCATCCATCTCTTTTTCTCTTAATTGTTTAAGAATTAAACCTACTGGGGTAAAGTTTTGATAGGTCCCCAAGCCTTAAATTATTTGTTCAATCACTTCTCCAAAATTTATTAACATAGTTTCTCAATACTCTCTGATTATAATTTATCTTTTGTACTTACTCCCTGCTAGTTCCTATTGTGGATTTTAATTATACTTTCCAGTTTCGAAGACAATCTTGCAGTATCTTATTCATTAGTGTCATATCATAAGATTGAAGGTGACATTATTACAGTTGTCGTTTTTCCTTGTTTGCTGTAAAATGTTCGCATTCTTTATCTAATAATGGAGCAGTGGAAGATCAAATTTAGTGGTTTGGTTTCTGTATTTTTTAACTTCGTATGGTGCATATTGATGTTGGTTTGCTCTGATAGAAGTTTAATGTTATTTTCACATACATTTGCATGGACTAATGCAGTCTCCTCGTGTCTGGCCTAGCAATCTGTCATCTAAAACTTTATGCTCTTTTAGTTCTTTCCCCACTTTGTAAACTTTTTTCCTATAACACTTATATATAAGCTGGACATGGTTTTGTCTGACCTTAGAATAATAATTTTTTCCACTGAGGCTACCAATTTAGTGATTGATTTTTATAGATCTCGCTGAGATACATTTTTCGGCATGATACTTTATACTTTCTAGCAATCTCAAAATGTGTGTATTTTGGTGGCATGTGATTCTATCGTCATACAAGTCAAAACAAAGCTGAAAACTGATAAACTAGTTTGGAATAAAAGGAAAGATGCAAATAATATCGAACGAATGAAAATTTTATATATCATCAACTCACAAAATTACATTGAAAATGCAACGAAAAAAGTTTTTTTTTTTAATTGACCTACGGACGCGTGATATATCGGAAAATTTTTTTTCGAAATTGCTTTAAAATATGTATTACTCTGAATGAAACTTCACTTAACACTCTAGTTTCCAAGTTATTGATTAATTTAAAAAAAATTGGGATTGATCATTTTTTATGTAAAAAGCATAAATCTGATCTCAAGAGCCAAAAAAAATTTAATGGGCGTGGTTTTATGAAGCCGGAAAAGTTGAAAGCCTAAAACTATTTGTTGTTGAATTAACTTGTTATCAATTTGTTTTAAGTAATTAAATTATTTGTATAAAAAATTCAAATTCCTAGCTACATACAGCTAGTTTTTTTATCCGGGAAGTATTTTATATATTTTTATTTTTATCTCAAATTTAATCAAATAATTAATTTTCCTGTTTTTCACAAATTTTTTACTTTGACTGTCGCTAACGTCTGCAATACGCATCATAACTAAAAAACTGATGCATGTTTTTAAAAGCTTGGAAAATTTCTTCAACGATATAATAAAATATAGCAACAAAAAATTATTAAGGTGGTAATTACACCTATTTTGTTTTGGCTGTTTTGAAACACGCTTAGGAACTAGAGGGTTAAAACCTACCATAATAACTTCAACAAACAACACAACAGCTCGTCAAAAAACACAAATACAAAAAAAAAAAAATGGCAACTCTCGGCGTTCATTAACATACCGAAAAGTCGATGGGTCGGTCTACTTATGCACACTCTCCCTATATATTACAATAAGTTTTTTGACCTTCGAAAAAGGGGATTGTTTCTTTTCTGGACACCTATTTTCTCTATTTTATTTCCTTTCACAACTCCATGCCCCGAAAATAGGTGTCTGAAAAACATATTTCGAAGGCTAAGGGAAATCGTTAAAAAATTTCTAAAAATATTATTGCTAAAGTAGTAATACTGATAACATTAAACATGTATCCCTTACCTCTCACCTATTTCTGCGCTCACATGGCCTTGGAACACAATTATGATTTTCTAAAGATTTAATTAAGGTTTCGATGGTCGTTCTCAGCTCTATGTATAACCAGCTGGATAAGTTTTAGAGCAATGATTTATATAGAAACTTTTAAACTTTTTGTAATCTCATTAGCCAGTTCAAAAGTTTTTCGTTCACGAATATACGAATCGGTATCACTAGTTAAATTCACAGTTTTTTTTTTTTTATAAAAGTTTTTAATATTTTTTTTGGCTTTTGATTCAACCTGGAAGTTCCCGCCATTCAGTATCTTTTCTCTTTTGGTATGTTCACTTTTCTGCATTGCTTTCATATAGCATTTATATTATTAGTTTTTACTAGTTTATTTTGTTATTATCATTAAGGAATTTGGCTTTGTGAAAAACCATGAGTTAAGAAATTCTCATTATCGTTATATCCAGCAATAAGTAATTTTCTCTTTTTTTTTAACTGTTGATTGCATTCGTTAGCGTCATAAAATCTTCAACATCATTGTCATTAACCACAGACAACACTCATCAAATCGATGATTATTCACTTGTAATATATCTGCATCAGTTAGGACAGACAGTATATTTTTTGTTAATGCCTACAACTAATAATAAAAACTCAGTAGTTTCTTCTCATCGAAAGATATTGGAATGCATCATTTCAGTTACATGGAATAAAATCACAAATACTCAATCGGCGGGAATAAAATATTAACTTCATGGTGGAACCTTTTGTTTTTTTTTTTTTCTTTTAAATACTCGTGTATGTGTGTGTGTATGTATGTGCATGTATTATTAATACAACGACAAATTTAAAAATAACAACTTGGGAGTACAACAAACTCATTAAAGTGCAAAAACAGAAAACAAATTAAACTAAACTGGACCGAAAAAAAGAAGAGCTAAAAACATCAGCTTAAAAATGTTGATTAATGTGCAACTTCTATATAAATAAATGTCTACAACAACTTGACGCATTTTGTTGTCTCCGTGTTGTTAAATTTACGCACCACAAATGATTCGTAGAATTTGTACTTTCCGGTTTCTTTTGTTTCAGCTCCCAACACAGTTTAAGTTTTACAAATATTTTTTGAACCTCAAGTCTCCTCTTGAAATCGTGTGAATTAACATTTGCAGTTATTCTAATTACAGTGAAATTCTTTAGAAAATTACAAAATTGAAAATGACAAGCAAACAATTTCAAATGAAGAATATATTCCAATAATTTATTTTTCTGCTAAATAATAATTACATTCCACTTATAAAAAAATTCATTCCGTAAATCCTTGTTTTTCCTTCCATTCAACACCCATGCATGCGTTTTTATTGCGTGTCAAATCCCATTTAAGTCTACTTAGCCTACATGGGCCCTCATCCTCCTCTGCCACTTCCTCCCCACATTCCACATCGCCAACAACTACCGATCCTACGGAAATGGAATTACAACGTTCAAAATCATTAAAATCAATACGTGTACGTAAAGTATCGAAGGGATCGCTGAAATCGTTACGCCGCGGTACCGTGTGCGTCACCGTGAGTACACACGCCTCATCGGTATTCTACAGTGATGAGGTAAATACAACCAAGCAACAATTGTATTAAAAAATAAATATGAATATGTATGTTGTTAGGGTATTTCTATCTGTCTGTCTCTCTGTTTGTTTGGGTGTGTTTGTGTCTGTGTGATAATTGTTATTTTATTCATATAAGTGTGTATATTTTTGTATTTGTAATGAAGCCATTTTTGTGCTTTGTTTTATGCTTTAAAATATGTATCGTTTTCTTTAATTTTCTTTTCTGTTTTATCATTTATTTCTTGGCCATGAAAATTAATTCAATTATTTCTTGCTATTTAATATGTATAATGTATATGTTTGTATTTGTACTCACATAGTGTGTGTGTGTCTTTAAGTTTTTCAAATAATTAAGTCCAAGTGCAAGTTAGAATTTGTTTTTTAGATTAAGCGCTTTGGTTACAACATTTTAATGAAAAACAAGAAACTTTTCAAATAAAATAATTATTTCTAATGTTTTTATTTTTAATGGATTGTGACAATCACATAAAATCTACTACTACATGGCATAACAACCCATGGAAGGCCTAGACCAAGCTTTTCGCATCCATTGATGTTGTGTGAGTTATATTTATACACGGCGACGTTTCACAAGCAATTTTTATTCTTGGAATCTTTGCCATTGTCAGCCAAGAGGTGGTGCTGTGTAGGAAAATTTTGATTTGCTATTTTGGATTTTTTGAGTTTTGCCGAAAATAAAATCACTATAAGAAAATTCACACCCTGGAATACAAAACAACAAATTCGGAAATAACGATTTGTAAATTTTAAATTCGACTACGAAAGAACTTTATGTAGATGCATAATTAAGCTGACCAACTGTACCGAATATTATGGTACAGTACCGAAATATGCATGACTTGCATCGTGTATCGATTAAAAATTATAGAACATAAAAATGTACGTACCCAAATTTGAACGAAAATTATTAAATTTCTTAATTTTCAATCTGTTTTTAAAAAAGTACTTCTTGTTTTACAATTTAAAAAGTATAGCAGCATTCTCATTAAAATTTGGTTTACATCAGGGACGGAAAATAACTGTTATGAAATCTTTTGTGATGGAAAACGTTGCCCAAAATTAAGAAATTTTTATAAAAATTGGTTCATAATAATTATGAGCAAGAACAATTTTATTTATTGTCGATAACTATTATTTCATAAGAAATATTTTTTTCGTTGATAAATAAGTATTATGAACAAGAATAATTTTATACGTTGCCGGCAACTTTTATTTTGTATGAAATATTTTTTTTACGTTACGTTTTTTACGTCATAACTGTTTTGAGTGAACAATATTCAATGTCTTTAAGCCGATTGTTCATGAAAATGATATGGGCACTTTTGGTTCGTGAACTAATCAACTTTTTGAAGCCATTGTTACCCTGTGCCGTCAAGGACAAAATAAATGATTATCCAAATGAACACCAAACAAATTGTTTTTTCAATGTTTTTTTTTTTTTCAGAAAAAAATGCTTCCACTTAATAAATATTTTTTAATTGAATTCATGTGAATTCTTTATTGTAATAACTTTTCTTATACAAGGAGGAAGCATCGAAAGTCACTGGTGATGTAAAATTTCAACCCACTAAACCACCTCGATGCCAAAACGGTGTAACCCTCCTGGGGCACCTACTGGTACTAGGTCAGGAGGCGGCTGTGACTACCTCTTTCTGACTCGAAATTTATTTTTTCCGCACCGGCAACGTAAAAAAGTTTTCTTATAAAATAAAATTTACTGGCAAAGTAAAATATAATTCTCATTTGTAATACTTATCAAGCAACGGAAACAATATTTCTTATAAAATAAAAGTTACCGGCAACGTAAATAATAATTCTCTTTCGTAATACTTATCAGGCAACGTAAAAAATATTTCTTAATAAATAATAATTATGGTCAACGAAAAATATTTATGTTATATTGTAATAGTTATATTGCAACATTTCTCATGAAAAACTTATAACTGTTACGTCCCTGGTTTACATTGTTCGTCGGTACATCGACCACCGCTGAGAAAGTGTTGTCTCTTATTATTTAGTATTGAAATTTAATGCCATATAATTTTTCTAAGTTTCTGTACACCCTTCAATATGCATTTTCCGAAAATAAATTTATGAAATATCTATGAAAATATAAAATTTTAATTCGGTAATTTTCATATCATTTTGCTCTCAAATATTATTTATCCAAGAGCTTGTGGACTATACCAAAGACTTTTCCAAAGACTTAGCCTTTAATTTAGTCTCAGCTGGTGCTGTATTTTTTCAGCCTCTAGTTGTTTTAAAGCAGATAATACAAGTAAAGCAAAATATTGCCGAGACTTGATAAAAATTAACGTTACGCGGAATTGCGCCCTTAAAAATTGGTGTTGTTACTTTAAAACCTAAGACGGATTTTCTTTAAATATAATAAATAACAAGACCGCAAACTTAATTAAAATAAAAAAAATAAAACAATTGTTCAACCATTGAAATAAATTTCACTTGATTTCCAAAATGTATAAGTTGGTAATTTTTATCTGGCCACTACTGTATGTGATCTACTCTTTATATATCCTAAATCCAAGGGGTTGATTTTTATCGGACGTTGTAATAAATGAAATGTAGAAATAAGCCCAAATACACAAATAAATAAAAGCTTACCTTAACTTAGGTTTATTATAAAATATTTCAACTTCTATGTCTTCTTCCTCTTCATTTTGGTTTTATCTCCAGCAGAGCATCAACTAGCACTTGCTTTCAGCTTTTTCCGGTTCCGACCAAGTTGAGTAATTTGGTAGCGTTCTACCGTTCTTCTCACCGTCCTAGTCACCTTATTCATCTATCTATTATGACGGATTCTGGAATAAAGCAGAGCGAAATCAATGTTTAGTTTTCTTTCGTGTTATTGTTTCTGAGTAACAATACTGAGTTGTTGTCATCGGGGCTAAAGATATAACTACCACCTTCTTGTTTATGAACTAATGAATATTTTATTAACTACTTTAAACTTTTTTTAATTCCTGAATTGTTTTATTAAATTTTATTGATTTTTTTTTTATTTTTGATATAAACAGCTGTAAAAGTCTCCACTAATGAAATAGTATAAAAATAAACTGCTATCATTTGGATGCGATTTTTCTAAAATTATCACATACTGGCATGCCGGTATGGATATGTATCGTGTTAAACACGCACATTTTGTTCAATCAAAACAAAAAAACGCTAGCTTTGACCACTGGAGTGTAAAATAATGTTTTGAAAATATGGACTGCATAGTAGGATATATATAAAAGTGAAAGTAATATGCTTAAAAATATGCTGACATTTTTTTCATTGAGATTTTATATATATTTTGATCTATAAATTGCCACTTTTTCATAAAAATAAATTATAAATCTTAAAGAAAAACATAATTCTCAATTTTTCTTTGATTTTCTCCCCAATTTTAAAGTGTTTTTTTTTTAAACAAAAACATAATTACCAATTTTTCTTTGATTTTCCCCCCAATTTTAAAGTGTTTTTTTTTTTTATCTCGAAAATATAAACTACAGAAATTTTTTATTTATTGTATTATTGATAATAATTTGTAATTTCTTTTGTTTCATTTCTTTGCAGGGCGACTATATAAAACATCCCGTCCTCTATGAGCTCAGTCATAAATATGGTTTCACAGATAATCTACCTGAAAGTGCGTTGCCAAATCGTCTCGAAGAGATCAAAGAGGCGATACGTCGCGAAATACGCAAAGAGCTCAAAATAAAAGAGGGCGCTGAAAAATTACGCGAAGTTGCCAAAGATCGTCGTTCATTGAATGATGTTGCATCGATTGTGAAAAAAAGTAATATCAAATTGACTGAGCTGAAATCGGAGCTTCAGGAATTGGAGAGTCAGATACTGTTGACTCAAGGGAATACAGTAACGAGTAATGGAAGAGGTAAGTGCTGTTTTGGAAAATTGTAGCTCTTTCTCAAATGTTTATTTGAAATCATGTATCATGTAAAAAGTTCCTTTAACAATATAATGAATATCGTTCGTTAATAAGTATAATTAATGGGTTCATAATAATGATGAATGCAAACATCATATTGATGAAATAACTAGCAGATTCTAGGTGATATTGATATTTGCTTTTTCTTTACTTATTTTTATATTCTTTGTTACTACGCATGACATTGTTTTCACATATTCCACATTATCACACGGAAATTGGCAATTAATAAATCATTTGTTCATCAGACACCACAAAAAAAAAATAACTTGTTGCAAAAATTTACTACCAAATTTGTATTTGCCACAAATTGAGAAGAATGCGCCTTGTCTCGATTTGGGTAAATGAGCAAAAATGTACATAAATTAAATTAAATTCGTAAAATCGTTATTTCATTTTATATGTTCAAGCAATTTTTTAGTTTTCATCATCATGAAAAAATATTAGAGTTTTAACAATTTGTTAAATGAAATCTAAATAAATCTAAAATTTTATTATTACACACACGCACTCCACACATTCACTTGTTGCTTTTGTCTTCTTCGAATGCATAAATTTAGCTTATAATCTAATTTAAATACATAGTAGTAATTTTACTAAACAGCTAATCATCATATATTCCTTTCTATGAAATCCCAGAAATAATATTCGTAATATCTCTACACCAGCACCTGCACCTGCACAACCACCAACTATGATAGCTGTCTGTTTCACAATTTATTTGTTGATGGTTGTAATAAAATTATTATTATTTTTTTTTGTTTTACTTGCGATGCGAAATTCGCAGTACATATAGGTAGCAGCAATTGGATGCTGTAGTTTTTCGTTTACACGGGGATTTTCTTTAGCTTATAATTTCAGATATTTAATCTTCTTATTCGTACCTTATTTACTTAATTATTTATTTCATTGCAACATGTAGTAGTAGTTGTTGCAATTTTTGTTATATAGCCGCTATAAACTAATGAACAATGGAATGTACTAGTGATTTTTGTTTTGTTTTCTTTATTTATTCACATACACTCAAACTGCAGTAATTATGTGCTTTGTGCAATCTTTGAAAATAATTAAAGTCTTAAGTGTAATCGCGAAAAGTCGTGAAACTCTAAAGTTTTTGGTATTTTTTTTAGTACTCTAAAATTGAGTAATGATCGACTAAATTCAGAAAGCGTCTACCTAACTAGTATTCAAAATGAAAAAATTTAACTCAAAATCCTTCAATGCAGTTTAAATTCAGAAACTTTTAATTTAAATTCAGAATATATTTTGAATTCAAATTAAAGGAATTCAAAATAGTCAATAAAAACTAGAAAAGTCAAAGTTAATCTAAAAGCCTTCAACTTAAGTTCATGAGTCTTTGAATGGAATTCTGAACGCTTCAATTTAAATTCAAAAAGTTATAATTTAAGTTCAGAACGTTTTAATTGGAATATAAAAGGTTTCAATTTTTATTTAGAAGACTTAAGTTTGCAGTTCTAAAAACTTCAATTCAATATTTAAAAGGTTTTAATTTTAATTTAGAAGGTTTCTATTTGAATTCAAATGATCGAGATGTTCGAGTTCTGAATAATTCAAAAGGTTTCAATTTTAATTCAAAAAACTTGAAAGTTTAATTTTTTTCAGTCGAGTTCTGAATATTCAAACTGGATCAAAACTGGATTACAAGTTGACTTCAAAAGACTTCAATTTGATTTCTGAAAACTCAAATTTTGATCTTAAAAGGCTTCAAACTAAGCTTTGAAAGCTTCAATTTAAATTCAAAAGCTTTCAATTTGTACTAAAATGGTTTAAATTTAAATTCTAACAACTTTAATCTATTTATATAAAAGCCTAAAGTTCGCTTTAGAAGGTTTCAATTTGAATTCAAAAAGGGTAAATTGAATTTAGAATGCCTTAAGTTGAATTCAAAATAAACAAATAAAATTCAGAAAACTGTAATTTGCAGAATTTCTTGATAATTAAATTATATTCGAAATATTCAATTTAAGGTCAGGGATTGTAAAAATTTGATTTCAAAAAGAAAATATTAGTTTAGCCCATTTTGGTCAGCCCGGTGATTCTAGTCACCACTACTTTGTGAAACCGTAGCGCCTCAGATATAGCAAATATGTACCAATTTGTGATTTCAACGTTTTACAAGAGAACTTTTAGAAAAAACATTTTGAAGGATTTTTATGTGTATGTGCCTTTTTTATTGGGGTTTACGTAAATAAAAAAAAAAAAAAATTAATGGAAAAAAAAAAATTTTATGAAAAAAAAAAACTAAAATATTTTTTGAAGTTGTATTTAAATAGGCTTAATGAACAAATGTAGTCATCACAACAACAATGTATATAGAGACGGGCAAATCAGACGGCCGTTTCGGAATCCGCCACAATTCCTCATTAGTGATCTTAGTGAAAAAAAAAACGGTAGTGGTAGTTTCTTTCAATATCGTTATTCAGTGAAGATATTTGGAATCAAATCTGTAATTCTGGGTTATGATTTAAAATATTAGTAGCTTATATAGGATATTGAAATATTAAGAACTATCACTAGAATAAGTTTTTTGGGAAGTTTTCTGGTGATTTGGGACACGTGAGACACGAAAAAAGTTTATGTTACATTTCCTGTGGAAAATAATATTAGATTCATGTTCATCAGCGGAAACTACACGAAAATAAGCTTTTCCCGTCGTTTTATGATGACTTGGGTAAGCTTAAGACCCGAAAACAGCCTTTTTAGAACTTTTTTGAGGTTAGGGACAACACGTGACATTTCCCGTGAAAAATAATATTAGATTCATATTCAACGTACGCTTGATAAAACTATTATTTTTAGGTGAGGTGGTAGATTTGCAGCCGCCATATTGGTTCGCCATCATGCAAAATCCAAAAAAGGCCTTATTGCATTCGAAACTAGAGATAATAAGCTTTCATTTGAGCCCAAACATGTCCTGAAATACCTTAATCAATTTCGGACAGGGGGGGCTCTCCCATTGACCTAGAATGTCCCATATATATAATAAATAGTAAAAATCTAATTGGAAAATAAATTCTATAGTTTATTTCTTTCAAACCTTTTTTTTGTCTCATCAAATCGTCGTTGACTAAAGAATTTATTTTTTTGCCCACTAGTGACTGAAATCACCAGTCCATATCTCGGAAACCTTTTATTCCATTTTAATAAAATTTTGGCTTTTCCATAAGTAAGTCAAAACAGACATTCGCTTTTCATTTTCATTGAAATCGGTCCACTAGAACTAGTAGCTGGTCAAAATGGGTTAAATTCAGAAAGTGTCATTTGAATTTAAAATATTGAATTCAGACGTCAACATACAGTCTTTTTAACAAGGGCGTGTACGGCCTAAGTCCTTCAAAATTAACCCAATCAAAAAAAAAAGGTCATATTATTATTTTTTTTTTGTTTTTTTTTTTAAACGAACGAATCCCAGCGGACCCACTTACCCGCCACCCGACCGAGGGGCACATCCGCAAAGCGAACGGATCGGTGACCGAAACAGAATCAATCCGGACTGCCTGTGTAACGCAACTCGTGTGAATGGGTGAAGTAATATATCCCAATGGTTTTCAAACAGCTACAGATTAGAATCATCAGCTGTTTAATCATTAAAGGAATTTAAAATTGCTTGTTTTATAGAAAATAGAAATAAGTTATATCAAATAAGCCATGTTGGTTGTTGAAATCATTGCATATGGAACGTAATGGGCATAGTTAGATCGGCAAGTACTCAATTTAATCAAGATAGGATACCTTGAACAACGATTTGGGATATTTAAGTCAATTTTATTTAGTAGAAATTCAGAATGAATGTCACCATTCAGTAATTTAGTCATAAACATAACATTCAGCATTGTTCTTCTGCTGTCTAATGTCGGTAGGTCAATAAGTTTGAGACGATGTATGTAAGAAGGTAAATTATGTAATGGATCCCAAAGTAAATTTCTTAACGCAAACAAGTGAAACTGTTTTTGAACTGACTCAAGTCTGTCTTTATAGCAATTATATTGAGGACTCCAAACTGTTGAACCATACTCCAAAATAGGTCTTACCAGTGCCGTAAAAAGTGTTTTTGTTATATACGGATCACTAAATTCAATAGCCCATCTTTTAACGAATTCAAAAATTCCCTTTAAAACGCATTTTAGGATCCATAACTATACCCAAATCAGTAAAAGTGTTCACTACGTCCAGGGTATAATCATTTATAAAGTAATGTGAAGGAATTGGCTGACGTCTCGAAAAGACCATAGACTTACATTTCCTTAAATTTAATAACATTAAGTTTATCTGACACCAATGTGATAATGCCGTGAGGTCAGATTGAAGCAAATTGTACGCCTCATCAGAATAGTGTGAAATAAACAGTTTTACATCATCAGCATACATCAAAATTTTTGAGTGACGGATAACAGATGGGAGGTCATTAATGTAAATAAGGAACAAAATGGGACCAAGATGACTACCCTGAGGTACACCAGATGGAACTCCAATAGCGAATGATGTTGAGTTTTTGAACACCACTCTCTGATTTCTATTTCTTAAGTAAGAATTAATCCACTTTAACAGCAATATTGGAAAACCAAGTAAATCTCTAGATTTTCGGCGTACGATTGTGGCAAACTCCGCCATTTTGACTTAAACTGTCGTTTCAATTGGGCAATGC
This sequence comes from Toxonevra muliebris, assembly GCA_963691655.1. NCBI lineage: Eukaryota > Metazoa > Arthropoda > Insecta > Diptera > Pallopteridae > Toxonevra > Toxonevra muliebris. Next base: position 35,525,124 of record OY829328.1, on the reverse strand, counting down.
TCTTAACATTTGTTCTGCTCATCTTAAGCTTCATAATTGCTCAAATATTCAAAATATGTGGTTAGCATCTGAAGATTGAGAGGCGCAGTCCTTTTCACTTACTGCACAAGCGACTTTGATGTTTAGAGTCCTGCCGTCTTAAAGCCCTCAATTTCGATTTATTTTCTCAAACCAGTTATTAGCAGAAGATAAGAGTCTATGCTGGTATAAATAGATTGTGTATAGGATATCCAAATTTCTCATAAATATGATAATCCTGTCGAAACTTTGTTTTCAAAAGCATCCCCAAACATGAGCTTTTTCTGGATGCTTAACTAATCTCAGAACCATCTTACTGCCTTTAATGGACAATGCACGTTTTATGGTACCTGTCTTGGTGTCTTAAAAAAAGTTGGTTCCATTTTTTAACGAATGCCTTTAACTTCTCAAGTTATTTGCAGCACCTTCCTAGGACATTTTGGATTCCTTTGGATGTGAGCAAAGAATGGCAGCTTAAAAGCGTTTTGCTTACATAGAGTATGATCTGAAAAATTGCTTAAACAACGAAATTTTAATTGCGATTGTTTGAAAGGTTATACAGCGCCATTCGCAATGAAATATTGAATGTTGAAATAAAGTTCAACTTGATACTTAAAGTTGTTCATACAATTAAGCCAAACACGCTCTTGTTGAAAATACTGTTAATCAGTACAAAACCAAAGTTTAAAATTCTTATGAGTGTATGCTCTCGTGCACTATGTCTATGCTCTCTTTCACTTACCCATATGCTATCATATTATTTATACGCCTTTGTCACGCATTCCGTGAGTTCGTCGTCGTCATCATTGGGTGTTAATTGAATAGATAATATTGAAGTGTTTAGAATTGTGTTGTCTCTCAAATTAGGTGTGAAATTTGAGGTTTTCGCTGTCAGATAAACTTCATTTCTCACTAGCTTAAACATTATTAAGTTAAGACAGTGGGTTCGCCTAGCTTAAGTTTACTATCGAAAATATTTTTTTTTTATTATTTTTCTAAATTCATATTGTACATACTTTGATTTTTCAGTTGATACACCTTGGAGAGTTTAATGTTGAAACGTCTTTCTTAGTTACCTGCGTCTTCCCTGCGTAATTACTATATCCTATTTAAATGGTTCTTAATGTTTAAGAAAAAACATCCGCGTATGACTGATGAATATAGTTACAGTAATTCCCGGTTAATCAATTTCGTTTCCCGTTGAATTGTGTCGGAAATTTTGCGTTGCTTAGCTCATCATATTCGGTTAATTGAACCAGAATTTGAACATCTTCTTCGTCGCAATGAAGCGAGGATTGCTGTATTTCTGTTTCATAATAGCCCTATTCACGATATAGTGCAAATGGTCTTGCATCATTGCAAATGCAAAATATTTCTGCTAACACAACAACAAATATATGCGATCTGCAACCAAAATTTGCTTTTGCAATGATGCAAGAACATTTGCACCGTGTCGTGAATAGCACTAATATTTTTCTACTTATATTATTGACATCTGCCAGAGTGTCTGTCACTAAAATCTACATATTTCTGTATCTCTTAAGTAAATGTTTGGAATTGCAATTTTCTCTTGCTAAAATCAATCGACATAAATAAATATTAGCTTATTTTGTGTATAATTTTTTTTTTTACTCTGCATTTGGAATAAATAATTTTATGCTGTCTGCTTTAGAAATTATAAATAAACACTGTCAGTATAACTTCTTCCAGATGTCTTTCGTTGTACTCTGTTGTGTCATTTGGATGGTATTTGAATTTCAATAAATTGAAATTTATGTATTTCAAAATTTGAGCATACAAACAAACGAATATATAACAATTAGATCGGAGACATGAGACTGGAAATGAGTAAGTCCGAAAATAAAGCTTTAAACATATTTTAAACTACGAGAAAATATTTTTTTATTGTCAAAGTTAAAGACTAGAAGCTTTCCCATTGTCTCTGTGCCAAATTAATTAGTTTTTAGCAAGTACAGTAAGGAAGAGCGGGACTAAGTAGTTCACTTTTTCGCGGGCGGATAAGAACCTAGGAAATTATTCTTAAAACTCAAATCAAATAGATATAAATCATAACGAGATTTTCACTAATCTTTATTCGTTTTCATTATAGAAAACTTTAAATTCAGACATACAAAATTTTTATTTTGAAATATTCCGCGGCCAAGTCGGTCACTATTTGGGATAAAGTTGGTCATTCGATTTTCTTAAGAATATAAAATAAATTGTGCATTTTTATACAACAAATTTTAAAGCAGGGATTACCAACATACAATAATTACAACAACAAAGACACCAGAAAACGTACAATTTTTCTAAAAACACTATAAAATGATAAAAAATACCGAAATAGACTTAAAAAATTGGAACCAATACTGTGTGAAATCTTTAGGAAATTCGGTCAGTAGAACTTGCGTTAAATTGTTGACTATTTTCAATTTGTTAATAAAAACGAAAATTGCATTTTAATAACACGAAAGCAGCTATTCACTTAATTCAAGAATTAGTATTCACTTTGCATACAACTTATTTTGCCTTTGTCTGAGGTCAGTAAATATTTTCCATTGAATTTTGGCATAGTAAAAATGTTTTCTTGCCTGTCTGTCAAACATTAATTGACAGCACCAATAATTACGGGAATAATATACGGCATTCAAATTCATTGCAGTTACAATAAGTCAATTGACCCAAAAAGCTATTAAAGAGACAGACAAATAAATAGTAGGGGAAAGGCTTGCAGGTTGAGACGGGTTTTGTTTTTATGTCCAAAATTTTTTACTAAAAAAAATATTAAAGAAAGCTATATACCGTTGCGAACGTAATGTCTTAAGCTACATCTTTGCTGCATATTTACTTAGTAATTGAAAAAATTAAAAAAAAAAAAATTATGATGATGAATTCCAAAGTATTATTGTTAATTTATTTGTCATAAAGGCCTCAGCCAAGAAGGAGAGAAAAAAAGATAAGAAATTTCATTAATTTCATTTATTTTAGAGCAAAAACTGTGGTACGAATGTTATATTAACCTTTTTGTACGGCTTCAATAACTACACTTTTTTATGTTTATAAAATTCTAAAATTTACTTTTTTCACAAAAATTTTTTGAATGGTCTGTTTGAAACATAAGGAATGACAACAAGTACATATTTCTGTAATGAAAAATTTACTACTGATGTTATATCAACGTGACAGCAGAAACATTCGTAGCGTTACTGGAAAAAACAAAAATATTGGACTGTCTCAACCTGCATGCCTTTCCCCTATATCTTCGAAATCGCTGATAGCTTTTTGGAAATTTTGACCACCTTATCATATGTGAAAAAAAATTCATGTGACTACATTAGATATTTACTGGAATTACTTCTGTTTGAACTTTTCTCAAAACAATCAAAACAATTTCGGCTGGTAAAAAAATTGATAAAGAAAGAATGTAAGATTTGCGTATTCAAAATTAGAGAACTGCTGCTTAATATCAAAGAAAGCTTTCATATCGAATGCACCACTGAAACGGCGAAAATATCAAACGAAAATTCGGGATGTCTTAGATCAAGGAGAGTTTCTCTCCAGTTTTGTTCTTTGCATCTCTTTTATATCAAAGTTTAGATACGCATTGCTGTTGTCTCTGAGATGAATTCAAAACAAAGGTTCTCATTGCTTTAGAGCAGTGACTGACGGCTATTCTACATTATAATTGCTTCAAAAATCTTTTTCACTGAAGAAGAGAAAAAAATGTACAAAAAAAAAAGAATTAGCAACAATTGAACAGCTTTTTGAAATCACATCAATTGTAAACGTAGTAAAATTCTCTTTGTACTAAAGTGCACGTTTGACCGTCATTGCGGTAGTATCAGACACAATTAAAACATTGAAGTCGGCATGCTATCGTTTCGCTAATAATAGGTTATGGAAGTATGTAGCTCTAAAGTTCGGCCTAAGCCGAAGAAATTGTTATTTTTAGCATAAATAAAAATATGTTTTAGGAAATGTTCATTTTTGAAAAACCAATTTTATTGCAATTGTGTAATTTGTTTCCAATTCCATTAAACGAAAACTCAACTATTGTATTTTAAAAAAAAAATTTAATTTATAGCAATTGTTGCTGAGATTTATATTCCATTCTTAAAAGTATTAAAGAAAAATACAATCCTTATTTAAAAAAAAGATTTCAAATATTATAGTCCTTCTACTGTTTTATTAACAATCAAACTATTGAGAAAATCACCGTGATTTTTTGACCTGAAATTTTCTGTATATAATTTCGCTGAATGAACATTTATAGTTTCATTAGCTCTAATATGAGGTACATGCTGACTGCCTGCCAGCTACTCTTTCAAAACTATTGTATTAATTTGTATTACTTGTATGTCTTTATGTATTTTCTACGCGATTTGTGAAACATTGTTGTCTCTGCTCGTTTCCCTTGACAATTTCATCATTCGTCGTGTCGCATATTGGCGCGCAATTCAATGACAAAATATTCGTGACACTACTCTGAAGATTACCTCATAAATATCTTTCACCACTTGTATATAGCATATACGTGTATACATTCAAGTAGAAGAAAAAAGAAAACTCATTGAGATAAAGATATTGTAGACGTACCCGTACAATATCTCACGCGTATTGAAAGCGATGCACTTCTCTACTACATACAATACTATTCGATACGATATTGACTTGCGGCGTTGAAAGCAATGTTGCTACTTGCTAGTATGTATATGTTTGTATGTTGTTGATTGTGTTTTATAGTTGCTGTATGACCGACCTCCTCCCACACGTCGTTGCATGCTTGTTGCTACTTCTATTGCTAGTACTACCGGCAGCAATAGCAGCATTAGCTGCTCCAGACGACCTCGGATCGCGTGTAGTGATTGCGCGGCAATTGTTCGTTCATTCATGAGACTTTTCTTTTTCGAGCAACAAGGAAACTAATTTCATTCGCTTTCGATGTGATGTGTGTGCTGGTAGTGCTCTTTTGACTCTTTGGTGTAACAGAAACTGGTAGGAAGGCAACACACACACAAAATATGAAATGAAGCAAATTGAACTTTTATGAATTGGCGCAATTGTTGGCAATTCACCAGCAGCAGCCAGCACAACGAAAATATTGTAGTTTATTGTGACCCTATGCACATTTATACATAAGTGTTCAATGTAAATATGTATGAGGAGTATACATATAAACAAAACTGACTATGCGCCTCATAATAATGATAATTCGCGATGGTTGTTTGGGTTGCTTTCATTTATTTCATTGTATTGAGACAGAAAATATTTATTTTATTTTTTTTTGGTTCAGCGTTGGTTTCATTCATCATTAGCAATGAAAAAATTTTAAAAATGTTTTTTGTTTAATGGCAATTTCTTAATTCATGAGTATGCCGCCGTGTCCGAGTGATTAATTCATTCAAAATTCTAAAGTAGTTTCATTATGAATTTTTTTATGTGATAATTATGAAAGAAACATTTTTTCGCTTGAACGGTGGTCATGTTTTAGTCGACATTTTATCTATCAATAAATATTACTAATATTATAGAAATAAAATCCCCTTAAACGCAGATATCGCTGCCTTAACTTGCTTGGGCCCTAATTTCAAATTTTTCACTTTCGTCTGTGCCAATCATTTTTGAGACCTGCACCGAAAACTTACGATCTTTTAGTTCAAATTAAAAATTCTCGAAACAGTACTCTAAAATACTGCTTCTCCTGTAAAATTTTAAAAACGCATGTTAGGGTCTTAGCAAATTAAGGCATCGATATGCTAGAGTATATACACACCTGCTCAAAATAATAGTTACACATTAGAATTCTAACTTCAACAAAGCAGAAAATTATTTTTGTTTAACATTTTCAAAACGAAACAAACGCAAATTATTTCTTTGATTTTATAGATATAAAAAAAAAAATAATTTCTTTAATATATAGTGTAAAGTACAAAAGTTGAGATCGATAAATATTTATTTTGCCTAAATCAGCCTGCTCATAAAAATAGGTACACTTATGCTTTATAGAAAAGTACAAAAAAATTAACAACGGTAAGAAGAGTTTTGTATATATTTTTAATTATTTATCCACCCCCTTGTTGGACTACTTTCACGATTCTTTTCGGCTTGCTGTTGATTAAAGTCTGACAGGATTGCTTGAGTATGTCGTACCACATTTTTCGAACAAATTGTCACAACTGCTCCTTGTTTTGAAAAAGTTTGCTTGGACAATTTGTTTTTCAACTCTCCCCACAGGTTTTCTATCGGTTTCAAGTCCGAGGACTCAACAACAAATCGACTTAATGGTCCTCAAAGTGTTTTTTTTTTACCAGCATGGGATGTGCTTTGGGTCGTTATATTGCTAAAGGACTCAATGCAAAGGCATGTTTTTCTCAGAATAGGGTAGCATCACATTTTCCAATTGTTCCTTCTATTCGGGGACAGTTATTTTATTTGTTGTCACGTATATAGGACATATTCATGAAAGGTAACACCCCACACCGTAATACTTCTACCTCCATGCTTCATTGTTTTTTTTTTTTGTTAAACAAACATGAAACATCTTTGCCTTTGAGGCGTCGAACATTCCTTTCTTCATCGCGTCCAAAGAGATTTACCTTAGTTTCGTCACACCATAAAATATTTCTTCATTGTTTTTTGCTTTCAGGTCCTTAGCAATTTTCGTGGTCCTTTTTTTTCCTATAATTTAGCCTTATATACAATATTTTTTTTTTGCGTTAAGGGAATAATTTTGAACTCATTCAGTTTCCTACAGAAAGGTGTACATCTAAGTTAAACATGTGTATAAATATAAAGCTGCCTGTACATCGGAAAAATAAATTTCATAAGAGCCCTATTTTGTGCAGCACTTCTACAAAATCAATGTATTTCCATAAATTTCCATAAATCTGATTTTGACTTATACCACTTATGTCTCTCAAAAATCTCAAGCAGTAGAATTTGATTTACCTTCGATCAAGACATTGCTTGTTCCGATCGAAAATGCATGAATCCTACAACTTTCTGTCATCGTAGTTTTGCTTGAAGTTAACGCCTCTGCAATATATTTATTTATAGTCGAAATTATTGTCCTCTAGTGGATTCCAGATCATAATTTTCCTCATCCTTCAATAGCAACCAATTTTGAGGACATTAATTATATATTATTCCTTAATCGTTATTCCTTCGTCGTTAATTTTGACTGAAATCGAGATTAGACAGCAGTTCTTAAATTTTAAACCCATAAATTCTGTACCTGAATTACGCGAATTTCTTTGATTTTCAATTCATGAATCAAAATTTTTCTCTATCGAATTTCTAGTCAGCATAATTTGCGCAAAAATAATAAAATTTTTCTGGAGCTTTATTTTAACAAAAAAAAAACACATTTCTGAGGCACTAAAATTCACAAAAAGTCATCGCGCAATAAGCCTTCGGTAAAATGAATACTGCACTGACATAAACCGGAATATTTCGACAAACATTTCATTGTTATTACAGCAAGATTGCATTTTATTTGAAAATATCATTGAACGTTATAAATTTGAAAATAAGAGCTAAGTTAAATGACCTCCAAATCTGAAAATGCTCTTGCCCAATATATTGAAAAAATGTCTGAAACGGTTAAACCGACCCATGAGGGTCGTCGAATCCATTCATTTTTCGTTTGTGAGTTATATCTGTTTTCGAATGGAAGGGATCTACAGTTTTATGCCAGATCCGAATGGCAGTTTGCTATTGTCAGCCAAGACATGATGCAATGTAGAATTTTTTTATTTTTGATCGTGCCCGGGAACCTTGTGAAGCAGTCCAGCTCATTAAACACTACGCTACAGCGTGTAGTATTTAGTACTCATATATCCCAGGTGCGGAATAATGAATGTGAGATCTCACCTCAAGCACTATAACCGTCGATTAATGAATGAAGGAGTGACCTTAGCCAGCATTTATAATTTTGTTCTGGTTAACAACCGATGAAAGCAATTAGGGCTATTTAAATTTCTGAAACTGCTCCTAGTCTTATTGGATCGTATTTCCAATTTATTAAGCAACACCTGAAAATCTACTATAAGATCAGAAAATGTTCATAAATGCGGAAAAAGCTTACAATTTCATTTTAGTTAAATCTAAAGTGAAGATTTTGCTGTATTTAGTAATACACCAAAGCCTTGATTTCCATCGTTAATTGGAACCAAACAAAGACGACACAATTCGAAACAACGCAAATCGAAATAATTCTTCCTATGTGTTTATTTTTATTATATATTTAATGAAAAATTTAAATTGTTACTGATAAAAATGACATACATACATATATATTTCAATAAAAAATTTGTAAATCATAACAAGACAACATCTTTGAATCTATGAAAAATTTTGACGATGCAAACCGAAACGACACGAATAAAGGCTTCCTTCTGTATGCTTTTACCCAATCATTTCTTTTTAAATGTAAATATTTTTATAATTGTCACATTAAATTCTCACAAAAATTATAATAAAAACAAACATTAAAAAATCAGAATTGCTTCCCCTGAGTTTGGTATGAAATTTTGCATTTTACGACGCTGACGTGGATTCGAGTTTTATATAATTTTCTAATACTTAATTTTGAGCACACATTAAAGCAGCATGCTGCTAGCAAACGTTTTTATTATTGCTGCACTTGACACCCAACCTCAGCAATGTGCACTTTGCCTCCTGTGGAGATAGAGCGATTATTGTTAGAAATTAGCTGCTTCCTGGCACCACTTCTCTACTGCAATTTTATGCAGAAGCCAAGGGACAATAGAAATAAGTTCGCTTGCTAGTAAGTTTATTTATATATAGTTGAGGATGTTGGTGGGTTAATTAGCGCATATCTTTAGAATTACTTTTATGCGCTTTCGTGCAGAAATATAAAACTGGCACTGAGTTATACCCAAAGGATGTGAATAAGGAAAAAATGAAAATGTGTGCTTATGGTTGTGGAAAGCTTGTTTCTGAAAGCTAATTTAAATTACTTAATTAAAAAAGCAATTGAAAATTCTTTATTTATATATTTTTTTTGATATTTATATTTATTTTTATATTAATTTTTTTTTTATATTCTTTTAAATTTATTTTAAATAAATGTTTTTACTTCTTTACAGATGGCCTCTCATCTAATTTCTCTACCCCCTATTCCACGCTCGGCTCGAATAGCGGCGGCAATGGTGGTTTTATTGGCAGCGGTCACGAACAACTTACGGCCAATGACAAAATGCTCATGTCTCTTGAAAAACAACTCAATATTGAGATGAAAGTGAAAAATGGCGCTGAGAATATGATACAGTCGCTGGCCAGTGGTCATCATGGACGCGATAAGAAATTGCTCGCAGAGGCACAACAAATGTTGGCCGATTCAAAAGCTAAAATTGAATTTTTACGCTTACGCATACTCAAAGTCAAACAGAATAAAGAGCAGGCTCATAAATTATCTGCAGCGCAGGCTGCTAATGCTACGATCACCGATGAGAATGGTGTGTTGTTGTTGGTTGGGGCGCAACCCCAACGTTTGGAGACATCGCTGGAGGAGCGCATCGAAGAGTTGCGGCATCGTTTGCGCATCGAAGCCGCTGTTGTGGATGGAGCTAAAAATGTGATACGTACCCTACAAAATAATAAGGTTCCCGATAAGAAGGCGCTGCAGGAGGTGAGTGGTTAACTTATTATTTTTCTTTTCCTTAATTTAATTGATTTTTAATAAAAAAAATAAATGTTCTTGGATTATTTTAATAATACTTATGTAAAATACTTAATATTGAATTTACTATGAATCTATAAGTAGAATATTTTCGCGAATGTGTGCCACTTGGATAAGTTTCAAAAATTTTAATTGCAATTTAGGTTTTCGTAATGTAAGGTATGTATACGAAATAAACTGGTCGTAGTAAACAACGTTGTATTAATTTAAATATGACAGTTACAGCAAATGTTACTGTTATTAATTCGTAGAGAATTTTCCGTTTTACATTTCTGTATCATTATTTTTTCTGATTTCTTTACATTGCGCAAAATGAGTTCATCAAAATCGAGCACGCGCGATATAATTGTGCGCAAAAATCAAGATTTTCCACATATGTCACATAAAGACATTGCCAAAACTTTAAAAATTGCAAAATCTACGGTAACTTTACTGCCTAAAAACTTTGGTGAACGACTAACTACTGAAAGGAAAACTGGAAGTGGACGAAAGAAAGGGGTTCATCTCGGAGGAAAAAGCAAAGAAAGTGAAAAACTTGTTTCAAAAAAATCCAGGCCTTTCCATCAGAGATATTGCTAAAAAAAAGTCCATATGTCACCTGGATATGTTCAAAAAGTACGCAGAGTAAAAGGACTTAAGACGTATAAAGTTCCGCTAGCTCCGAACCGGAATGACAATAAAAATGCAACAGCAAAAACTCGCGCACGAAAGCTGTACGACATAATTGTAGATAATTTTGATTGCATGATCATGGAAGACGAAACGTATGTCTAAGCAGACTTTAATCAACTTCCTGGTCAACTATTTTACACTTCAAAAAAGAGAGGTGATGTTGCGCCTAAATTTAAGCTAAAGAAAGTGGACAAGTTTGCGAAGAAATATTTGGTTTGGCAACCAATTTGCCAATGCGGCATAAAGAGTGCAGTTCTTGTCACTACTGGTACCATCCACCAAAAAATTTAAGTAGAAGAGTGCTTACAAAAACGTCTACTACGTCTTCATAAGGCTCCTGTCCTCTTCTGGGCAGATTTAGCAACTTGCCATTACTCCAAAACGGCAATGACGTGGTATAAAGAGAAAGGGGGTACAAATTGTAGAAAAATATTGGGATATATATAGAAGAGAAAATTGCTTAAAACGAAGCAAGTGGTCGAAAATGAGAAACAGCTGCAGGAAAAGTGGACTACTGTGTCATCTCAAATGTACCGAAGTGATGTGCAACATTTAATGACTGGAGTTAAATAAATAAAGGTTTTATTTTTCTTAAAGTTTCTATCATAGCCTTTCAATTGATGTGTGAATTTCTGTTTTTATTTAAAAAATATAATTTTTATAACAAGTTAATGTCGAACAGTTTTTTTCGTATACATGCCTTAAGTGCATTTCTTCTGTTTTTGTTTTTGCCACGGTACTGTGGTGTAATTATGTTTTGGCCTTATTTATATCACCAGGTGTGTTTTGATGAATTTTCTCGTCAAATATATGTAAAAAGTGCCGCATAGTTTTCATCATCTTCATAATTAAATTTTTTGTATTAATTTTGAACTCATTTTGTAATGGGTTTGCTCATGAGATTGATTTTTGGCATTCAATGTAATTTTTCAGATCAGGAAAAAAATTCTGGGATCGAATATAACAACATTTTAGATTTTTGCAAAGAGAAAGCGGACAGGACTTCTTTAAAATTTCGCTATATTTCTTAGGAACTTTCGTAATACTTATATTTCGACTAATTATAAGCTCTTGGCTTTTGAATTTCGACGTTTTTGTTGTTCTTATCGGTGTGTATCTATGCTACGATAGCAGCAGCAAAAAGCCATTAAAAATAAAAAAGATGAAGCTTTATGTGTCGAAGTTCAGCATAACAATGTTTAAAGTATCATAAGACTTAGTTTTGAGTTTTAATTTTTTGATCAAAAATAAAAGTTATTTTTATTTTCTGGTCAGAAATAAAAGTTAAAGTTGTTGACTTTTTTCTTTTTGAGCAAAAAAAAATATTTTTTAATTTTATTACGTATTTTATGTGCACTCCAAATCCGGAATAATTGAACCTCAAAGGGTTTAATCAAGTAAATAAATTTGTACCTTTTGAACTCTATGTAAATATTTCAGTAATTATAATGTGAATTACTTTGGTTTTATTCCTATGAGCTAAACATTTGAAGTTTTAAAATAATTTTCCTATTAATTTTAACCCTAGTCCGCCTTTCTACTGCACAAGGACAAATGCAAAATATGCATAAATAAAACACAAAAAATAAAATTCATTTGTGAAAAATGTTCAACAGTGCGTATGATTCAGCTTAAAATTTTTCGTTGACGATCCACTTAGGCAAAATGGGGCTAATTATTCTTTGTCTTGCTTTGAGGGCGTAGTGAATGATACACGACCACGACTGCTGTGACGACGAATGTTGAAATGTTCATTTGATAAATTTATGTACGTGGTCCATGGACCATGGTCACCGCCCGCCATCCTCAAATCTTGTAGACAAGACACATAAATTTTGCGCTTTAGCCAACGCTGTAATCTTGTAGCGAAATATTTGTTGTTTGTTTTACTTTTATTTAAAAATATTTTTATAAAAGACTAAAAATATAATAAAAAATTTCACATTTCATTAAAAAGAAAACAACGTAAACGTAAAGAAACAGAAGTGAATCTTATATTCTGGTAAATGATAAAAAGAAAAGAATTGTATGAGTGAGTGAATATTTTTATCATTTATTTATTTTTTGTATATATACGAACATTTTTGTGTGTCAAAATAATACACTGTACTACAGAATTTCGTTTTTTTTTCTGTTATGTATACAATTCTCATGACATCTGTTTTTCGTTGTTTTTGTTTTTATTTCATTGTGCTGCAAACATTTCAGATTTATTTGTTTGTGTGCTTAGTTTATTTTTATTACCTTATGCGGTTTCTCCCCTTTTTGTTGTTTTTGTGGTTTCCTACGGCAATATTTGACCTATATTCATAGTCTTCTGTTTCGTTCATTTGTTTCTGTTTTTCTTTTTCTTATAATATTTCAACTTGCCGCCTTTTGTATGTTTGCAGCAGTTGCAACTTGCATTTCTCATAAAATTTAAATATCTTTCATGCTTTTTTGCTCTACGAGTATGTTGTTGCTGTTTTCTGGCTAATGTTCCTGCTGTTGTTATAATGTATGCAATTGCAATTAAACAGTGGCTGCATAGCTAGATAGCTGGCTGCTGTTCACATGTTGAGCCTAGCAGCAATTTACACTTTACATAAATTTACAAACATTCAAATTTTTTGTGTACATATTTGATGCTAAAACAAAGTAACAAATGTTGTATAAATATTTTGATTTTGATGTTTTGGAGTACGGCGTGTATGTGTGTGTTTTAACAACAAATTAGTTTCTCATTACTGGGAGAAAAAAATTTGAAAGATCAAATCAAACCACAATGAATTTTGTTATGAAAATAACAAAAATTTAATGGAGATTTGATTACATTACATTTTATTACCCGCAAATACTCAAATTAGAAAAGGGAAGGTATAGGAAGCAAAAGTGCAGCATACATTTTTACTGTGAGTGCTGTTGTTTATTCAAACAACATACACCAAAAATGCATACCTACAATAAAAATTAATGTGGAATAGCTGCAGTAACTATAACAAAGTAATAATATAAATTAGAACTCATTTGAGTGTTAGTGTGCAGCAAATTTTTGGGAAAAGAAATAGTGGGTGTGTAGTTGATTAAAAATAAACCCACGCTAATGAATTTATTGCACCTAGACCTATGTGTTATCGTAAAATTAAATTAGTCTTAATCTATAACTGCCAATCAGAAGAAAGGAATGAGCTACATTGCTTGAAAGATATGCTATTCAAACTGTAAATGAAACAAATTCAAATTATCACACGTCTGAAAAACGTTCGTATATTCAAGTCACAAAAAATCTGTGTAAAATAAGCAATGGCAACGTACGAAATAGTAGAACTTTTAATGTGGCATTGAAGGCTTAAGTTAGTCAAATTTGGATTATATATTCCTGACTAAATATGTAGGTAGTTCGAACCAGGAACATAAGACCTGAAACTCAGAAATATATAAATAGTTCATTCAACGAGATCTTAAGATTTGTAGAAATTTTTATGTCTAATTTTTTTTCATTATTGCTCAGATAAAAGTTGAAATTAAAAATAAATACTATCAAAAATTATATATTTTTTTGTGAAACATATTTTTTTTCCAAATTTAAACTGTTATTGTTCATAAAAGTTAACAGTTTCTAGTTGAAAAATTAGCGTTTGCACTACCTGTTTCCGTTTTAGAGAACATAACCAAATTTGCAATTGGAGGCGTATGATGAATATAAAAACATTAAATCGAGTTCTTTACAAAAAATATATTTTTTTATTTCAAGCATTGCTTTACATACCGTAATATGACTAAAAACAAGTAAATTAGTATTGGGTATGACCACCTCGGGCTTTTATAACGGCTAAAATTCTGTCTGGCATGGAGATTATTAACTTTTGGCGATAGTCCAGCTTAATTTCTACATTCCTAGCCTCGGTTATTGCCGACTTCAACTCTATTTTATTTTTAGGTTCTTTTTAACCACATGTCTTTTTAGAGATGCCCAACAGTTTTCAATGGGGACTATTTCCAGGCCATGATAACGTTTTTATACCAGCTTTCTGCAGATATTCTTTTACCTACCATAAAAAAATTTTTATTGATGTAAATTTAATTATTATTAGAAAAGCACAGATTTTTTTATAAAAAATATCAAACTTACAATTTTCGCTCTATGGCATGGCGCAGAATCGTCTTGGAATATTGGATTGTTCATTACTGGAAACAAGGCGTCAATTGCTGGCTCCAAAAATTCTTTTATGCTATCGATGTACTCTTGAGCATTAAGGGTACTGTTAATATATGCCAGGTCGGTACAGCCGTAATATGAAATGCCACCCCAAACCATAAAACTCGGTGGAAATTTGCTCCGAGATATTATGGTCTTGGGGTCCAAATCTTCGTGCATTCTCCTGCGAACGTACATGACTCCATCAGATTGGTTGAGGTTTATTTTTAACTCATCCGTAGAAATTACTCTCTAATTATTTTGAGACCAATTTGCGTATTGTTTAGCAAAATCCAGCCGAGCAACACGCATTTTTGAGTTTAAAAATTTTTTTTTCTTGGCTTTTTTTCCTTGCTCGTAAGTCCGCATCCACCAATCTTCTACGTACTGTACAAGCACTAATGTTGAGAAAAATTTGGTTCTCTCAACTCAGAGCTCAACTCTACTGAAGACAAAAATCGAGACTTAAGGCTTAAATTTTTGAAATTGTGGTCCATTTTGCTCGTGGTTTTCTTATTCTTTATTCGTTATTCGTTGTCTTCGTAGAATCAAATTGTTTATGCAACTTAAGGATAGTGACGTAGCTACATCCTATCCGTCGTGCAATCTCCTTCGATGAATAATTTTTTTTCCTCAACGTCATAATCGCACTTTTTTGGTCACAAGTTAATTGTTTCATATTCTTCAAATATTTTTTGACCGCGCTTAAACGTGAATTAAAACAAAATTAAAAAACGAAACGGTGACAAGATTTGCAATGCATACTAAAAACATTTAAAAAAAAGGGTTGCAAACCGAAAATAAGCAATAACTGCTTACAAATTTGAAAAACTTAGTAGAAACAATTCATAGTTTTATATGCTGGTAACTTTTATCTGAGCCGTACTGTAATATCATTCAGATTTATTAGAAAAGTTGAAGTTTAATTGGTGACCTTCCGTTAAACTAATTTTTATTTCATTGAATCAGTTCTCATTTATAAGCAATTTCATTTTAAATTATAAAAACAACAAGATTCATGACGATTTTTGCTCAGAAGTTCCATAGATCTATTCATTCTTTCCCACTCTTTCCGCTTTGCCCCAAATGCCTTGGTCCTGCTGATCCTGTTCTGCGTTGGTACATTTTGTAGATGTTGTTTCTTAATGTCTCTCATAACTGTATTTATCCTGCTCGCTTGCAGTCATCTTGGTATCGTTAGCGCTTTTTAATGTGCACGGCTGTTCTCACAACGTGACCCTCCTCTGTGACTCACTAAACTGATCACAATAAAAGATATTTTTGGGTTAAGAAATAGCCAAGAATGTCGTCAGATCAGTGCCGACATTTTGGCCACAAATTATGATTTTTTTAAATTTTCTGCCCAAACATTTTTTCAAATTCCACAGCTCTGTTGTTAGTATTTTCAAACACAACCGAGAAAGAGAATATTCTAAATTGGATAATGTTTATTGGTGCAGGGATATTTTATCATTTTGTGTGATCAGTTCTCACCTCAAATTTGTTAGCGATCGGTGCAACCGTCGCACATTGGGGTATTTGACCAATTTAGACGACCAAAATTATTTTGTCAAGGAAATAGTTTCGAATCGTATATGCTTGCTTTTTTTTGCTATCCTTTTTTTTAAAAATTTCTAACCAAATTGGTGTTCGCCGATAAAGAATATATTTAGCTTCTAAAATATATTGACCTTTTGGGGTCTTAAAGTCTGAGGTTCATACAAATACATCTTAAAGTTAAAATACGTTCTCTTTTTTAAAAGTTTTGAAATTTTTTTTTTATGATTTTCTATATTTTGATGATATTTTCGGAAATGTCTATTTCTAGCTTCAACTGCTTCTTCTGAAAGCTGTCGTATAGGCAGCAGAGCATTCTCAATAACAATCGCATCATGTACTAATATTTTATGCATGGTTGGTGTCATCGGATACCATGAATATAAGCTAACGTATAACGTTGCTGTTCTTGCTTTGAATTTTTTTTTTATGATTTATTTTTTTTAAATCGCAACTTTTCGCAAAAAAAATTTGGCTTTCTTAAAGAAGAATTTGTAATCTTTTTATTAAGTCCAAAATCAATGCGGGGAACTTTGGGAAACATAACTTTTTAACTCAAACGCGGAAAAAATAGTTTTTTTTTTTTTTTAATCTGCTTTTTTGAGCCGCAACTTTTACGTGTAAATAAAAGCTATACAATAAAAAACACACTGAACTGCTTAATTCGAATTCATGGCTTGCCTTTAAAACGATTCCTAATAAATAAAACAAATCATGCAACAAAAGTAAATATTACCACAAAATTTAAAAATTTATTTTTTTACTAACAAGCAACATCAAGTTCTAATAGATTTTACAGGTTATTGGTTTGTGCGGGGAGCGGAGAGTGTAATACATGTTATTCATACAATATTTGTATTTGTAAAGCAAACAATTTTTCTACCGTGTGTGAAGTTTTTAAAATCAACCGTTTATAATTTTTCGTTTCGTAAAAAAAAAAAATAAAACTCAAAAAAAAAAAAAAAAAAAAATAAAACTCAAAAAAAAAAATTTTATTCCTGAGCAAAAACAAAAATTAAACTCAAACAAAAATTTTTATTCTTAAGAAGTTTTTGTTGGAATCCACTTTTGAATCTTCCACCATATGAGCATCGGTTAAAACTTATCAATCTACCTACATTAATAAGCAGAAGAAAAATGCTGAATATAACGTTTTTAATAAAGCTTTTAACAGGAGTTTTAACATCTCAATATTTGCTGAGCGAAATTGACTTTAATATACCTTGTAGAAGCTCAAGATATTTTTTTCCTATTAAACTTTGCTTATGCAAGACGAACTATGCTCAAAATGATTCTTTTCGTGGAATATGTAGAGATTTTAACGAACACTATAACTTATTGGACATTTTCAATTCTTTTTAATTATACTTAATAGATGAGCAACTAATGATTTTTATATCTGTAGTTGTATTGAATGCCAATTGGGATAAACGTAATTCATTCCACCTTTTCCGCGTAAGCAATGCAGTCCGGACTGCGATTGCATCGGTCACCGATCTGTGCGTTTTGCCGATGCGCCCCTCGGTCGTATTGGGCGGGAGGAGGGTCCGTTGGGATTCGTCGAATAAAAAAAATAAATAAAAATCGTAAGATAATTTTTCCGGTTGACTAAAAACTTAAAAATCAAAAAATAATTATTAAATTTCGATTTCTTGATGTTGCTCACAATTATTATGGTCCTTCACATTTTCAGATAATGCCCGAATTTTGTATTTGAATGGTAACTCTTAGTGCTTACCTAATACAATACAAAGTAGTTCATAAATATTTATAAATTTTAAAATTAATTTCGCTTTGCCAAAAAAAAAAAAAAATATATATATATATATATTTGAAATATCAAAGAAAGTGAATTTACATAAACAAAATTACCAATTCAAATTCCACTCAATTAAAATTACAAGCAAAACAAAATAAAAAAAATAAAAAATAAAACTCAAAAATGAGATGAGAATAATGATGAGAACATCATTCTCAATAGAAAGAAAAAATTTCCTTTACTTAAAATTTCCCCAAATTTTTCGGCCAAAAATACACTAAAGAAAACTGAAAGATCAGTGTACATATTTTGTTCTCTGATTCGTGCTCTCACGATCATAAGCAAAAAAATCTAAAACTCACTAGCTGCCAGTTCTACTCATTTCAGTACATTTAATTTTCTAAAATTTTTGGGAAAATTTTCCGCTAGAGACTTCAATGGTTTTTCCACGATCAATGCGATTGAATTTTAGTTGTGTTCGTGCTGTTGTGTTGTTGAAAACGTTTTTCTTTAAATTTGACTGTGTGTGCGCTGTTCTTGTGTTCTGTGTTAGCGTGTTTGTTTTTTGTGCGTTTTAGAACAAAAAAAAAAAAAAAAAACGCTTTTCTTTCTACATTTTCTATCAAAAAATTCTGAACTTTTGCTTCAATTTAAAAATATACTATAAAGAGTTGGATTTGTTGTTAAATTTATTAAGCTAAATCGAATTCTTTTTCAATGTGCGGCTATTAAAACTGAAAAGACCAACTAAAATTCTAATGAAATGTAAAAAGGCATTGTTCTTGTTTGTTTGTTTATTTATTGTTTTTGTAGTTTTGTGCTGACGTGATGAAAATTGCGTAACCTGGTGAAAGAATATATTTCATTAGATATAAATTTTGCAATTTTTTAAAATAATGTATAAAAAAGTATAAAAATAATAACAAAAAGTGTGAAAGTGTGTAATCTTTTTCAGATGTTTTAAGTAAATTTTTTATTTTTATTTATTTATTTATTTGTGAATGAAGCTAAACACACTATTGCATGCAATCACAATGACGGATGCAATTTTTTGTTTGTTTCCGTTTCATTTTTTTTTGCGACTCAAGAAAAATTTGAGAATTTGGTAAAAATTTTGTTCTACATTGACCCCAAAAAAAATTTACGCTTAATTTACCACATTTTCTTTTTTCGTTTTTCGATTTTAGTGAATTTTAGCATAAATTCTCACTTTTATTCTGATATATTTTTATATTCATATATATTTTTATCGGTGTATGTATATCTGTGGGCTTGTGTATTTATTTTAAGCTACAGAAAATTACAATTTCCTCAGCGAAAATATATAAAATTTGCTATAAAATATAAAATTAAAATATATCTATATAGAACACAGCGTCTTGAGGTTGCTCGTTTTTCGTGATATTCATGTTATTAATGCGCGAATAAATTATAAAAAAATTATAAAAATAAATTCGTTTAGATATTAGCTAAAAATCTTAACATTATCAAAGAAAAATAGTGAAAAAGAAAAACTAAAGATAAAAATTATAATCTGGTTCAGTTAAGTTTTATGTGTGAATGTTTATGTCCTCGTAATAAATCAAACGAGTTTTTAGTTAAAAAAAAAGAATAAAAAATTTTTATAGGAAAAAAAAACCTTGCAAGAATGACAAAATTAAAACAAAAAAAATTTTTTTTTTTTGCTTTCATGATTCGAAAAAAGTGCAAAAATGTGAATGAATCAATTCAATAAATAAATGAAACAAACGATTTCGAGCACGTACTCACATAATTTCGCGAAAAACTACTGGAATTTGTGCGGGTTTTTGTTTATGAATATTTAGATAATAAAAATATACACAAATTTCCAATTCCAAATGCTCCAATATAAAATCTTGAAAAATATTTAATTTTTAGAGAGAAAATAGATGATTGCGTGAACACAACTCATTGAAACAATTATTTGAAATTGAAATATAAAATTCAATAAGACGAAACTAAAAACTTCCTAACGTAATTTCCGAAAATGTCGTAATTTGATTTCACTCATCCCATTTGGTTTTTTTTTTTTTTTTTTTTTTTTTTTTGTAATATATAATGAGCGATCGTCGTTCACCACCGATCGCCACCGATAACGGCAATAATAATGACAAGCCATCAGATGCTGGTGCTGGCGCTGCTGGTATTTCACATGATTTTCATCAAAATCATAATACACACAGTCGTTCCTTGCCGCAACCACATGAATTAACCGCTGAATGGACAGTGCGTGCAAAATTGACATTTGCGCGTGCTGGTGAAAAAGTACAACGCGAATTCAGTACAAATGATCCGATAAATCCAGTGCGTGTTGTCTACAAATGGTCAACATTTGATACGAACACAAATCCTGATGATAGTAACGATAATGATGAATCAACGCGTACATCAACAACTTTACTGAATAAACGTTCGTCTGCTAGCAGCAGTAAGGGAGGAGGAGGAGGATCATCATATCAATCGACGCCGTTGAAGGTGAGCGTTGAAAACATAAGTGTTTTCGCGCGTGTGTGTGTGATTTGAACATTTTAAATTAAGAAAGAAATTAAATAATTTTATTCTTGTTTTGTTAGTCCACGCCACGGGGTATTGGTTAGTGTGCTAAGCTCTGCACGGTCGAAAGCCAAAATACAAATTTTTCTACACAGCTGGCAATGGCTAACCTTTCATTTTGTTCGACTGTATGTCCCTTCCATTCATATACCGTACAAATATAACTTGCACAACATTAATGGATGCGAAAAATTTGGCCTAGACCGTCCATGGTCTCCTCTTTCTGTTTTGTCAACCTTTCTTGCAATCGTTGTAATCAAGTCTATGAGATTTTCAGTAATTTTTAAGAAAAATACGTTCCTATAATATATACTATTTTTAATTCACTTCCTTTAGAGCCCTTTTTTCTCCTTACCAGCGATTGGAACAATCGGTTTGGATAAATGTATATGAATCATATTCCTGTTTTCTTTTTAACATTTCCCCGATTCACGGAGAAATTTTTGGTAGGTGGCTTGCGCAAGATGTGCCAGATCAATTACCACTTACGTAATATTATCTGGGTGGCGATTGGTTAATTTTGACATCGGCGTTGGAGATGTTATTTGGCCACAATTTTTTGTAGTAAACTATTGCTGGCCAGCCAGGTTTCGCTGCTATATTGAGCCATTATCGCCAAATTTCTGTAAACTACAGAAAACGAATTTTACAGAGGACGATTTTGTATTATCTTTTTGTGCTAATTTTTAGAGAATTTAAAAGTTTCCAACTGATTTTCTATTGAAGATACTCCTTGTGCAAAAGTTCAATAATTGATAACAAAAACGATTTTCGAAAAAGTGGCTCCTACGATAATTCGGTGATTTAACATTTGAATCAAATATCTTCAATTTCATGGATTTTGGAATAAATGAAAATAGCCTGATTTGCTGTAGCTGAGCAAATATTATAGTATGGCCTTTGTCCATCTTAGTTCCAACATTATCTTTTTGTGACAAAATGTTCAGTGTTATATGGCCTAATTGATATGCTTTTTGTTGTTATGAGGTTAATTAATGAGACCAACCACCTCAGACTCAGTGTTTAGGTCAGTGAGTGTGGATTTCATGTCATACTGTTAAGTTGAAAAGAACAATTAAGAACAATATAGGGAACAGTAGTCACCCTTAACGCATACGGTTTGCCGTTGTGTGAAACTCTTCATCTAAACCCGTCGTATTTGGCTCGCGTTTGATTATCCCATCCCAAATTCAGTAGCAGTCGATACTGTCGAAAAAAATTAAGTTCATCTGTTTGACGATTATGCGCAAGGTGTTTTCATTTAGTCTAAGCACGGTAGACATGGGAATAATGCAGTAGTTTAAAAGTTCATTGGTTTTTTCATTACCATTAGATCATTTGTAATGATAACTCGATATAACTAGTACTACAAAGACCAACGCTAATGATAAACCGATAGCATTAGCAGTAGAAAAAATAATCCTAATGATAAAACAAAATAGAATTAAACCAATTCTAACTGATGAGAAGGATCCTTCTTTGTTTTGAGTCTAGAAATATAATATATTCTTATGTCCAAAAAATTAATTAAGTTTTTTAATTGAGTATGGTATTTTACCAAATACCATTCTTTAAAAACTTATTGTAGAGAATCTTTTATTTTTTACGATTCTAGATAAAATTATTTATTCAATGTGCATTCTTTAACCTTCATCCGTTCTTCATTTCGCCAGCCTAAAGGGCTCTTCGCGTATCAAATTGATACGCACCGATAAAACTCGATATTTTATGTAAATATGAGTCATAATGGAAAAAGATCATTTAAAATAATAAAAATTGTAGTGTAAAACAAAATTTAACAAGAAATTTTTCAAAAAAAAATTTTCAAACAACATTCAATAAATCAAGAAACAAAAATAAAATAATTGAGGGAAAAAAAAGTAAACCAATGTTTATCAACTCATGCAGTGTACATATAACTTGAAATAATGCAAATTAAAAACAAAATTTTTGCATTTATCGAATTTTTATATTGTTTGTATTTGCGCCTTGTACAACAAGCGCGTTTTTTTACTGCCTGTGCTTGTGTCAATTCTTGTGAATTTGGTGTATTCGATGATGATGGTATTTGGAGTGTAGCGATCAAAAATTGCGTTACGTAATATATGATCGGTCCCTAACAGCATTTGCTCCTGGTGTACGCGCTCGCGTAGTTCTATTGGCAATGTATGGAGAAACCAACTGTTTTCTTAGTTCAACCAAAACGGCGACGATATTTTTTTCGGTGTGTACTGAGTAAATGGACAACGACTTCTAAATGGAATTAGCTATTTATCAACTGTAACATCTTTTCCAACAACGTAACACATTTTTACGCGATTTAGCCATTTGTTGAATACATGATGAGTTGATGCCATTTTGTCCCTTGAACGAATTTCTTTTCGAAACGAACACATTCGTTTATTCTCATAAATTTTGTTAGAGGCAAAACAGCAAAAAAGACGATAATACAGCGGTACATTGAGCTGAGCTGAAGATAGTTGGACCTGTATACGAACATAAGCAAAGCAGTACAACTTGATTTTTTCTTTTTGAAAAAAAAATGAAAAATGTTTTACCTGGTGTTTCTCGTAATTCAAATGAAGAGCTTGTTCTATTTTACATTGTTGCTGGAGGTTCGAAATAATATCAGTTGGGTCAGTTGGTTCAGTACATGTTGCTTCTCGTTTTTGTTGCATTTCTTCGTCTTCTTCAAAGCCATTATAATCGTCTGCATCGTATTCATTTTCAATTTCACTATAACTTGATGAAGCTATATAATCATCTTCATCACTACTATATACAAACGAAATCACTTTCTGCATCATCTTCAACACCGGAATTCAACTCGAACAAAAAAACTTTTATTATTGACTAAAATGTACTTTCTTCGTGTAACAATTTTATAAAATGGCACAAGTTAAAAGAAATGGCGTCGTTTTAGGGCATTAAAACATATAAATATGTAAACAAAGGTAACGCTTACACATGCGTATCAATTTGATACTTTTTTTTGTTTGCAGCTCTCGGCGCATGCTACACAAAGATAAAAAGCAAAAGGTTTGATCAAAAATGTTTTTATTTAAGAAGAATATTCAATTCGAAAGTTACGATTCGTATCAAATTTATACGAAGAACGGATGAAGGTTAAGGATTGATTGGAAAAATAATACATTGTTTTTGATAGAAAATATGATAAAGAGTTAAAAATTATTTTAGTTCGATTTCCATTCTTCTGTCATATGATTGAAAATACTTACTTTGCGAGCTTCCACTACTTACGATTGTTTATATAATGCATAAATTTTTTATACTCTCATATTTTTTGAATTGTGGTAGTCAATCCTTTCGTTTCGTTTCACTGTACAACGGAATTTACCAAAAAAAAAAGCTCAAGAGTTTTGAAAGTTGATTGATATAACGTCTAATTTATTTTTTATAACGGTTTAAAAAAAATCATATACGTATAGAGACACCGCACAATGGAATTGACCAAAAAGAAGTACGCTGAACATAATGGCGTTTTCAGTTTTTCTCTATATCGTCTAATTATTTTGTTACGGGTTGAAAAAAAATCATACCTAAAAAATATTGTTTGTAGATTTTTATTTTGTTTAAAAATCTATAAGCAATTTTTGTATGGACGTTTCTATTTTAACCCATTATAAAAATATTAGACGTGACAGAGAAAAACTAAAAACGCCATCATGTTCAGCCTACTCGAATTATATAAGATCCACTTTCAAAACTATTGAGCTTTTTCGACCGTTGTACAGTGTTATTAATGATAAGTTTTATATACATAGGGTTTGATTTAAAGAATGCATCCCATTAATGAAAGAAGTTGATTTTTACTAAAAATTAAAAGGCTGTACATAAACAATGATGCCAGAAGAATACCAAAAAGTTATTTTTGTTAACTCCCAATCTTCCATTTTTTATTAGAAGGAATTATTTTCTTCAATCCAAAAATATAATGATTTTTCACAGTAAGTAATAAGCAAATGCAAATTCTTTCTCATACATTGAAAATGGATTGATTCAATTGTCAATTAACAATGGAAGCAAACGTAAACATATATTCTGCTTCATAGAAATTTAAATTACAAAAGAAAAGTTATATGAAAAATAGTAGGTAGTAGTATTTAATAAAAAAGTTTTCGTATTCGTATACCCGCTCTACACCAATCTCTTACATTGCAAGTGGCTACAATTAAATTTCAAATCACACACACACACACGCATTTTATAAAATTGCATAAAAGCATTCAACACGTTCAATTTACAAATTCACCTATAACATTCCAACTAAAAAACAATCTACAGCCTTCCTCAAATGCTGCTACACACCGTCAGCAACAACAACAACAACAGCATGAAAGTTTCCGTTCAACAACCTCATCAACTAATGCCGATTATGGTGGTGGTGATTCCGCATTCAGCGGTTCAAATGCATCAAAAAATCAACGTCCAACATATAAACAACAACCGCAGCAACAACAACCAACGTCAACCGGTCCAAATGCTGTAGCACTCTATGGCACACGCTGTCGCAGCACATGCAATATTATTGTATCGGCTGTAGCCGATTTTTTACCACCGGATGCAGTTGCAGCCGCTGCAGCAGAAGCAGCGGCGAGTACAACCAGTGGTGGTGCTACAGATTTTATACCGGAAGAGGAACCGGATCCGTTTGTATTCAATACAACTGCTTGCTATACGGTGTTGCCTGAAAAGGTGAAAATTTAATGAAAACTGAAATGAGAAGAAGGAACATATATGCGGACAACCAGGGCGTATGAGTAATATCAATTATTTATATTAGTCATGCCATGTTTTTGGAATTTTAATGAAAAGCACGCGCACACTTCAAAATACTTGTGTATACGTTTGATTCATGTGTAATTTTTGGAAAACATGTCGATTGTTTAATAACTTATCTAGTTTATTTATACATTTATATTTCGGTACGCAGCGAAATTTTATTGATTTACGCAGAGTACCTACTCGTGTTAATAAAATGTTTTTGTTTTTGCCTCATTCTATACAATAAAATGTTTGCAGAAATCTATGTACACATCTTGTATCTGTATTTATTTGTGTGTATCGATACATTTGCCATCTGTACATGATGCTGTTTATACAATTTTAATCTCCGCGCTGTCTAAGCAAATCTTTTTTCTTTCATACTTTCCCGTTTCAACGTAATTAATCATTTGTTTCAGTGAGCAGTAGTGTTTTTATTTAAACAATAAACAATAATTTTTTCGTTTATTTTTTCTCTTCTCTTTGTACATACATATATGCATTTCAATAAGTTTTTCGGTTTTATTTTTAAAAATTTACCTCATTAGCGCTTCATGATCGAAGTGCGCACGTTGCTATTTGTTGCTGTGCGCTGTACAGCGAAAGTTCATTCGCTTTTGGCACAAAAATTATTTTGCTCAATTAAAACAATACATACTATATAAAAAGTGGAATAATTGATTAAATCTTGCTGAAAAGTGAAAAACTTATACATTTTTAGCAGCGAAATGTTTACGCTCTATGTGTAATAGTGTTCCTTCTTCTTCTTTAATTTCGTTGCTTTTATAACCTGGGTAATCAATTTTTCCCTGCCTTTCCTTATAAAGCCCCATGAAGGGTCCACAACTCCAAGTACGCCAGCAGCATCCAAGAATTTTACGTCATTAGGTAAAATTCTAGCGCTACGTGATGCGTTCTCTCAGACAAGTGATACTGAGACGAAATACTTTGAAGAGCAAGAAGCGGCAAGACGACGCTATTCCAACAGTCGTAGCCCGATCGATCGAGCGCGATCAGCCTACGACGAGCAGCATAATAGACTACATCAGCAAAAACAGCGAAAACCATACGATCATCGACATGCAACCGCAGATTCGTTATTGCAATCAGCTCATCATCGTATGAGTGCAAAGCAAGTGGACGAGGGAAACTCATATATGGTAGGGCGCTTAGCATCGTTATTCCAACTAAACGAACTTGAACTTGATTTTTATTTATTTTTTTTCTATACTCTAAAACTGTAGCCTTCGTTAACACCATCTCCCCCCATACAGCAAACTTTTAAGTCTGCGTCAATGCCACGCATACCACCATTACCTGGTAGCCATCATTTCCAATCGGCACATCCTCCACACCACCCCACAGAACAAGGGAAATCTGCTCCTGGTTCAGGCACGGGTGAACCACAAAAGAAACCACGCACCGTTCACATAGATGTTTATTGTACAGGTTCGGAAGACGATGACGACGATGATCAAGCTGATGCTGAAGCTTCCTCCAGCTCAGTTTCTGAAGATGAAGGTGGTAGCAAGCGTCATCTTGATTTGGAATCAAATTCCACACCACAAACGGTTTTCGACAATGAGCAAATGTTGCTAAGACATAAACGCATTACCGGACAAGGTCAGTTGCCACGTCGCTTAACAGCGGCACAGCAGCAGCAACAGCAGTCAGTTTCCTCAAAGTCTCCCCAAACTTTGTCTTCACAATCGGATTTAATGAATGTGGGACATGCTATAACAAAATCGAGTACGGCTGAAGAAGTTTCCGAATCAAAGCAATTACTTTTCCGCAAACATGTTGGCGATCAACGAGCAGCTAAGTTGGCCACTTTGCGCCAAAAGTATATACGCCAAGCGAGTGATGACGCGCTAAGTTCAAATTATCCGAACTCTTCACATTCGACAGTCCGTGAGGCAACCTGCAGCAGTATATCAAGTGTGATTGCTTCGTCTCAGGCCGATTGTGGTGATTCATCATGGAAAGACACCGAAGAGTTGGAAGATATGTCGTATTCGCTGGCAAAGTCTGAAAGTTTTGAGTACGAAAATTCACAAGATCGTTTGCGCATACGACAAATGGAAAATTTATGGTCGTCCTCACATGGTGGCACGGGTTGTGAAGGCAGGCCGAATTCTCCTGCAAGTCGTCCCGGACATATGCAAGCAACAAGTTTTCTACATCCCATATCAGAGGGTAACTCACAACGGAGCTCACCATTCTCAACGCCATTTCAACGCAATGATACTATACCCTCTGAATCAGAAAACTTTTCTCCCTCAGATACCGATGTGTTTTATACATATCCAGGACGTTTAGGTTCTGTGGCACACTATCAGCGACAATTTCAAAATATGTCTGCTCAGCAATCGGCCGCCTCCCGTACAAATCGTCCAGGCTTCCTACAATTCTTTGGCCCTCAATCGCCACAGCGTGACTCGCCTTTGGCTCGGCAACCAGCCGTTGTTTCTGCACCCGTCCCACAGTCGCCTCAACCACTAACTGAACAAAATCTTCTGTATCCAAATTACCAACCGAACTTACAACGTTGGAAAAGTGAAACACGTGATAATCTGTCGGCGAATCCTACACCTACTCCCTCACCTCCTGATTTAAGCCAACGCTATTCACAACAACAACCTGCAATGGCTACTGCCGTCGTCACTACTGCCTACTCTCCATCACTGCAGCGTAGTGGCAGCGAAGCGCCACCAACTACTACGACTGCTTCCACTTTTCATCAATCACCAATGGTTGCACGTCGCTTCGAAATGCATCGTGACAGTCCGTCGGTGAGCGAAGCATCCACTATTGTCTCTGGATATACCAGCGAATATTTAGAAAAGGCGCGTAAGTTTGGCAAAGTCGTAAGTACCGCTCGCAAACCTGGTCATCATATCGGTCCTACTAAGAATCCAAATTGCTCATGCGAAAGTTGTGCACGTTGGATGGCTGAACGTTTCCAATTGCGTGGACGTGCGTTTTCGCTAGGAGAACGGCCAATATTGAAGAGACCTACCTGAAGTGAAGCGAGTGAGGCACGACAATGTGCCTTAAGTTAGTGAAACGAAACCAAAGGAACAGCACTGCCAATTTAATAAATTAATGTGTGTGTTTTTTTTTTTTAGCTATAATAATAAATCAAAAAAGCGGAAATTTTCGCAACTGAGCAACTCAAATAGCCTTGGGTTTGCTCCCGAGTTGCTGCTCATTGTCGAGCATTTCCGTATCCTGTAGTTAATCTACTAGATGTATGTCCATATGCATTTACGATGATGGTTTTGAATGATTGTGTAGTAAATGTTATTAACTTTATATCTATATATTTGCTGTTGAATTTAAGTTTAGTTTACTGTAAATTTCTTACGACTTTACCTCACACACCCACTGAATTATCTAATTTGTAATATTAACAATAGATTTTCCTACCAAAAAAACCAATTAAATTTTAAGAGAAAGAGACTAATTTATGTATCGTATGTGAAAAGTTCCTCAATACTCTGTAAGAGCGGTATTGAAATGGCAAATAAAGTCTTCTAAAATCATTAAAATATTGTTATTTTTAATTTGAATTATAAAATGTTCATTCAAGCTTAGCTTCGAGAGCAAAACTTTGGGCTAAGTTAAGGTCTCCATCCGGCAATCTAGGTAAGCTCACAATCAAGAAATACATTATTTTTATTTAGTAACTAAAATATGATCCAAGAACATTTAAAATTAAATTATTATGTAAATCAATAAATTATTTAACTTACTAATATTTTACTTTTGTTTTACCCATTTCTTTCCACCGCTCGTTTGCTTTATTTAGGCTCATGGTCGCCTCTCAGAATCGTCGCGTAAGCTCGATCTCCTGCGTCATTCGCTCGATTTGCGACGCCTTGAGTTGCCAACGGATTCACCGGCATCGCTGCAATTAAAATCGGAGCTGCAGTCGATACATCAGGCCACGTCTCCAGTGCCAGTCACTTATACATCGCTGCAACCGTTTCACGGTGGTCTTCTCGGTGGCAAACCCTATCAGCAAGTTTCATCAATGGGTCGTTGCGCCAGCGTTACCGGTAAGCTCGAAGTGCGACTTATGGGCTGCCAAGATTTACTCGAAGATGTACCTGGACGTTCGCGCCGCGACAAAGATAACAATTCAAGTCCCGGTGATTTACGCAGCTTCGTTAAGGGAGTCACTTCTCGTAGCAGTTCGAAGAGTTACTCCGTAAAAGATGAAACATCCTTCGAGATAATGGCTGTCATTAAGCTAGATAATATCACTGTGGCACAAACATCGTGGAAGTTGTGTTCGCAACAGGCATGGGATCAACGTTTCTCCATCGATCTAGATCGTTCGCGTGAGCTTGAAATTGGCGTCTACTGGCGCGATTGGCGTTCGCTGTGCGCTGTTAAATTTTTACGCTTGGAAGAGTTTATTGATGATGTGCGGCATGGGATGGCGCTGCAATTAGAGCCGCAGGGTCTGCTCTTTGCCGAGATCAAATTCCTTAATCCGATGATCTCACAGAAGCCAAAACTTCAGCGTCAACGCATGATCTTTAATAAGCAACAAGTGAAGAATATACCACGCGCCAAGCAAATGAACATCAATGTTGCGACTTGGGGACGTCTGCTGAAACGCAATACGCCCGCAACCTCGCAGATGGGGGGCTCCTCGTCGACAGGAGCGGGTGGGCATTCGTCGTCACGTGACAGTGAATCACCCATTTCACGCTCGCCCTCTTCAGGCACCATTGATGCAGAACCTGAACCATATTCACCGGGCCAACAAGCGCAAAATATGGAATATGATCCCGATGCTGGCGCTACAGAACACGTGGAAACTCCCGGCGAGTGTCCCGATCCAGCATCAAGTGGTTTAAGCGGTTTACGCCCGTTATCCATGCAGGGTATCGCTGTGTTGCCACCGGAAATGCCTCCACCACAACTGTCGGCTACTACAGCTACTTCCACCAAGCATAATAATAATTTACATTTGCAAATAGCTGGGAAAAATGCTGCTGCTAGACCTACTTCGAAGTTGCCGCCTGCATCAACTGCTGGTGGACAAACGCAGCTGCCATTAGCACCTCAACTTCCACCAGTGGCAACGACAGCACCGCCAAAATTGGATCAAGAGGTGAGTGAGGAATTCCATTGCTATTATTTAATTTATTTGTATTTTTTATAATTTAAACGCGTTTTAGTTTTTAAATTAGTAGATTTTTCTAAATATTTAAACATTTCCTGAGAATTTAGCTAGACATAGATTTTGTAAAAAAAAAAAAATTGTATAGTTTTGTTGGTGTTAGCTTCTTAATTTATTGCTAGGTCTCAAAGTAATTCGTTTGTAAAAATCGTTAATGCTATTAAATATTTGTTTAATTTTGTGGTGATGGCGTTCGTAATTTCGTAATTTGTTTAACTCTGGTATAACTATAACAAATGAAATATTTCAAAATGTTATTTAAATTAACTTTTTATTAAAATCTTTATCCTTGCTTTCCCTCAAGACAAATTTACAGAAATATTCTATTGTATGTTTAACTATTTTTCTCGTAGAGTATATAAAATTAAGAAGTTTTTTGGACCATTTTCGGATTACCTTACGTGAAAAATTTTTAAAGTTTTAGAGTTAGACTTTTAAAATTTAGCTTGTAGTAAAAACTAAAGAATGCTACTCTATTCTCAAATAGATATTCCTGAACAGCTCGTATTTGTAAATTAGATCAATGTGTACCACATCTGTATATCTTATTCTTGAAATATAAAAGCATGTTAGGATTAAGCTATCGTATATTTATATTTTATTCCCATGCCTCGTTTATAAATTACATTTCCCTTCTTCTTCTTCTTTCATACACACATTTATAATTCGTTTCAAAATCATTGATATTTGCTAGCATGCGTTTATTTAAATTTTTAACACAAAAAAGGTGAAAATTTCTTTGAAAATACTTGGCAAAAGTATCAACTCTTTTGAAACGTACTGTGCCATGTTCTCCCTTCTTATATCGCTCTTTCTCTATTCATCTGACACACATGTACGTAATTCATCTCATATTCTACTCATTAACTCTCTCTTTCTCTCTCTCTCTCTCTCTCTCTATCTCAAACTCTCAATCAAACATATGTTACGTCTCTTTCGTTCGTCTCACATTTCGTTTCGTGTTTTTTTTTTGTTCTGTTCTTGCCACCTCTCTGTTCTCTTTTTTGTTAATCGACGACAGTTACAGAGCGCCTTGCGTGAATTCGACTTTCTCAATCAAATGGACTCACAACCCAATACGCTACAACGTCCTGCTCATCATACGCCTGCTTCTGCTCCACCGCTGCAACAACCACAGTCATTGCAACACAATTATATTGCATCGGCAACACAACAAATACTACAGCAATATCACACACCACTGCCAACACAGCAACCGGTACCAGTTTATCAATATCAGCCACATGGTGGTAATTCAATGCCAGTGACTCCTGATATAAGCACCACAGTACCAACACTACCACTACCATCTATTCCTCATATCACCAGCAACAATATAGATAATGACAGCAGTACTTACGCCCATCATATGTCACGACCCGCAAGTCTAAATAGTCTTAATCAACAGCAACACCAACAACAGTACAATTTAAATAATAACAGCAGTAGCGGCGACGGTGTCGGTGGTGTTGCCAACATTTATCATCGTCCTGTCCTAGCCATGCCTCCGGTCATATTAATGGGCGGTGAAGTAATTACAACCAACGATCTCGGTAATCCCATCATTGAGATGCCACCATCGCCAGCGCCCTCGTCAATGCCCATTGTTGAGTATCCCGATGATGATGATTTTATTGTGCATGATGACACAAGCTACAGCACTGGCATGGGCGATCGATTCTGTGTTGAGGTTAGGACTTATAATTTTTCTTTTGTTTTTGCTTTTTGCTTTGGTTTTATTGATAAACATTTTTTGGTTTCGTATTGTTACTTATCATTATTTTTATTTTATTTACTTTAATTTTGTAAAAGAGACAAAATCAACTGAAGAAACTGAAGATAACAGAAAATTTAAATCTATTTCAGTTGATTTTGTATAAAAGAATATAAAATGCATTGAAGTTGTATTTGCACAATTTTATAAATTTTGCGATTGGAGAAAAATAACAAGAGCTTCAGTTGGTGATGATTTATCCCAAGCGCGATTTGTTTTATAGTTCGATTTAAAATTATTTCGACACTGATTAATGAAACAGTTTATGAAATGAGATAGAACTGGACGTAATTGGAGAACAGCGGAAACTGTTAGATTTATCTACAGAAAATTTTGGTTCCACTGGAAAAGTTTACGAAAATATAGCAAAAAAAAAAATTTATTTCTGTCTGAATAATTTTTTCGCAATATCTAATATAAACTACATATCGATAAGCAGATCTCAGTCAAAAACCAATAACTTCATCAAAACCTGAAAACCTTAATTTCCAAATTCGACAATTTGAACAGAAATCTCGAACTCCAAATACACATGCTTTTCAAGCACGAACTACACGGGAAGTTAACACGTAGAGTTAAAAGTTAATTTGCCTGCACGAACCTTATTATAGAGCTAATTAATAGTGATTTTATATCTGTAATATATTAGCATCTTTCAAAATCTATATTACTTAGCTCTAGATTAAGGTTCGTGCAAATACACAAACTTTTAACTAAGTGCATGTGCTAACTATAATTGTAGTTCGTTTCTCAGATACATGTGTAGTTCGGACTCATGTCTTTAAAAGAAAATAATACGGATTTGGAACATTCGTGTGTGCCTAGGCTTTATTATACAAACGTAATGTATCGTAAAGTAGAAATCTAATGAAAATAGAACATCACAGAAGCGTGTCGTGGCAACGGTACGAGACGCTACGTTACGATTGTATAATAAAGCTTTAGATCGAAACACATTCATGCTTCAGAAGAAAGAGAAAATAGCGATGATGACTTTTTTTCTCATTTGAAATTAGTTTGTTGTTTTTTTTTTTTTTTTAATTTGAGAGAAGTATAGCGAACAACAACAATTTCTGGCAGTAATTGCCCAATCTAAATGGGAACTTCGCTCTCTCTCGCTTTAATCTCTGAATAGAATATTAATTTGAGTTTCCGTTGTTTTTCTCGGTATTGTGTACGGCTCTTTCGGTTTCTATCTCCCTCACTCTTTTTGAAAAAAAAAAAACGATTATTATGCTTTTGCAGCGCAGTTTTTATTACATGAAACTTAATCCTTCAAAATTGTGAGATGCGACTTCTTTTTGTCTTATATATTCTTCATTTGTATTTAGCATTTATATTTGAGCGTTTTCCTTTTTAGTTAAATATTATTTTGTGCTTTTGCTATGTTGTAAAAAAACGCGCTTTTTGTTTTTATGTTTATTATTTTATTTTTGTGCGCATTTGAATAATTTTAGTGTGTTGATAATAAAAGGAAAAGCTCCCACCACATTGTGTGCTTAAAAAGAAAGAAAAAAAAAACATTTAAATCAGACAAGGTTTGGCATACAACTATCAAAACCTTTCACCCAAACAACCACTCAGCCAACCACCAGAGCCACCACCCTACCATCCTCTGGACATTTATTTAAACTAATTAACTAATTTTTGTTTTATGTTTCACATTATTCTACTTACATATTATTTTTGTGTGCGGCTTTTAGTGTGCATTATGTATGTAAATTATGTCATTTGTAAATACTTTAGTTTAAAAAACAAAGAACTAGAACTAGTGCAAAATAGTTTATTAAAATTTGTTAATGTAACCATTTTATTTCACAATTTCTATTTTTTATTGAAAAAAAATAACTGCGCACATTCATAAATAAATATACACACCTCCGGCATTTTAACACAACTTAACACATGCTCACATATGTAATTTAAAATAAAAAAATATATATATTAAATATAATAATATTAATCATTAAAGATTAAAGACATAACATTGTAACAGCAGTAACTTTTGGTGCTATAATTGTAATTTCTATATTCTTCAATGAACAGTATAGAAATTGTACTAAGGTAACAGGCTTTAGACTATAAAAGATTACAGATACTATTGTATGTTGTAGTTTGCTAGGCATAATTTTAGGCGCAAAAGTTTTGAATAGTTTTAGAATACAATATAATAAATTCACATAATTACCACGAAAGCTTTAAACTTTTAGGCCTTAAGAGTTTTAAAGTTTCATAAGACTGAAGAGCTTTAAAGTTTCTAAAAAAGCTTAAAGGTTACAGTTCTAATTTTTTATATCTCAAAATTGTGAAAAAATATATTCAAAAATATCTTAAAATCAAACAAAAATACCCATTAGGAAAGAAAACAAACTAACATAATTTTAATATAAATATTTTATTTTTTTTTTATTTCAAAAACACTTTTCATTTCACATTTCGGTTTGTATGCACCAACTCTGTGTAATGTGTATTTGTGTTCCCCTGGTTGGTTCACCTGTTTGTCAAATTTGTATACATTAATGTTCATCCCTTCTCAAAACTGTGTGTTGTCTAAGTTTGTGTTTATCTTATAAACAATTTTTATTATTCATACCTATTGGTTTTTTTTTAATGCGGCGTCAAATATGTAATGGATGAATCCCTAAAATTAAAAAAAAAAAAAAAAAAATAAGAAAACTCAAAAATAAATAAATATTTCATTCAAGCTTAATTTATTTGTCTTCATATTTTCTTGGCAAAACATTCAACCAAGAAATATATAAGGTAGCGGTAGGAGCAAAAATTAAAAACGACGTGTTGCTGATGCTGTTGCTGATGCTATTGATGTTACTGCTACACGTGCTGGCGTCACTATCGACCACCCACATACCTAAAATTTTGTTTTTATAGCCTTTGTTTGTTGTTGCATTTACTTAATATATAAAGAAAATATCTATTTTAGTTAAAAAGTTTTAAAAAGAAATGATTATGATTTTTCCATTAATAAAATCAAAATTCTACTAATAAAAATATACCTACACTTCCAGTGTAAAATTTCTATTTATTTGTTTTGCTATGAATCAAGGATAATTAAACGGGTCACGCTGAAAATTTATTGCGTTTTGAAAGTAGTCTTCATAATATATAATTGTCTGTTAATATCATTCTGCTAAACAGAAAACTTTACTCGATAGTTTTCGGAACTGCAGTTTCGGTATCAAGAACAGTTTCTGATAAACAGAAAAACCTTGCAGACAAGACAGTTTCAATATATCCAAAATACATTGCTAGATACCAATTAAAAATAAATGTTGTATTTGCTGTTTCTTTGTTAAGATCGCTTTAATGGTATCTAATGACACCTCAAAATAGCTATAATTCTTTCCTCCTTCCCTAAACTTTCTCTAGCATCTGTGATTTGCCCTCTCTAGTTCTCCTCCATATCGACGAGGAGTTTCGCTAGCGATCTCGATTAAAATAAAGGTGATGGTGATTCATAATTTTCACTTGCTTAATGCACTGATGAATGAGTCTCGTCAGTAAAAAGTATTAAAAAAACTCGCCTTCAGGAAATCAAAACAAATATAATTGTTGTAATGAGTGAAAAGTTATGGATAAAAAAGTAAAGACTAATTTAAGTCTAATCTTAATCGAGTCTTACTAGATTTGTTTTTAGATATTAATTTGCTAAATAAAATATCCTACAAAATATATAAACTATGATCTTTCCAGTAAAAGTTTGAAATTTCACCCCAATCAATTTTATTACTCAACAAAATTAAAGTGGATTTTATTCGACAGTTTCTACTTACCAACGATGATAGATCCACTGGGTCCTCTCTTCCTACCGACTAGGAACTTCACTAGCGATCTAGACTAACATCAAGTGGATCATGATTCGTCGTATTCACTTCCTGTCACATATAACTTCTTACAGACGATTATTTTAAAATTTTATAGAGGAATGCAAAATTAAAATAGAGCGCAGACCTTTAATCATAATCATATCAGGTTTTCCTCTTTGCCTATAAACAAAGAAAGCTATTGAATATTGCTGCAACCTTCAGTCTGACCCACGTTTATTTTTTCTTACATTAATTCAATATTTCATACATTTATATGTTGTTTTTTGTTTTTTTAATTTATTTCTTCATGTTTTTCCTTTAAACTTGGGCATCGTAAATGTCAATTCGAATAAACTTTCAGCGATTTTTTATTTTTAAATAAAGAATTTTTTAGTAGATAAGCAAAAATAAATAATAATTTTATTTTAATAATTTTTCTTCTTCGTTTTGCTGTTGCTTGTTTCACGTTGATTTTCCTTTGCATTTTTTTTTTGTTGCGACGACAATTTTAGAATTTGTGAAACACGCAAAAGACAAGAATATTTTTTTTTTTCACATTGGACATAATTTTCGCTTTTGTGGTCATAACTTTAGCGATTCTTGCTTGCGCTCATTGATTCATCAGTCTTTCAATAGAGTTCAGCGTTAAAAGACATCGGATTTTTGTTCAATTTTTCTTCTTTTCTTGTTTAAATTTAATCTTGTGCATAAGTTTTCGTTCGCGATTTTTAATGTGTTGGAAATGATTTTGCCAACATTTCAATTGGTCTCAAATGTTATAAAACAAATCTGTTCATTCCAACAACAGCAACTAAACCAACAGCAGCAGCAACACGAACTTCAACATATACCAATAAAAACCTTAAGAAAATTAATTTCTAAATACAATTTAACAGTGACGTCAGCAGCAGCTTTTCTATGTCCAACAATTTTCACATCCTCACCAACAACAACAACAGCAGCAGCACTTTTAAACGCACCTGTATGTTTTTCCTTTCATGTTTCTTATATTTCGGGTGGCGTTAGCAAAAAAAAAAAAAAAATACAATAACAAATATTTTTGTGTATTTTCATTTCCATTTTTGTGTTTTCACTGTG
The DNA here is from genome assembly GCA_963691655.1 of Toxonevra muliebris. Taxonomy (NCBI): domain Eukaryota; kingdom Metazoa; phylum Arthropoda; class Insecta; order Diptera; family Pallopteridae; genus Toxonevra; species Toxonevra muliebris. Next base: position 35,487,983 of record OY829328.1, on the reverse strand, counting down.
AATTTTTTTTGTGTATATTGTTTTTAAAGTTTTTTTTTTTTTTTTTTAAAAAAAAAAAAGCTTTGAAAGATTTTGAAGGATTCTGCTATTCTGCATTTGCTCAATATCTTTCTCTTGTATATTTATACTATTCACAGGCGCATATCAATCTTGTACATATTACAATTGAACCTATATCGACAACCACAACAACATCATACACCACAACATCATCAACTATACACTTAGATGATAAACACAATCAAAGTTCACCAATTGACAGTGATATTGTTGACATTGTTGAATTTGCTAATTTGCCAAATGAAAATATATCAGTATCGTCATCATCTAATAATGATGAAGATGAAATTGTTGACATTGTTAATGATGCGCAGCAGGTAAAGTGCCACCAAAGTGTGAAGTGTGAAATGAAAATTGTGTTTTAATTTATATGCGTATGTGTGTGTGCGTGTGTTTTAAGCATTCGTGAATTTGTGTACTTAGTTTTTTTTTTTTTTATATACAAAGATTTAAATTTTCATAGGCTATAAGAATAAGTTGGAGATTGTAAAATAAGTTTTATGCTTAGAAGAAAAGTTCAGCAGTAAAAAATTAGAATTTAGATAAATTTCAAAAGAACTTTAATGGTAGGTCTTCAGTCTTATCCTTGTAATTATTTTTCATAGCCACATGTCATAAATCGTGCCTTGTCTGGGAAAACCATTTTCTATCCATGAACTCTGCCAAATTTAAACAAAAACTCAGACTAAAAATCAAAACAAAATTCGGACTAAAACTCAAGTTGTCGGTTTTCTTACCCATAATCGGTCTATCTTTTGCATCAAATCGGATCTTAGACTGCTAGTGGTCTACATGTCTGGGCATTATGTTCAGATATCTCCAAAATTAAATAGGGCTGCCCAACGAGGCTTTCGTTAAGTCAGTAGAGCGTCTGCTATCCTAATTTGGGGACCGGGTCAAAAGATATTGAGGGTCGAAGTGCCTGCCTCTTTGGGTTCCCTACAAATAATAAAAGTAAAACATCTTCAAACCGACCCCGAAATTTCAGTTTTAATTCTACAGTCCAAGTGTATATAACAAAATTTACGCTTTAAAAATATATTAAAAAGGAGATAGAGCCCCCATAGCCCTTTCTGGATTTGTCTGGGATTTTTGATAAAATGAACCTATTCCAATACATCATTTTGATGATTGACAGCATAAGTTTTTTGTTATTTATAAAACTGTAATTGATTAACACCTTCTTAGTACTATTTTGTTTGCTAATGTAGCTCATATTCCTATCAATTCCGACAATCACAGCTAGCTCGGCCTTCCTAGCTTTCCAGATCTGTAAGAAATTAAGCTTTCATGATTTTAATAACTCAGAAATATGTTGTTCCTAGTCTTGAAAACTTGAGCGAATTATAGGTAAGAATAAGCGTTTAATTTTAATTTTTTAATAAATCATCGCTTAATTAATATCAATACTTATGTTTAACTAGTGACTGTGTTATAATAATAAAAATAACTTGAAAATCTAAAAAGCTTAAAGCTTTTGTAAGCTTGTTTTAGGAAACTAAATAATTAGTGTATAAAAACTTTATTTTTAGAAAGCTTTAAACTCGCAGAAATTTTTTCTCTTAAACTAATTAGTGTATAATAATCAATTTAAGTTTTAAAAAGCTTTAAGCTTTCCTAGAAGCTTTTTTCTGATAATTATGACTATATCATTTTCATACATACAAAAAAATATTCATGAGACAAAAAAATATTAATCTTAACACTGCATCTTCTCTATAGATTATACCACAATTTGGCAATCTATCGGTTAGCAACAATAATTTACATCAGCAGCAGCAGCATCAACAAAAAACTCAATATGCACCAGATTCACCAATTGTACAAGAACCGCCTACACCAACTGTGTACATTGGTGGTGGCACTTCCGCAACGTCTGCAACTGGAGTACCACAATTTCCACAAGCATCACAGCGACAAAATTACCCACCTCCACCGTCAGCTTACCAATCATCACAGCAACAACAGCAACAGCCTATCTATCAAAATCAGTATGAGCTTAATACAACTACCCCAATGGCAGCGCCACCACCACCTCCCCAATCTAGTGGCGGACGTCGTAATGTTGCACGCGGTCTGCAATATCGTGATCCAGCATACGAATCACGACGTCAATCGGCCAGTGGTTCAGCCACCAGCAGCACACATGGCATGTTGGCCATTGAAAATTTCCGTTTGCTTAGCGTACTAGGGCGTGGTCATTTTGGCAAAGTCATTCTCTCACAGCTACGCACCTCAAATCAATACTATGCCATTAAGGCACTGAAGAAGGGTGATATTATTGCACGCGACGAAGTGGAATCGCTGTTGAGCGAGAAACGCATATTTGAGGTGGCCAATGCAATGCGTCATCCGTTCCTGGTTAATTTATATTCATGTTTTCAAACAGAGGTAAGTCGGAAGAATTCTGTTTATGAGCCTGTAAGTTCTATTAACAATTTCTATTATTACAGCAACATGTTTGCTTTGTCATGGAGTATGCCGCCGGTGGTGATCTTATGATGCACATTCACACCGATGTATTTTCAGAGCCGCGTGCAGTATTCTATGCTGCTTGTGTCGTGCTGGGATTGCAGTATTTGCATGAGAATAAAATTATATATCGCGATTTGAAATTGGACAATTTGTTGCTAGACACAGATGGTAAGTGGGTTGGAGGAATGAAAACGAATCTTCTTATATGTATATATATATCTGTTTCTTTTCATTTAGGTTATGTGAAAATTGCTGATTTTGGTTTGTGTAAAGAAGGCATGGGTTTCGGTGATCGTACCGGCACTTTTTGTGGCACTCCAGAATTTTTGGCACCTGAAGTACTCACCGAAACCTCATATACGCGTGCCGTTGATTGGTGGGGTTTGGGTGTTTTGATTTTTGAAATGTTGGTGGGTGAGGTAAGTGTTTAATTATTGGTAAAAAGATCCTTAATTTTAGACAATAATTTAATTTCTCGTTTTATCATTAATTTTTTGTATAGTCTCCATTCCCCGGTGACGATGAGGAAGAAGTATTCGATTCTATTGTTAACGATGAAGTGCGTTATCCAAGATTTTTATCGCTTGAAGCGATTGCCATTATGAGAAGGGTAAGTGGGGCTCATTAGCGTGAGAAATTCTTTTAATCTAAAATTTTCAGATTGGTTTTAGTTTTACTTAAAAATATGTTTCAGATTGGTTACACAAATTTTTAATTGTTTTTGATCTGAAATGAATTTAATATCGATTTTACTTTAAACTATTTATGAGAAATTTCTATTCAATTTCATCTATGAAATATCTGGAAGATTGTAATTCGATCTCAGAGAAATTTCTAATTGATCTCAAAGAAATTTCAATGATTTTGTTATTTGAAAACGCATAAATTTCTGATCGGTTTCGATTTGATCCCTGAAGAATTCCAGATTGAATTCAATTTGATCTCAGAGTACCTTAGATCAGTTAAACTTGATCTCCGAAGAATATATTATTGATTTCGGTTGCATCGATTTCGAGTTGATCGCTCAAAAAATTTAAAATCAGTTTTGTTTTGAAAGGAAAGAAGTTTGAAACCGTTTCGAAATAGCTTCCTATTTGATCTTAAAGCAAATTAATATCGTTTCGATCGTAGAGAAATTTCAGAACATTCTCAATTTGTTCTCAGAAGAACTTCAGGTTTCTATTTGATCTATTTCTTTCTGATCTTAATCTCTGAGGGACTGTAGGCGTATTCTGAAAATACCAAATTAAATTCGGTTTGACTTCAAATATATTTCAGATTTAAACTCAGAGGAGTTTCTAATAGGCTACGACCTCTGAAGAATTCCAAATTGATTTTAATTTGTTTTTTACAATGATTTAGATCAAGTAATTTATATTAGTTCTGATTTCATCTCAGAGTAAATTATAATTTAATCTCAAAGGAATCCTGATGGGATCTTAATCAAATTTCAGATCATTTTCGATTTGATTCTCAAAAAAATTGTATGTTCGCTCTTTTAATCAATATTTTCATTTCTTAAATCCAAAAATATTTTATGATTTGATTTATTTTTTTTTTTCATTAAATGTTTCACAGCTTTTACGCAAAAATCCTGAACGACGTTTGGGCTCATCGGAACGTGATGCTGAAGATGTCAAGAAGCAAGCATTCTTCCGTTCTATTGTGTGGGATGATTTGTTGTTGCGCAAAGTGAAGCCGCCATTTGTGCCGACGATTGTAAGTTTTGCCATAAAGAATTCTTTATTATTTTAAATTTTTTTTACTATTTTCGACTTCTTTCATTACCAGAATCATAACGAGGATGTGTCAAATTTTGATGAGGAATTCACTTCTGAAAAACCACATTTGACACCGCCTAAAGAGCCGAGAGTTTTGACTGATGAAGAGCAAATGTTCTTCCACGAATTCACCTATACTGCTGATTGGTGTTTATAAGGATGTAAACCATAGTAAACTGCATAAACGGATACAATGCTGAGAATTGCGTTTGCACGATTTCTTTTTTCTTTGTTGAATTGCTTTTTTCATTTCGTGTAGTTTGATTATTAATTATTTTTGAATGTACCAATTTCATTTGCGTATACAATTAAGTGAATATATTAAATTTATTTTTTTTTTTTTTTGCTTTTAGGTTTTTAAGTAATTTTTGTGTTTATTAAAAATTTATTTATACATACACACACAAACACACATTTATACGCAATATTAATAACAGAAACTTTATTATTATAATTATTATTGCGTTTATAATACAATTTATTTAATTTATAAAAATTATGCATTATTATAAATATTAATTAATTTTTATTAGTTTTTAAGCATGAAATTATTATTGATTGATGGAAGGCAACAAAACAAAAAAAATATAAATTATTTAAATACTTACTGATAATAATGAAAATTTTGTGAAAATTGTGAACCTTTAACTAAACAGAAAAAAAATATATATATATTAAAAAAACATTATTCACACAATACACCCATACGCATTTCTTTGTTGTTCAATAATTTAGCAAGTGAAAAAAAAAAGTTCGAATTTGTTGCATGCTTAGTGTTAGTTAATGATTGTTAATACAAAAGAAAAAACAGAAAAATGTTATTGCAAAAATTAAAACATAAAACAAAATTGTAAATTAAAAAAAAAAAAAAATTTAAAGAGAGTTATCTGCAGTAAAAGTGAGCGAAAGTAAGCCGCAGAACTTATTGTAGTTCGGCTTCGGCAGTTAATTTCAACACTTCAGTGTGGTGAATCGAACCCGCCTAAATAGCAGATACAATAAATTTTTAATATTTAAAAGAAGAAGAGGAGAACAGCAAATCAAACTTACATTTTTTAGTCTGATAGTTTCTATTTACTTATTTTATCGTAGTCATCCTAGTTCTATATAAACTCGTTGTAAGAATTTCTCATTTAGTTGGCTAGTACAATAATCTGTAAATCTTGTGTGCAAGTAACACACTTGCTGAAAGAAAAGTGTATAACACCGATATTTCGTAGTTTGAGTGTTGCCCACTGACATAAAATAGTTGAAGATAATAAATTTCAGTGAGATCAATTGAGAAGTAATCCAGAATTACACTAAAATTAAATTAAAATCGATAGAGAATTCATATTAGAACCGATTTTTCCGTGAAACAAACTAATTCAAAATTCTTCGAGATCAAACCGGGATCAACCTGAAATTCTTCAGAGATCAAATTGAAATCGATCTGGAATTCTTCAGAGATCATATAGAAATCGGTCTGAAATCATACAAAGATTATATCGATAACGGTCAGAAATTTCTTTGATGTCAAATCAAAATCGATCTAAAATTTTTCAGAGGTCAAAACGAAATCTAAACCTAATTTAATTATTTACAGACGAAATAGAAATTGATCTAAAATTTCCGAGACCAAACCGAAATCATTCTGGAATTCTTAAGATACCAAAGCAAATTTGATCCGAAATTAAATTCGATTTAAAATTCTTCAGAGAACGAAATCTAAGTCTAAAATTCTACAGAAATAAAACAGAAATCGATCTCAAGAAACCAAATTGAAATCGTTCTGAAATTCTTAACAGACCAAATCAAATTTTATCTGAAATCCCTGAGATGAAATCAAATTAGATATGAAATTCATCAGAGATTAAATTTAAATATATCTCGATTTTAAATTCTTCAAATCTCAAATGAAACTTTACCTGAGATTTTTTACAACTCGAATTCGATGTGTAATTTCGAAATTGGTCTAAAATTCTTCGGACTTCAAATCGGAGTCGATATGATTCAAATCTATTTGAGATTACTGAAATCTAATCTGTACCGATATGATTTTCTTTTTAAAAATCGATTAAAAATTCCTCTGAGTTCAAATCCAATTAAATTTCTTCATCGACCAAATCAATTCCGATCTAAAATTTGTTTGAATTCAAATCGAAGACGATCTTAAATTCTTTTGATTCCTATTCGATTCCTTTAAGGCCAAATCAAAATGGAGACACGATTATAAATTTTTCTGATACATCAACATATAGCCATTCAAACGCACTCACGCACCAAATGTATGACGAAGTCATTGTACTTGCTGCTTAAATTCAATAAAACTAACCATTTCTTTTACATTCTATCCACCACATATTTTGAACACTCCCTCTCTGTTTTTAAGCTCCTGGCGAAGCATAAGGCAGACTTTAAACATAATTTTCTGAAATTAATAGAAATATTATAAAAATAAAATTTATTTGCTCAATATTTTAGGCGCATTTTATTTAATTTAAATAAATATTGTAAATTATGTGCTCATCTCTTTGCCTTTTTTTTTTTTTTGGTCAATCATGTTAGTGCAGAATTTTCATTACAATTTTTGATGTAAGGTTTTTTTTTTGCTTTTTTCATATTTTTTCATTTATAAAATCTTTAGTTCTTAGTTTTTTTTTAATAGTTTTATGTGAACAAAAATCTGCTTTAAATTTTTAAATATTTAAAAAAAAACATCCAATGTCAACATAATAAATTAAAATTGTAATTCTAGTTTTATAATGTATTTATATATTATTAAATAATAAACTAATTAAAAAATAAAGTATGTATATCAAAAAAAAAAAAAAAAATTAAATATTATGTTTTTTATTTTATTTCATATTAATTTTTATATTTACTGTATGCCGATTATTGAAAGCGAGTTGTAATGCAAGTCTTGCAACTGCGTTCGCTTAGAAATACCAATGAGGAACGCTTTTTATTTAAATATTGCCAATGAAACTGGCACATGAAATTCAACGCTTCCAAACTCAGACATGCCGCCATTCTCTTTAACACGTTCGCGGACACTCAAAATTGTATCGAAATGCAAAAAGAGACAAATGGCGGCTCTCTTAAAGTAATCGCAATATTTAAATTTTGATTATACACGTTTTTCCAAAGATCTTACAATATCACATTTTATTAGTTATATATACTGAATACTAAAGCGTTTACTTCGATATATATAGATCAGTTCTGTTGCGGATTATGTGGACGCTATATAGAATTGAATGCCGAAATTTGTATTTTAGATTTGAATGCTATAGCATTCACGTCATATTGTGACACCACGAAAATGAATGTTATAGCATTCACGTCCGCGAACGTGTTAATAATGATATGAATACTATTTTGCATTAAAGGAACAACCAAACCATTCGTTTTCAATGAACGGCTTACTAAAGATTTTTCCCCTTTCAAAAACTCTAAAGATGTGTTGATATAGAAAACGTTGTTATTGCTTAGTTGATAATTTTTGATACCAGTAGAATTTTATATAAAAAACTTAAACCAATTAAAATTTAATTTCAAGTGCATAATTTAATTTTATTTTAGTATTTTAAGCATTGAAATTGAAATTTTGGGTGCCTTAAATTCGTTTTTCAACACCAAATTAGTTATTTGTTAAAAAGCTTTCGAACGATTATGAAATTAGTATAGTATGATGAATGACTTGATGATTTGCTTTCATATTCGAACGGAAGTTCATTTGAATCAATCATAATTTCCATTCAACTCTCAACATCCATCCAAAATTTTGTGATACAAATGATTCAATTTTGCACATGAAACATTTTACAAAGTAAATGGAAAATTCTTCGAAAATGCTCTATATGTAATTGGAAATGTGCCAGCCAAACTGTAATCAACTTACACGTTCAAAGTCAATGTAAATCTACCAACTAAAATGTTTATTCTGAAATCTACTTTCGTTTGAAATGGAAACTATAATGCTGAAATTCAATTGAAAGTGCATTTCAGCGTATGCCTGTGAAAGTGAAATCGTTCTGGTAGCTATTTATATTAAGAAACTAATAAAAAGTAGTGCCAATAAAATTGCACATTCAATCTGATTTTGCCAAAAACAATAACTAACACAATTTAAAAACGTTCTTTAATATTTATTATAAAATTCTAAGCATGCATTATTTGATTTTATTAATTTATGATTAGAAATAAAAGAAAAATATAAAAAAAAAATTGTTTAAAGTTACAAAATTTAAAACTTACAAATTATATTCTTATAAAAATAAAAAGTTAATAAAATATGTATATTAAAAAACAAAAAAGTGTTTCATTTTGCATAATAACTACTGCAAATGAAAGGAGATTTTCAGCTAATTGAAGGTAAACATTGACAGGAATTATTCTGGTGAGTATTCAATCTTTCATAATTTAGCTGTAATTCAATATATGTAAAGACAATCTTTAGAAGTAAGATCTCTAGATAGAGCATATGTAAGCCTTAGAAATCTGCTAAAAATATGAAAATGGAATATGGAATGGGAAAATAGTGTGGTGAAAATTTTAGACAATTTTATAACACAACAAAGAAAATACAGGATTTTTATTTCTTCGACGATAAGAAGTATGCATAGAGGAAATTGATGGGTTATTTAGGTGTTTAACTTTTTATATTGAGCAATATTGGCTAAGAAGTTTAAGCAGAAGGGCATCAAAATAATAAACTTAGTTATTGATTTTCTTCAGCTCACAACTGTGATCTTGAGCTTTAGAGGAATTTATCAGCGTAACGTTCTCTTTCCAAAAATCATTTACTCATGTGTAATTGTTCTTGAAACAATGGAACTGTGCGTTTAGGTCTTGAAAAATAAAGGGTGTTTCAACAAGAGTTGCAGGGTTGCAATCGTATAAACGTCAATTTTGACAAACGGGAAATTTACCATGGAGCGCTACACGGTGAAAAAACGAATCCAAATGATTCAAATTTATTATAAAAATTCACGTATTTTTGCTATAACAATGCGTAAAATAATGATTTTTATTTTTTCGCTAAATTTGTGAGTTTTATTTAAAAACCATTCTTTACTACCCCAATAGTTTTAGTAAACTTTGTTGAAAATATGCCAACAAAAATTAAATCACCACAAAATTGCGTGCCAGATATTTAAAATACTATACAGCAAAATATGTATGCCGTCCTACAATAAAGCAATCCAACAAATGTATGATTTTGATGATTTTTATACATTGAGTTCCATATTTTTACTAAAGGAAAGCTTTATACCAGCAGGTCAAGATGTTTTTCTATCTGCATGGGAAGCCATGACATTTTAATCAATGGGTAAGTATATGTATATAATTCAAGAATTAGAGGTTTCTGGTGAAAAGGTTAACATTTGTTTTGTTTTGACATCAACTCTCCACCTCCTCTCCTTACCTTCATTCAATAGTAATTTTTTTAAAGTTAAAAAAATGCTCAATACTTTATCCAGTGTGCAAATTTTAATAAATTCTCCGAAAATAGGGTTAACGAGAGAGGGTTGGGGATTAATGTAAATCAAAAAAGTGTGTATATAATTATTCGGTATTTATACCTTTGCCGCAAACATTAAACTTTTAATTCTTAAAGATTATATATTTTCTCCTTGAAAAGCTGGTAAAAAAATAATGACATGCTGTACTATAACTTTCTTCTATCGTCTTTCAATATTACACTATAGTTTCTCTATTACAAAAACACTGTTGGACTGTGTAATATATGATGGAACTTTCCACATTAATTTCTTTTTATTGAAAGACTATTTTGATTATATACACATTTATATTTGCTATATGTGTTTTCAAAATGAAATATGTTGTGAAAATTTACAACGTATTTTTAAATTTAAATACAGTGCATTTGAAGTAAGTTCTGGATGAGACTTCATTAGTTTCAAAAATATTTTATTGTATATTTTTGGTTTGGACGGTGGCCACTTTCCTGTATTGAGATCTTCTTCCAGATGTAAAAGCACTCCATTAAATCATTTCACCCAAATGAGTTGCTGGCATCAAAATAATGTGCATTTTGTGGGTAATGTCTTGATTGGTACTAGGTGAGTATGCCACCAACTTTAATTTCTTTTGTTACTATTTACTATGGAGTGTAACATATGCTATGTTATTGGGTATTTTTGTAGAATATTCGTGTCTTTGTTTAGAAGTCTTAGTTGGAATTTGTTTTGCATTTTTTGTTTTCGAGGATAACTATACCAGTCGGTTCCCTTTTTACACATCTGTTCTTAACTTAGGTGCATTTCAAGCCCTGCAAAGGTTTTAGAGTTTTCCCAATATATTTATAATAGAAGAATTGGTTATTTGTTCAATTAAAGCAAGGCAAGCTAGCTGAACTCGAATATTCAGTTCAGCTGTTTGATCCCCATTACATCTACTTTCAAGTGAAATTTCTAATTCTTCTGATCTTCACTGTTGAACCTAAGTAAGGCAAGCGTATTGAACTGCGTATCTCCAGGAAAATTCGTAAGTTCTGTTTGCTGATATCACAATTCATTTTTATTTATTTTCAATTCCACTTGACATTTGATAATATAAGACAGTGGATGAAGTATCACAAATAGCCAAAGTTATACTGTAGAAATAAATAAAATAATAAATATTTAAAAAAAATTTAATTAAGAAATTATTGATTTTATTTTATTATTTGCCTATGTTTATTGCTCGTAGCTAATTTTGTTTGTATTTCCTCCATTTGCATTAAATCTAGGTTTTGACTGCTTAAGATAGGGACAAATATAACAGAGATTCCAGCACGATCGCCACGCAAATATAATAAATTTAAATCGGCATCAAAATATGACTCCAAATTGGTAACACGTTTATCTGTGATTAAGTGAACAAATTTAAATTCCAATTATTTCGATATATTTTTATATGAAAATAGTTAATTTTTAAATAAATTACCCTCTTTCAGATCCACAAGTACACGGTTCGCCAGTGCACATTTCGTTTGATCAGCACATTTCATTTGTAATTCTTGCATTATATTGCGTAGCTCTGCCATTTTCTTTCACTTAGTTTTATAGCTAATTTAAAAAATATTAATTTACTATTCGTTTCAGCTAGAAGCAAACAACGACAAATTAACTATCAAGTAAATAAATAAACATGCTGAATTTTTAGCCCTTCGATTTGTTTTGCCATATGATTTTGACAGCTGAAGCAGTATTGTGAAACTGTATTATCGACATTTATGTTTATATGTGTTCTATCGAACATTAAGGAAACACATTGCGCATGCAACATGTATGACGCGCTAGTTTGATATCGATTACCAATCAAACTTGTTTACTTTCTTTCACAACACAATCTCTCCCCAATTAAAACATTAATTTCATATTTTTTCAAATGTATTTATTTCTTATTAATTTGCTTGCCACATGTACCTTTTGCTGAAAATTTTAATCTCACACGATTCACTTCTTCCTAATACACAGGCGTATAATGATGAGCATCATAGTAAACATTGAAAGGATAATATTCATAAGCATTGGCAGCAACAGTAGGATAAGCAGCATAAGAACGTAATAGCGATGAATATGGAGCAGCATATGCACTTACAACTGAAGCTAAATGTGACTTAATTGCTGGTGCAACAATTGGTGTCACCACATTGGTACGATCGTGTACGATTGTTGAACTCTGATGCGAAACCGAGGTAGGCACACTCGTCACCACATTACCTACTTTGGCCAATGCAGGCTCATGTATAACAGCAGTGGCGGCAGGTGCCGCAAGCTGAAGTATAGTGGTATCAGCGGCTGTCGTTATGGGAGAAAGTATATGCTCACTAGGCTTAGCAGCAACTACAGCGAGCAGTATTGAAAGTACCAACTAACATTAAATAGACAACATTATTTTTATGCCGCAATACTTTCATTCAACTCAAACTTACCAACTTGAACATATTTTTAATGTTTAAGAATATTTTTATGAACAAAATAGATCTGTACTCAACACAGCAACGTTTAAATTTCAACTGATATCTGGTCTGAGCTACATCAACCTAATTTATACTGAATCCTATCCTTCAGTTTGGTAGATGATTGGTAGCAGAATTAAGATTAATCCAAAACAGAAGCGACCAAAAAAAAAAAAACAAAGAAACGTAATCAATTTAAAATAATCGTTCCTACTAAAAGTGAATGTGCATGTTCCAATTTATGTATATGCACTTGTATATATAGTCCTCTTGTATAACTTCAAGGTTTCAAATAAAAATTTATGTTCTTTTCTGAATCGAAGAATAAAGAATTTTAATGCTTTGTTTTACTTTTAGCTTCAATGTAATTGTGTAATTGTGAAAACATGTAGGTATTTGCTTCTTATTCTTCGCGACATCTACTTTATGACCCTTTTGCGCTGTATTTTGTGTTGCAAGTACAAGTGCAAGGTTAATTGATGGTGAACGGTATTTAACAGCATGGGTTTAATTGCTTTATTTTTAACTTAATTACGTCCCATATTTACCATTCAATTCAATCCAACTGTCAATTTTGTACAAAATTTCCATGAGAAAAGTTCTTTAAATGAATTTTCTAATAAAAATAAGGCGTCTCAAAGTTAAAAAAAGATCGATTCTTTGAATTTTGAGTCAATTTTTAAGTAGATGAATCTTTATACAGTAGAATCGCGATAACTAGTACCCCATGTTTCGAAAATCTCAACAATTTGCAACAAACTGTTGGAAAAAATCGCTTTAATTTGCAAAAATTCCATACATTTTGGCCTCTTTATCGTCGCTATATCGTATTTATTTTCAGTACAAGGTCTCACAGCGGTCTTGAAGCAGCGGCAAATATGGTCAAAATGAACCCAACCAAATATTACGCAGAATTGTTCCAAATTCGCGTTCCAATATTGTTTGTTTCGAAATGTGAAACTTCGTGAGTAGTGCCTATTCCCTTCAGAAGATGTTTTAGTGTATTGAATACTTGCTGATGGTAACGATTCTGGCTTGCTAAACACTGCAATAATCTGGAAGTTTTTAAGATTTTTCACTTAACAATATTCACCAAAAACTAGTGTTCTTAGGTATGTCTCCAGCTTGGATCCATTTGTAAATAAAGGTGGAGTAGTTTCTTTTTCTACTACTACACGAGTGGTAATGTAATTGGTGAGCCTGAATATTTTTTATATACGAGTATTATGTTTATTCAATTTTTATGATTTCAAAATGAATTATGTACCAAGAAACTGTCCACCTGATGACGGCCAATGTACATAAGATGATTGTTTTTAGTTTTTGGGCGACCCCAGTTAGACTGAAATTATGTTTGCCATCTGTTACACAGACTTAGTTCAAAACTCAAACGTGATAATTGAGTGCAGTCTTTAAAAGGCTTCCGAGAATTGATACTAATATGTAATTATTCTCTATGAAAAAGGCTGATAAAGCGAATGCCGCCCTCAGATTGCCCTGGTTGATTTAATATGGAATAGCTTACCAAGGTCCTGTATGACGTCCTAAGTCAATTAAACATCAAGAATATAAAAAAAAAATAAAAATTTGAGCTGTTGTGGAGTTGAAAAGTTGGTTTTCCGCCAAAATCTGAGAGAGGCCTCCAATTTACCCACGCATTTTTAGTTAAGACAAGTCTGTGTAAGAAACATAAAATTACATTTCAATATGATGAAATAATAAGGCTTCAGATAAGAGATAGCCCGTAAAAATTGCAAGCACAAAAATTTATTATTTATACAAAACCCAAACCCCCTGCAGATAACCATGAAGTTCTTAAAAAGCTAAAGTTTCTACTGAAGGTCCTATAAAATTTTACCTTTTGTTGCTTTGATACTGTTTTTACAACTTCTATTTTCCCATGTGCTGGGAAAAAAACAAAAATAATTCCCATACCTAAAACTAATAATGAATATAGACCTGTTGCTATTCTCTCTTACCTTTCTAAGGTGCTTGAACCACTAATGTACAAGCAGTTGAATAATTTCCTAACTAAATATTCCTTAATAAATAATAAGCAATCAGGCTTCCGTAAAGAGCTTTACCCAAAGTAGTAGAAGATACTTGACTCAATTTAAATGACAATAAAGTAAGCTTTTTAACCCTTCTTGATGTTTCAAAAGCTGTTAACAGTGTCGAGTACAATATTCTTGCAACCAAGTAACCAAAACTATTTGCTCATTCTCTTACATCAGTCAACCTTATCCGTATCTTCACAGTATCTTCAAGGTACGAACACAGGCTGTTATTCATAGTGATAATATTTCAGAATTTCTGTCTGTTAACAGAGGCGTCCCACAAGGGTCAGACTGCTTCTTTTTTTCTCTTTATAAATGATCTTCCTACTGTTCTAGCTGACTTAAACATTCATACGCATCCTGACGATGATCAACCATGTACCTCATGCAATGTAGAAGATATTAATAGTTCTATCGGAAAAATTAATGAACATTTAGTATATGTAAATGAGTGGGCAAATATAAATGGTTTGTTACTTAACCCAAAGAAATCACAGGTTCTTTCTATTTACAGAAGCCACTTAATACTTCCGCGTTTCCAAATATTGTCTTAAATGAATCTACGATTCATTTCACCACTACAGCAAAAAACCTGGGAATAACTTTCAATTAAACTTTGACTTGGAATACGCATATTAGCATTGCCATTGAGAAAACATACGGTATGCTACTCGCTTTACACAGTATTTCACACCGCACAAAATCTGACTGCAACTGGTGAAGTCCTGTCTTATACCAACTCTTTTATATGGATACGAAATTTTTGGAAATTATGATTCTGAATGCCGTCGAAGACTTACAGTTTTATTCAATAATCTTTCGAGCTACGTTTTCGGGCTTAAATACAATGACCATGTCTTAATTTTTTCTAAACGTATTTTTTTCTATGTCGTTCGAAAATGTGTTTAAATTCCATGCAGCAGCCTGAGTATCTATACAAGAGATTAGTTACAATTCGCTTTAAAAGAAATTATAAATTTGTTCCTTTAAGATTCAACTTCCTTTCTTCTCTTTTGAGAGGCAGTTCTTCGTCAGTACGATTCCTCTTTGGAGATTGGTACCAAACAGCACTTCACAATTAAGTAACGCAATGCATTTTAAAATAAAATTAAAAGAATTTTACTGGAACTTGTGATATTAACTTTAATTTCTTAGTTTTAATATTACATTTGATGTTTGATAATATTTTAGGGTTTCGATGTATCTGCATTTCTGCATTTGCTTTTGTTTTTTCTCATTTGTTTTTTGTTTGTTCTCCACATATTTATAAATTTAATGTAATAATATTTTGTTTTTTCTTATTGTATTGCATTTTAATATTCAAACTTTGGGAGTAAATTCGCTTTCTTATGTATGACTAACACTTTAAATGACAAGATTGTAAATCTTCTAGTGTTAGGATGTACCTCAAACTATCAAATAAATAAATAATTTTGTAATTCCTGTCAAAGGAAATCAGAAACAATTTGAAATTAATTGCGGCATTGGTAATTGAAGCAACTACCCTGAGAATTATTAAATGAGTTAATGGTATCAAAATTCACTTTACTTCACCAAAACTAATTCTCTAAAGACCAACAATCAATATCACTAACTACAGATAAATTTTTTACTCATATTATTTCGTAACATTTCCCAGTTTCTTTCATTTTTCTTTATCAACATAATTTTTTAACGTTTTCGGAAACTCCCGAACCTTAATACCGAATAATTTCTTATTCTCCTGGTTTTGGCATTTGAAGTCAATGAGATTAGTCGACTGGCAAACCATAATACGAATTAGCCAGGTGTTAAATAAATGAATATTTTCCTATTATTTTTGCTTTCAGTGCAAAAAGTACTGAGTCTTCTTCAAAATGGGCGTTTTTCTAAACTTGTCTAAAACTGGGTTCTGGCTCCGCCTTTGGTATGTACATGCCAGCAATTTCCAAAATCACAGCTTCGATTACGTTAGAAATGCATAGTAAAGTAGGATAAATGACAATTATTTCAAGCATTGCCAGAAACTCACAAATCTTGCTTCCAAGCTTATCCTGAATGAAAAGCGCCTTTTAATTGCATTCACATTTACTTTTATTTTCTTTATTTATACAACTGGTTCAATGCAACGAATGACCATGAACTTTAACTAAATGAAGTGGAAATCAATTCACAAATCGATTGGTGCTGTTTCAAATGTGAAAAGCAGATCAGCTTTAAATAGAAAATGATGAAAAAGTTTAATGATTTGAGCAAACTGATGCAATGAATTTTACGACGACGACGATGAATATTTAGAAAGCAAAATTGAATTTATGTCAATGCGGATTAGAAAAATAGAAAGAAAATCGAAAAAAAAAACGGAGCTCATTAAATACAAACTATATGCATAGAAGAGAAATAAAATGAAAAAAGGAATGAAGCACATGTGCACACATACATATGCAGTGAAGCATAACATACATACAAACACATGAACAAATGCATATGCACATTGAATGACGTAGTATTATCCTTGAGTATTATTTACAGTTGAAAAGCTTGAAAGATTTCATCGTTGAATTTAAAACAAATACACAACGAGTAACTTAAAAAAAAAAAAACTGTACATGTCATTTCGTTATGTGTTTGTTGTAAGCATTTGCAAAGGGGACAACAAAATCATCATTATCATCTCAGCAACAGTAGTTAGCAGCTGCCGTTGTCATCCATTTTTGTGTAAGCGAAAGTGTAAATTAAAGTATATATATATGTGTGTGTTTTATACATATGTGTATTTAGGTGAATGAGTGAAATAATTCGAGTACGCTTCAGTTCACATTTAAAACACGCTACTATTTGCTTTTAAACTTTTTTCCCCCTCATTCAAAGGAAACACAGACACACACAAGTTACAATTTTCGATATTTAGCATTTATGATAGTACAGTATATTTATCAATAAATTCTCAATATTTTGAATACAAATATTCAAAGAACTTTTGTTGGATTTTTATTTCAATTTCATGTATTTGCAAATATTTTACATTGTATAAAAAAATACTTGCAAAAACGAAGTAAATTCTAAAAAAAAAAGGATTGAAATATTTGTAAGCACTTTTATGCAGCACCCTAATATTCACTTGAGATCAAACACATGTCAGCACATACCAGGGATACCAACTTGTGGGGAATCCACTTGAATTTTAGTTAGTTGTGGGGGATTGGGGATTGAGAACGTTTTTATGGGAAACTGAAAATTAAAAAACAATTGAACCTTTGTACCTTTCCGTTTAGTATTTAATGTAATATAAAATACTTACAAAATGCAACAGAAAAATTACTTAGTACGACCATCTATACATTTATTAGTGTAATTAAAATTTTTTTTCCAGAAGATCCAGAAGTGCTACGATATCATATTATATCAATTTAAAGAGCTTGACGAGTAGGTTAGCCAAAAATTATCAGATTTAAAATCAGTTAAGCCAATTTCAAAATATTAGCGTCGGATGTTTTTTAAAATTCGCTCAATGAACAAAGCATTGCATTCATCGTTGTAAAAATCATTGCTTAAGCGGGATAATAAATGAGAGAGACAAGACATGAGTAACGGAATCTCTCAGAATCATCTAACGAATTATCTGCATACACAAAAAACAAAACAAACAACAACGAGTAGTTTGGTTCTCTTTAGATATTTGTTTTTTCATAAAGAGGTTTTTTCCGCAAAAAAAATAGCCCCAGTTACTGGGGCCTTACCGACTAGTTAATATTTAAAAGTAATTTTGTACTAATTAGTTTTATTATGTAACCATTACCCTAACAATTTTTTTCTAATATATAGATATGCTATTTATTACATAATTTTTTTTTTGTTATTATTCTTTAATTTTTGTTTGTTTGTGGGGAATCGCGGTTGAAATTGAGGAATATTTTATAAGTATCACAGTTAGAAAATTGCATTCCGAAAGGTCCTGCCACGATTTAACAAAAAACGCTATTGATCGTCGACCATAGCTATCTGCGGAAAATAAGGACCGGCGGCACGCTAAGAAGAACCTTCAATGATTCACCAATTAGGGTTATAGAAGATCTGCTTGAAAGTGTTTTTGGCGAATCGGAAAAGGTTCGCCAAGAAGATTATCCTTTTATTACCTTATTAAAACCTATGCCTAAAAGTGTGCTGCGAAAAACGTATAAGTCTTTTTATTTGTTATTTTTGTTTGTTTGCAGATACATAATTTTCTTTTATGAAGTTTATTTTTACCTTGCTAGATGTTTTGGATCTTATCAAATGTTGTAAATTAAATTGTACGTTGGTTTCTTTACTTATTAAATTGAAATTGAGATGTGTGCATACACAAAAAAGGACACATTACAGTTCAGTTTACAGGTTTAAACGAATCCTTCAATAACAAAATGAATTTATCAACCGGTTTAGGGTTGCATTTGAGAGTAAAGCACAGCGCTGCTAATCAGCTGCACTATTCCTAAAAAATAAATCGGTGTTTTAAAATAAAAAAATGTCATTAATTAATTTAATACCCGCTACAAATAAAATGCTTTTTAGTTGTATACGTACTAGTTGCATTATGTATCTATCACATATATATTGATGTATAATATAATACTGTGCTAGTCGAAAATAGAGACAATAGAGCTGGAAAGGAAAATCTACTACTAGTTATGTGCTTATTGTTAATTTTCTTTTCTTTTTTTTATTTGCTATAAATTTAAACTTTAATATACATATTTATTATCGATTTAAATCCAAATATCAATACGAAAATTTTAGATATATTTATGAAATAAAAAAAAAAGGATCAAAGAGGCAGTAAATATGATTGTGAAATATGAGGTTTGATCTTCTCCTTGACACACCTTGGCGTAAAACACTCTGTAGTATAATATTTGGGAAATTAATAAAACTGTTCTGGAATATAAAACCGAAAAAAATAGGCAAATCCAAAAATCGTAACATATAAAAATTTTTAAATGATTGAAAAATAATGGTCCGGTTTCAGACTCCAAATTATCAGCAAATTAATTAATTATTATAAAAACCTAGGGAGGGAGTGTGTGAGATATACCAATTTAGGTATTTTCAAATATTTTTGTTTATTTGTTCGGTCTTTCGTGGTCGTTGATTTGGCGAAACAATCAACTCATTTTGGTTCTTGATGTCATGCTCCAGTTTTGAAAATTTTCACAACATAATTTTCATATGTATTCAATATGAAATTTTAGTACTTAAAACATAAAAAAAAAATTGTTCCTGAATTTTAGAGGGAGTAGTAGTTTTTGGCTTACCCCAAGAAAATAAGGAGACCAGGTGTAAAAAAATTAAAAATATTTCTACGCCACAACATGAGCAATAAGTATTCCCTGGGATCAAATGTATTCTACATAGTATTTTAGAAGTTAATATAAGTTAAAGACAGCAAAATATGTGGAATTACGCATTTTTGTTGGATTTTGCCTTTTTCTCCATATGTTTTTGTACAAAAGTTTGGTCAGCTGTAGACTTTTAAAAATATATGAGGACCCTCAAAGTTATAATTTCTACATCAAGCTCGTTATTTTAGCTAGGTGAATTTATCATTTCAAATGCAAAATAATTAATTTTACTATTGATTTTCAAAACCACCTGGGCTTTAAGTCAGATGAAATACAATATTTTTAAATTATCTAAATGCAAGTTTCAAGTCAGTTTATATAAAAATGTTAAACAATGATTACTTTTTGAAAAGTTTATAGAGAAAATTTTAAATTTTCATTTCCTCCTACGCATATCGGTCTTTTTAAGTCCATCTGGCAGGATTTTCTGAAACATAATTACTTTCAGAGATACACACGAATAATTGAAGTAGGCGATCAATTCTCCTGTCTACTTTTAACCAATATTAACTTAATCAAGAAAAAAATGATTTTATTGTTTAGTAGATATATTTAATAATTTTTCAGATTTTTAAAAAATCGCTCAAGGCTTGTTGTTCCCAAAACTCGTTGAGAAGTGCACAAGTTTTAGATATATACTATTTGTGTGTATAAAATAGTGAATGAACTTCCAGTCCCAATGGAGGAGGGGATTAACACTCAATATAACATCAAACATAAATTATCAAAAACGAAATTTCGATGAAAAAAAGAAAAATATTTCAGAAAACCCGCATCGCAACTTGTTTCTGCCTACGCGCCTGAACAGATTTCATCTTCGTTGACAGTTCAATCAATCCACCACGCGAGAAACAAAACATATTTTTCTATATATTTGAATATATCTGAATCTGAATAATTAAAATAAATCAATGAACTTCCAGTCCCAAGGTTTAACACCCAAAACCCCCTCCTTCCATGCAGGCGGCCCTGGGTACAATGAAATAAGTCAGCTAAAGAACAAACCAAATTAGAAAATAAGATTGACTAAGTAATTGATATTGTATACTGTATATGCCTACTCACACATACTCAGTTTCGGTGATGGTGGAATTTTACCTAGTATGTCTTGAGATTGCGGGAAAGAGGGGAAGGGGTTAAATCTTCGCATGAATATTTAAAGTTCTCCTTAATTTTATTTTTCACTTCACCAGCCGGTGTTGGTAGGTTCCTGGGTTATTAATCAGATGCCAAAATATGATTGTGTAAAAATAACTTTCTATTATTTATATTTTCCTTCAACTTCTCCTGGGAGTTTAGGGCTTCTACACGACTTTTTCAGGTTTGTTCTGTGTAGTTGTTTTCTCATTTTATCACAGCTATTATAAAAAATATAAGCAAAACCTTCGCATCGCTTATTTTAATTTCAATCATCATCCAGTACCATAAAAGCTAAAAAAACAAGAATTTTCAACATGTTCATTAGAATTCTTCAGATAACCATGTGGTATCTTTTTTTTATTTTCCAACTTCAGACGCTTGTACCCTATGCTCAGAAGCTCAAACTTTCTGGAAATTCCATTGCGCAAAACAAAATCAAAATATCAAGATTTTGACAATGCATTCTTGTAAAATAACGAACAAAAATTACACATGTGTAAGCGTTTGGTAAATGTATAGAAAATACCTACAGTGGTTTAAAATTTGGTAATTTTAGTGAAATATATCTTGAAATGAGATTTTGAGCTACTGTAATTTGCTGAATTTTATTTGAATGCAGTTTGGTATTCACAGATTCATAGAACAATTTTAGGAGAAATATTTTCGTCAATTTATTTCAACCCCCTATTTACTTTTTCTGGTTTTTTGACCCTTTTCTTTATTCAGATCCAAAATATTTCAAGGAAGAGAGTTGAATTAATAAAACTGGTAGGTCAATAAAAATCAGAAAATATTATGGAAAACTCGGAAGAGCAAGGCATAACTTCAAAAACCCGTATATTCCTAAATCAATTCAGCTGAAAAAGTAAAGTGAGCCTAATTTTTATGCCTAAATACAGATTCTACTCTCATTTGAATACAGTAGTGTAACAAATATTGTTTAAGAAAAATGAGAAAACGTTTTAGAGCTCAGGGATAAGCCTGGGTTACAAAAAATAAACCATATAGCTTTCGGATATTCCCAATTGGGAGCCTTTCGATATATTTTCCCCAACGTGTAGCACATTTTTCCTTGTGGGCTTCAATCCTGGCTTTCTTAGATTATACTTACCCTATTCACCTCCATTTTCGCCTCTCTGCATAGATTGTTATTGGCTCTTCGCCTACAAGGTTCCAGAGCTCAAAAATAACTTCTATCCTCTATTTAAATTCTAGGTCTTAAAGACATATTTAAAAACCATAAAAACTGTGTTCTTATCTTCTTTACTTGTCGCATTAATATTCCAAACATGCAGATGCATAAAAACGCTTATCAAAAACAAAGAAAAAGACAGAGAAAAAACAAACTACTTATTCCTCATATACGGATTCGCAACACGCAGACTTTGCCAGTAACTGCAAGTACATATACATATTTACGTGCATGTACTCATATATCCTTTTATCTCTACGTATATTTATTCACTACTTCATGCTACTTACTGTTTGCTCTTCTGCTGCTAACTGCATTTATTTTGCATAATTTCATATTTTTTGCATTTATTAATAGAAAACCAACCAAACAACCAGGAACAACAAAAACACTTTATGCTCTTTGCTATTCACATTCAAGTTCAATGTTCTTCTCCACGCTACTCGATGGTAGACCGTAGATCTTGTTTTGTCTATTACCAAGACGACGACGCGTTTAGTTCACAACTTTCCAGACATTGTTTTGTTTAACATACCAAACAGACAAAACTCTTTTAGTCTTCAGTTTTGTTGTTATGCTAGTTAGAAAAAAAAATAAAAAAAGCATACACTCTAACATGAAATTATTATGCGAAATATTAGTTTGGAACGCATGCAGCCAGACGCATTAATTCTACAAAAACTCTAATGGGCGGGAATACCAAAAGCGCACAATCAAATGTTTAGAAATCCTGCATAGGAAAAATTAAACTAAAAGCATTGAAAATAATTGAATAGAACAAATATATAGAATTTTGAAAATTCCATTTTCATACACACTTCAATGCACTTTTGTCGCTAACACGCCCACTTTTTAACACGATGAGATATTTAACACTATAGTTTAAAGATTATTTTAATTTAATAAAAATGGTAGCTTATTAATATTGAAACATATAAGGGTTGAGATTTAGACTGTTAAGTTATATTCGAGCGCACTTATCTGCGTATATCTCGTTAATACCAGATGAAGTCTCAAACTTGTACGTTTGCATATGAAAATAAACTCCAAGATTCATATTTCACCTCAATTCACTTTTTCCCCATTTCTTGTTGTTTTTGAGTTATAAACTTTCTAATGCTAACGTTACATTTTTTGAAAGTGATTTTGGAGGTTGCCCCACATGTAGGCAAAAGTCAGCAAATCTAGTGAAGCATTTTTATATCTGAATTGAATACATAAAAAACGTTGTTGACCTTTTTACGGGCATACATGTGCGGACTGTTACGTTACACAAAAAAGACTGTTACGTTACCTTGCGATTGTTGTTTACAGTTTAAGCGAAATTAATGCAACAAAGCATATTAAATGAGCCAAAATGTCAAATATAAATTAAAAACTGTAAACTTGTTCGTTTTTTAGTTATTAGATAAGCTTAACGCATTATTAGACATTTTATAGGCACGCGAACATAAATGTTCTCTCGTTTTTTTCACATGTACCCGATAGCTGTTGTAGTTTAGTACATCTGAAAAACGAAAACATAACCTGCTCCTATAAAATGGCTAACACTGGTTTAAATGAACTTATTTTAGAGCGCCTATAAATGATCAACAAGTATCAATCATGATCAACAAGTATCACAAATATGAAGGATGAAAGTTGCTGATTCTTTTATCTGAAAAAATCGACTGAAAATACGCGAGGAAAAAATAGTTTTCAGATATATTCACAGTATGTCCAAAGGCCCAACGTGAACTCCAACTTGAACGATTTTCTCAAAATCTGAAAAATTGTTGTACAAGTTACAAATAAAATATATAAAAGATGCTATAAGTAAATATGGTATTCCAGATACAAAAAAAAGAAGAAAATCTTGCTATGCAATCGCTAAAATCAAAACCTATAAAAAATTTTAAATGATTGAAAAATAAAGAGGTATGAAATTTTAAGAGAATAATGGTCTGGTTTCGGAACTCAAACTATCAGCAGATATTATTATTAATTGATTGATCAATTTTGTTGTAAAAAGCATAAATCTGACCTCAAAACCGTAAAAAATAGGCGTAGTTTTATGAAGCCGGAAAGGTTGAATGCCTTAAAGTATTTGTTGTTCATTAAACTTTGTATCAATGTGTTTATTATTTAATTAAATATGTTGTAAAAAAAGTAAAATGACTCCCTATCGCATGATGTGATAGCAAATAGAAAATAGGTTTGATTGGGTACGGTTTGATCGACAGTCACAATGCGGAGTTTCAACCACAGGTTCGACCCGGTAAAAATTTCATCAATAAAGCAATAAATAATAATTAAAAAAAAAAAAACAATTAAGTATGTATATACGAATAAACAGAGCATTATTATAATTTAAAAAAAAATTGAAATTTGTGGGATTTGAACCTTGGTCACAACTGGCCGCGTGATTGCTGGCGACTAGGCTATAGCGTCATGAATTTTGGGAGCTACTATTTCAGAGTTTTGTTTTTCTAAGCGATGCAAGTGAGACAAATAAAATACACACTTATAAACTCACACATCCTTGAAGCGTCACACGACACCGACGTGACATTCGATTTTAATTTTGTATTAATTCACTCCGCTATAAATTTCCGGTCAGCCCCAAATAAAGATGTTATCACATCAAAAATTCAAATTCCTAGCCACTCAAAGCTACTTTTTTTATCTGGCTACAATAACAAAAAGCATTTTATTTCATTTTTTTTACTTTTATCTGAAATTCAATCAAAATAATTAGTTTTCCTATTTTTCACAAATTTTTGACTTTGACTGTCGCTAACTTCTGTAATAAAATGTTTAATGTAGTTAGACGTGCGCCATGTCGCACAGTGGTCTGAATGAGCACGACAAAATTTGGTGTGTGGTTAAATGGCTTCCTTCAGACCTTAGTAATCAAGGAAAAAAAAAAAAACAAAGAAATGGAATCACATAAAGCGCGGTTCACGCAAAATTGGTACGCAGGAAAGTTGCTGTATCTTTTTAACCAGAACACTCAGAATAACAAATAATGCATTAAATGATAAGTTTAATATTGTGTTTTAATACTATAATATTAAAAGATTTAAATTTCTTTGTTGTGCAAAAAGTTCCGGGTATTCCTTTTAATGGACCCCATCAGCCTTTGAACATCCGCTCTGGGTACTTTTGCGGCTATTTGGTTCCATTTTAGTAACATTGAATTCACATTTTTGACAACACCTGCATTTTTCTTCAACTTATATTTTGTAATAGCCCAGAATTTTTCGATTGGTCGAAGCTGGGGGCAATTGGGTGGATTCATATATTTGGGCACTACATCTACTTTATTTGTCTGATACCAATCCATGGTTTTCTTAGAGTAGTGGCAACTGGCTAAATCAGGCCAAAACTTCACTGGCGAATGGTGGTGACGAACAAATGTCAATAGTCGTTTCGAAAGGCACTCTTTGATGTAAATATCAGACGTCATAGAAGAGGATGTCACAAATGCCCTGGATTTGAGACCACAACTGCAAATAGCCTACCACACCATTGCTTTCTTTGCAAATTTATCCATTTTTATGTACTTGAATTTTCGTTGCCATATAAAATTTTTGACCTGGAAGCTCTTTAAGATAAAATTTTACGTTTGATTCGTCATCCACAATAATGCATCCATTGAATTTGGTCAAAACATTATTATAAAGAAGACGAGCACGTTTTTTGTCCAGCAAATTCTGTTTGTATGTTCTATTTGGATATTTTATAGCACGATAGCACTTTAGCTCAGCTTTTATGCGTATTCGTCTAGCAGTACTTTTGCTGGTATTGAATTTTTTGGCACGATCGCTATCCGATAGTCCGGGATTGCTTTTGATGGACAACTTTTTTAGCTCTTTCTACACTAAGAGTTTCTTTATATCGATTTATAACTCTACATACCGTTCTTTTGGAGATATTTAACACTTTCGCAATCTTTGAACCAGACCACGACGGATTTTCAATAAATTTGTTCACAATCAATTTTCTATTTGCAGCTTCCATTGTGCACACAATCACCAACTTGCGATCAATTAATATGAAAAATTTATCAACTAACGGCAACGGTATTGTAAACAAATCCCAGTAAAAAATTTGTTGTTCTTATGACTAGGGGCGACGTGGTGACCACAACAAAGCGTGCCAATTTGGCGTGAACCGCGCTTTACTTGAGTTTTGGAGTGAAGGAATTAAATGCGGAAAAATTTTTTTTTTTGCTTTTTTGGAATTGAACTAAAAGGGAATCAATTACTTTCGAGGAATCATTTCAACTAAATTGGAATTTAATTCCAAGAAAGTAATTGATTACACTTAATGAATAAATTGTCTAAATGAGTAACTGTAAAGAAAAGAAGAAATGATCATTGGGCAAAATGATAACAATGATCTTGATGTGGTTGTGAAAAAGAAGTTTGTGCATCTCTCTTCGTTCAAGCCTACAGCAACAGAAGAGAATATAATTTCTTATGTGGTGAAGTATGCCAGCGGTGGAAGACATCATTTATTGTTTTAAGCTCTTAAAAAAAGATACACATGTTAACTTGCGCGCATCTCATTTAAATTTGGTATATCTCGTACCTTTTATAATGAATTATTTAATCCATCACTATGGCCAGCTGGTATTAAAGTTCAGCCGTTCCATTTTTTACAAAAGCAAGCAAATTCAGAAGCAATGTTGTGCCAGCCCAAAGCAATACGTTTAAGCTTTACTATTAAAACATATCTTTGTAATAGGGTATGCCAAGTTGTTATAGAAAATGTGAAATCATGTCCTTTTCTAGTCTCTTCTGGGTCCGTTATTATTCTTACTTTTTATTAATGATATCGGTTCTTGTTTTCACCTTTCGAATTATTTTTTGGATACTGATGACTTGAAAGTTTTTTGTAGAATCCGCAATATGACTGATGCGTTGTTCCTACAATCTGACATATATAATCTTATAGATTGGTGCAAGAACAATGAGTGAACATTAAGTCTAAAAAATGCTTTCATCTTAGATTCGCTAAGACTTTTAATACCTTTTCTTCATCATTTCATATTGGTAGATGAGTTCCAAGACTTAGGTGTTCTATTCGATTCAAGATTTACTTTCACCAATCATATTAATCTTATCATACCGAAAGCATACTCACGTCGATGTGCAAAGGATTTCAAAGATCCATTCACCCTTCAACCTTTACGTTTTGTTGATCGAATTCCTCCATACATTGCTCGTTGTCAACTCATTAATTTAAAATCCCTCAAAAATATAAGGATGATTCAATCACTTAGGTTTATTTATGACACACTTTGTGCAAATATTGATTGTCCTGTCTTACTTGATCAAATTGGGTTAAATGTTTAAGGGTTAATGCACTATTTTATGTTAGTATTCAAAAAACTAATTATTTAAGGAATGCTCCAATTATTAGGGCTTTACTTGAATTTAATAGGATTTCTAAATATAATAATATTAATTTTTCAGTGAATGGAAATAGTTTTAAGATGTATATTATTGCAATTTACTCTTAAATAATTAATTGTATTTATAATTTTCTACCTTTAACATATTTCATTGCCATCTAGTCAGTAAGTCCATTAGACTTAAAATAAATAAATAAATAAATACGCATCATAACTCATAATACTAAAATGATGCATTTATTTAAAAGCTTGGGAAATTCCATAAACGATAGGGTAAAATATAGCATCAAAAAACTATTAAGGTGGTAATTACATCCGTTTTGATGGAGGTTGTCTATAGGAATGCTTGGGAACTAGAGAGTTAATATAGTTAAGTCTAAGAAAGTAATTTTAGCATTGAGTTGATACTAATTTTTCAGATTTTTAGAAAATTATTCATGCCTTGGTTTTAAAAATTCGTTGGGATGGACTACCAAAAACGAAATTTTGATATAAATATATATTTATTTATTTCGGACCCGTTTCCCTCCCCCTGCGTACGCTCCTGACTGAAGCCAATAAGAACTCCGTTCTTATAGATTTCATTGCAAAACAAAAATGGCAAAGGAATTCCTTAATATTTATTAAGTCAGCTGTACAAAGTGCAATTTTTTCCCCTTGTCGTCTATTGCTTCCACAAGTGTCTGTGTATAAATTTAATTTTAAAGAATGTTCAGTCATCCTGTAGAAAAAAAATTCCTTTGAATTTTTTTCATTAAAAATCTCCCATTGATAGATATCAATAGCTATGAACGGAGAGTTGACAAAGCTAATTTTTTCTCTTTGAATTTTACTGTTGAAAATTCCATTGTAATTGGCATTGGTGTTTTCCATAGAATTTTTCATTGATTGGCTGAACTCGCCTTTCATATTCTTTGACTATAGAGAGAAATTGTGTTCTTTATTATCATAAAGCCTTTTGCCTTTGTTTTTAAACAAATAAATTACTAATGATTGTTGACATAAGCAATTTTCATGAGATATCAATAGTTAACCCTTAACGCAAATTTTGTTTAAAACACTATTAAGGAATAGCATTCTTCATTCTGAACAACTTTTGTTCAATATCTTAATTACAAGTGTTAAAATCTGAAATTACCTAGTGGGTCATATACGGTTCGTTGGGCAGTATCAAATAAAATGGAAATGCATAACTTTTCTTTTAATTACTTTATTGAGAAAAATAGCCAAAAATTAAAATTTATACCAATTATTCAGTGTGAAATTTATAGAAACAATATATTTGTATGTATCTGCGATGTAGAAAATCAAAAATTTTATTTTATTTTTATGGGTTAAATGTATTTATTTACATTAAAATTTCAATAACTTTTGATAGCTGGCGTTTTCAAATACCGTTATACTCTAAACTTTGTTAGTAGAAATTTTTTTTCCAGAATCAGATTCTAATAGTTGCGCTACTGGATTCCTCTAAAAACCCTAAGTGATTTAAAAATTTGGTATTTTGATTCGGATTCACCTCATACATATATACATGGAACTCCATTACTTTTTTAGGTTTTTGTTACCCTACACTAAAATTGATATTCTCCCAGCGTTACAAGTTACAAGACCGGAAAACTAAGAAAAAGGCAAAATAAAATTGGAAAAAGGTGCTAAAAACTTCAAAGACATTATAAAACGAAAAAAGGCAAAAAAAAAAAATTGGAAGTCATTTACAATTTAAACATTTTTAAATCGATATATGGGGCAAATCGCCTCAAATCACCACCGGAAAAAAAAATCACTCCGATCTGAAATCAAAATCAATCAATCTGAAATCTGAACATAGACATAATAAAGACATACAACCCTGAAAGATTGGGGTAATATATCCTCATTGTTGATACAATGGTGGCGCAACAGGATAATAACCGTAAGCATAGCACCAAAAGACACATGAAATTTAAAATACCACTTTCTGAAATGGTCTCAACAGTCATAAGACCATAACCGTATCATTTCACAAGAGTTTTTTCTTTAATAGAATTGCATTTCGCTACATCGCGTCACAATTTCGTAAATGGCTTCTTATTAAAAATTTAATATTTCTTAAATGGAATTGAAATTATTTTGAATTTTTTTCTACTAAATAATTACATAATTAATAAAGATTTGAAAGCATAAAATGTTTTTCCAAATCGGTTTCATACTAACATATATCTTTGATCTTAAAACATATATAAAGAATTTACACAGTTGAGTCACGCATTGTATATTTATATGAAAAATTTAAAATTTTAAAAATTTTAATTCTAAAAAATAAATGACAATAACAACATATTCGTTGGCTAAAGATTCTTAAAATACCCAATAATATCGTGGGCAATAATAACGCCATAGTTATCCAACGAGAAAACCAAACGTAGTTATGTACAATGGTCAATGGCTATGGTATGTTTGCTGAGCACCACCGTTCCGGACGTCGCTGCGCTGGTTGCGTCTGGTCTAAGTCTTGATTTGTTATCACTACTTCACGTGTCACTACGTTTGATACATCATTTTAAAGAGAAAAGCATAAGCTTTCTTTTAGTCTAAAGTAATAAATTCAAAATTGTCGCATTGCGAGAAAAAATGGAAAATGTGAATTTGAGTTTTTTGAAAAAAAAAAAAATTACAGTACTTAAAATATTTTTATTGAAAAGATCGGAAAAAAGCCTATTAGAAACATTAAAGAATTTTTGTTTAATTTGATCTCACATATGAATTTTTGAAAATTGCCATAGAGAAAAAAAGTCCGAACTTTACGCCCCTGTATCTAGGCAATCCGTTGATATTACTTACCCTCCTTTCGCATAAAAAATATAGTTTACTAGTACAACCAGTATACCAAGTTTCAACAAAATCGGAGTGATTTCTTTTTCCGGTGGTGATTTGACGAGACTTGCCGCATATGTAGAGATTTATATTTCGAGTACTTAGCACTTAAAGGAAAATATAGTTTATGTAGCAAAATGCATTAAAAAGCTTACATAAAATTTTGAGTTTGCAAATCAAAGAAAATGGAGTTTTAGTAATCAAAGAAAATGGAGTTTTAGTAAAGCAAGGCTACTGAAACCACACATTTTTTTCATATATTAGTAGGGAATCGTAATAAATAAAGTTACAGATGCGTTACCTTTTCCAAAATTTCTATAGCTAAAATATACCCACTTCCTTTTTCAAGTAATGAGTCAACAATGGCCTAGGTAATATGCTAGCTTTGACAGCCGTTTCACAAAAAAAAAAAAAAACAAAATAGGTTTTTCACCAACTTCGGACCGGATTTTTAGCAGAATTTCATCATTGCGCATAGTTCTTTCGTACTATGGACTCATCTGAAACTTTTTTCTTTATGTACTTCTCAAATCAGCTTCTGCATTTTGGGCTGTGGAGGCTTTTTTAACAGTATGTCAAAAGCCAGCATTATTTTGGCAAGTTCAAATGTTTCCATATATGTTAAAGATTTCATTCCCAAAGTATATGCTATTAAATTTTTAGTTTAAGATTTAAAAAGCTCAATAGATAGAAAAACCCAAAAAAGGGCTTTATTTATTACTTGAAAAACAGGAACTAAAAATTCTAAAAAAGGTACTACACAGTGGAAAAGGCAAATTTTTTTAAAACAGGAAAAAGGTGCGCTTGAAACGCGTAAATATTTTGCCAGTCATCACTTAGAATAAGTAGAATTAAGCAAACAAAATTGAGAATTCCTGATAAACCGCTTCATGGTTATAATTATCATATTTATTTCACAGTCCGGAGAAATCGTTACAACTTCAAACTACAAACTCTGATGGGTAGCGTTCTGTCTCACTGTAGTTATCACATCCTTACATATTTCAAGAGCAGAGTTTCCTCCTTTCCCCACACTTTTCTCTTTGTGTATTTAATGAAGTTATAAAAAAGAAAAAAACAAAATGGTTTGAAAAACAATGTAACATCTTTCTCTTTTGCCCCAACAAGGTGATAGTGAATTTAATCAAGGTATTTTTAGGAAACTCTCATTTGTTATTCTTTTGCGGTTTTCTAGGAGAATACCCATACTTCTTCAGATATCAATCAAGGCAAAAACAATCAACAACGACAACAGCGCATCATTACAATTAAGAAGCGCAAAAAATGTTAATTACTTTCAGAGTGACAAGACAAATTATTTTGATTTGCCACCAGAACTTTCGAAATTTAGTCTTGTAAAAAAAAAAAAACATTAAATTGTCATTAAATAAAACCAGCAAAACTGAAACAAAAACAATAAAACTGAAGCTATTTTTCATGAAATAATTCGATATGACAATGCAAAAACTTTTAAGGCATTTTGTTTTTCCGTTTCTGGTACTTGCTGTTGTTGTTTTGCTGACAAATCGGTGCGTAATTAATAAATTAGATTTTTGGCAATTACGTTTTTTGCCGATGCCGAGGCAAATGACTTGTCATTCTTATTATTTTTTAACTTTTTTCATGTGAAAGAAAGAGAAAAAACAAACAAAATATTTATGTATTTATTTAAGTATAGCTAAATTTATTTCAACAATTTCCTTTTTGGGTTTATCTCTCTTCAATACTTGAATATGGCAATTTGGGTGAATTCTTTCTATTATTTTTTGTGGTTATTAGTTTGTATGTCATTTACTGATGGTAAGAGGAAATTACTTGGAAAAACTACAAATATGAAATGTTACTTAATAAGCTGTCAATAACAGAGAGTAGACAGCAGTCGACGGCAACTAGAAAAGTGAAAGAAAATTGTTAACTAGCTCTAAGTTACAAATACTAATCTTTATATATTTATGTATGTGTATGTGAGTTTATGTACACAGAAACCAAATTGCTGTTATTACTACTCGTTGACACAGTTGCTTTATGCTTTAAGCTTTGTTTTGTGGTCAAAAACTATTATTGGCCATGTCAGTCCCAGCAAGTGACATCACCATCATTGAATGGTAACAATACCACACACACATACTCACAATAGTAAAAAAAATAACAACTTTCAAAAAGACGATCGAGACCATTTAAGGCAAACTACCATAATACAAATGTTAAGCTCAGACGACGCAGAATATATGTATGTATATGCAGTCACATATACTTATACATACACATACATACATGCACAAACTAAAAGCGATAATAATATTTGTCAATAAACATTCAGGCAATTGTGGCATGAACTTTCATGAGAATGTGTTTGTGTCGACTTTTATATGAGCATACCCTTCAGTGAAGCCGATTATTTCTATAAATAGTAAAGCAGCTAGTTGCAAAGTAACCAGTGTTGTCAACTTCCTCTTTTAAAATGTTATTGCCGTATGAGAAGACAATTGTCTCCTACTGCAGCTAGTTTTGCAACTGGTTTCTGAACTAGTAATATTTCTGGTAAATATTTCTACAATTAACTTGAATTCTCAGATTTTTTTATTTTGTATTTTATTTATTATTTTACGCAAATATATGTATACAAATATATGCTTGTTATTTTATATTAATATGGTATATGTTTCGATATCTTCATCATTTTGACGGCTTTTTGCGTGGTTTGTATCTGAAACTGATATGCCAGATAGAAATGATTCAAATTTCTTGAAGTGAAGAATACAAGCCCTTGTCTATTTTTGCGTCCAATCTCTTAAGCTTTTCCAGAGCCATTTCGATGTCATTGCTTCCACATACAAAAATATGATTAAATAAAAACGCATTGTTTTTGTAAAACATTGTTTTATTTTTTTTGTTCTGTGTGCTATATTCTCACAGCCGAATTTTAATTTAGGATAAGTAGTTCTTTAAACTGGTTGCTTTATTTATATTTAGCCCTAGTCTTTGAACTAGTCTCTTTTTCACTATGCATATAACTAGGTGCTTTGTGCTACTAGTTCTTTATTTTACTGCAGGGATATGTTAGTATTCTTGGTTACACACACACATACATTTTGCTCACACATTTCGCTACAAAAACAACAATTGCAACCAACATATTGCAATTTTCTTCAATTGCGTTTTATATTTCCTATCCTTGCTGCCACATTCCGGCTGGCAAACCACAAATTTGCCACATTTGCTCGCCATTTACGAAAGTGTTGGACTTTAGCCATTTATGTGTTTACAAACATATGTATGTGTGTGCGTGTGTGTAATTTGAAAAGCATGTATGTATATGGTACTTATGTGGAATTTTCAATAAAATGTTTTTAACAGAATTATTACTTTTCTCATTCTTTTTGTATTTGGCTTGTGCCAAAAATTAATTAAAAATCTTTGCGCATAATAAAATTTACAAGGAGAAGTCATCGAGTCGATTTCGCTAATAAAAAGTTGTAGTTTCTTTCTCTTGCTGCCCCTAATTTCCCCCCATTTATTTCATATGTTTTCATCACAGTTACATGCATACATATGTACATTTATATGTGTTTATGCACATATGTCTATGTTTTTGGGTTTCGCTTATAAGTGGCTGTCGAACTATTTTACTGTCAATTACGCACACACACTCCCCACACGCATATTCATACATATTTATCTGTATAAAAACAAACATACATACACACTTTATATGTATACTCGCACACACAAATATTCACTTGCAGTTAATGTGTTTTTGTTTTGCGTAATTGTTTGGCTTAATTTTTGGTTTAATTTCTGTATATAATATATTTTTTCTGTTGTTGTCGCAATTTGGTAAATTGAAATTAGTTGCGTTAGCTAATTTTTTTTTTCTGGTGCTGCTGTGGTTTTTTTTCGTCGGCTTAAATGTTACTTAAGTATAATTTTATGTTCATTTGTATGTACGCAATTTTATTAATTTTTTTTTTTTTTTGTGTTTAGAAATTATTCATTTCTTATGGTATGCCCATTTTATGATATATATTGTAAAAGTGACGCACTCCGTAAACGTACAACTCATCACTTAATTCATACAAAAATATCAGATGACTCAACCCTTAAATTTGGAACGATGTTCCGGTGTTTCGAAACTGGTTTCGGACCGTTAAAATTTTATGATTGTCTATTTCAAGACTTTATTCTTTTATTATTATTATTTGACGTTTCAAGGGAAGGTTTTTTTTAATGGTTTGTTTTTCGAATTGGCAATACTTTTTCCAGTGACAGCGAAGCTTACATCTGATTTGTGTTCAGTTTGGTTTGCCATTTCCCCATGAATAGACTTATATATAGTAATAGATAAAGGTACGGGGGGACCAATTTTTTGTATTGATATTGGGACTACAATCGGAAATATAAAAAAAGTATTTACATATTTTTAAAAAACTTTAAAAGTTGTATGTTTAAAGGAACATTAAATTTTCTTGAAACGAAAAAAAAAAGTTCCTTTAAGAAAGTATTCTATATTCTCTGAAAATTTCAAAGAAAAATTCCAAACACTGTCGAAGTTATAAACATAGCTAATTGAACGTAAGTATATTTTATGTATGAACGAAACGTATTTGTAATCGACTTCACTCTATTTTAATTAATGGTCAAGTGCAAATTTATTTTTTTTTAAATTAATTGCCAGACCTGAAGAAAGAATAAACACACAATTTGTGGTCAGTTTCAATTTCTGCGATCACATGATTGTTGTTTATAGTTATTTTTATGTGTACAAAGTGTTGTTTTGTGACGAAAAATTATCGCAAATATAAGTTTTTTATAAAAATCTAAAAAAATCTTAAAAAAAAAATATTTCTGAGTCTCCTCATATACTGTCGTATAATTATAATTTCGTATAATTTTTTATGAAAAATGAGAATTTATGACAAATGAGAGGATACAACACTAACTAAGACACTTTGTGAATTGCCCACATATATCTTCATTTTTCACCGCATCAGGGCAGCCTTTCGTTTTTCTCACCTAACTGCTAAACTCAAAAACTAATCAAAAAATGGACTTCATATTCAATTTTCTTTCATCAATGTTAACTGGAAACAAAAATTCTGGTGTTTTATTATTATTTCAACCTTGCGGGTTAGAGGGTTAAGCCCCAGGGCAGACTAGTTCGCTAATTTTTTCTTCAGTTTTTATTTTTTTTTTTACGAAAAAATGCTAAGTTTGTGGTCTCACCATCAACTTTAGAAGTCCACCATTTTGGGAGTTTTTTCTCAAATATAGGGTTTTAGGCAATTTATGGATTCCTTGCCAAAAACCGAACGAATCAATCCAATTTTTGATACTTTCAGCTGAAGTAAAGCCTATTCCAGTAAGGGCATTCTGCATTGATCGAAATAAGTGATAGTCAGACGGGGCAAGGTCTAGTGAATAGAGAGGGTGAGGCAAAAACTCCCATCCACTATTTTCCAAATAGTTTTTAACCGGTTTAGTAACATAAAGCCGCGCGTTGTCATGTTGGAAATTACGGTCTTGTGCCTGGTCGCATATTCTGGTCATTTTTCGGTCACTACTCTCTTCAAACGAGTCAATTGTTTTCGATATAGCTTTCCTATAATGGTTTCACCAGATTTTAGCAGCTCGTAATAGATGACACCCTTCTGATCTCATCAAATGCAGAGCATTACCATGGCATTACATTGGCACCATGAATATTATACTTCTCCACTTTTAAAGCGTCGAAACCAGAATCCACATGTTTTAATATTCACCGTAAACTTCCGACAGCAATCAATGACTTTCGGCAGCACTTTTTTTCGGATTAAAAAAGAAAAGCAAAACTTCCCGCAAATGCTGTTTCTTTCGCACGTATGCTGACATGTTTGTAGCGTAAAAATGTTATGTTATTTACTCGTTGCCAAATTTATACATAACCAAAAGTGTAAGTTCCCTTTTCCACACGGCAAGTTTTCTTGTCGGCAAGTTTCCAATTCTCTTTTGAACTTGCCACTCGCTTTTCCACACATTAAGATTTCTTGGGCGATTCTTCTCTTACTTTGTCTTTCATTCGTGTTGTGAAAAACATTTTATTTACATTTTATTAAAAAAAATAAATAAATGAAAAGCCAAATCAGCAGTGTGGACAACTTTTGTTTTTCCAAATCCGCTAAAATTAAGAAAAAAAAAACGCGTATTTTCTTGAAAAAAGCGCTAAATTTTTTCTCTATGAAAGTGTTAAACTCAAATTTTTTATATATGTATTAAAAAGAAAATTAATTAAAAACATGTATTTTTAAAGTTTTTAATTCACAGCATTTCTAAAAAACTAAAATTAGATCATGGAAAAAAAGTATTTTATACACTTTGATCACAAAAAAATATACAGAGTAATAATATATAACTATCACATATCGATGTCGCAGTCTATATTCTCTTCATTACTATCAGATTCTTCTGGCCATAACACACTCTTTAGTCGGAAATCAGAAGCATTATAAACGCTTGTGCTGTTTATTTAGGTGTTTTGTAGTTTTCACAAAATGAATTTTCGTGTTTTAATCCATTTTTTACATGAAAGAAATTTTTCAATTGACTGACTTACGGTTGCGAATTTTGGTTTTAAATAATTTCATTGTTCATTGTTTCGATCAAGGCCGTATTTAGGGGGGAGATTTTGGGGGTTCTGACCCCCCTCCCCCCCCCCCCCCCCGAAATGTGGAAACTTTATTCTAATTTTAGAGATTAATTGCCAATGGATGGAAAAAATAGTCATCTATTTAACGATATTTTTTATTTCCATCGGTTTTTTTTTCTAAAAAGTCAAATATAAAAAAAAATTAATTTGAAATCTTACTTACACTATGCGATCAAATCCGATTTGTTTTCTTCGACATGAGGTTTGACTACGGAATCAAAAAGAGAAGTTGATACTGAG
Organism: Toxonevra muliebris; assembly: GCA_963691655.1. NCBI lineage: Eukaryota > Metazoa > Arthropoda > Insecta > Diptera > Pallopteridae > Toxonevra > Toxonevra muliebris. The sequence goes on along the minus strand of OY829328.1, from coordinate 35,450,791 downwards.
CACTCCTGCGTTCATAGTTTTTCTAGGTCAGTAACTGTTTTTGATTTAAAGTTTCGTCCTTAATCAGTTTGAAACTTTTAAAAATTAATAAAAAATAGAAAAAATTATCGGATCCTTGTAAAATTAGACTTGCTTGAACCCCATTTTTTTTCCTAAAACGTGACGTTATGGGAAGTTTTTGACTTCAGATTCGTGTTCAACGTGAAAAGTTCTTTCACAAAAACTCCATCTTATTAGCAAAACCCATGCAGTTCAGGAGACAATCTTAAAATATAATTATTTTTTAACGCATTATTGGTCAGAGCACCACGAAAGATCTCAACCTCATTCCTTATCATTGATAATGGCTCAAATTCCCAATGATGATCATTTGAAAAAAATGAGCCTTTACTATTTTTGGTAATTTTTATTTTTTTAAGGTTGGGTACATCATCAGTAGTGGGAAGTCAATGAGCTAATGAAATTATGTCCTTCACGATAAAAAAATGCATTTGATTGCACATTGAATAATATTTATTTCAAAAAATTTAATTTGATTATTTTGTGAATTTTTTGTCACTTTTGGCCATTTTTTTGAGGTTAAGATTAAAAAAAATTGGAAAATTTTTCTAAAATTTTAATTTTAGGGTCCATCAAATGTATCATCGATTTAATTTATTGTATTTAAAAATTAGTTGGATAAAAATTATTTATGAATATTTTCTTCGAATGAAACCCCCCCCCCCCCCCGGAAAAAATTTCTAGCTACGGCCCTGGTTTCGATAATAAATTTTGTTAGGATTATTCAGGAAATGGATTATATAGCGAAGTATTTTGTGTCTTTTAAATTGAAAAAACGCGTTGAAAAACCCGCTGACCGCTAAATAACTTTTTTTCCGCGTTTTAATTTTCAAAAAACACTAAATTTAGCGGGAAAAGCGCTGAGTTGGCCACACTGCAAATCAGCTTATTGAATAAAAATAAATGGATTAATAGAAGAAAAGTGAAATTTGAAACTGTTTAGTTTTTCTAATAAGAAACCAAAATCAATGAGCATCCAACTTAAAATGACAAATAAGAATAAAGAGAAATATCAAAGAACGAACAGCACAAAAGAAAACAAGTCTGTACTCGTCCCTTCTCGTTTTTCCTCTCTTGCCTACAAACTCGACTTCCCGACAAGAAAACTTGCCGTGTGGAAAAGGAGACTAACACAAAAATAGTTAAAGTATTGCCAGTTGTGATTCAGAACAAGTTACACCATCAATTGTAAATCACTCATTTTCAAGTAATACACCCAATGAAATAATCGTTGTTTATACTGGGATCATAATCATATTTTTTCTAAGGATATATTTTTTCAGTAAACCGCAATTGTGCATGCCAGCAGATTAAAGTTTTCGAAATGGGATCCAAGAGGCTGCAAAAAACGCCACTAAAAATTATCAAAAACCGATGTAGAAATTTATTTCCAGAAAAATTAAGTACTCAAAATGTTTTTTTTTTTAATTTATCAGCCCCATAAAAATTATTAAAATTTTTGATCGAGAAATTGTAATGCTCCCTTAATTCATTCATATAACTACAATTAACAATTCACACACAAACTTTAATTTTTTTTCTTTATATTGTTTTTACATCTGCCCTTTCAAGAATTTAATTTATCTGAAAAAGGCCGCTTATATTTTTCTCACAGAATCCACTGGCAAATAACATTTTCTTACCAAATTAAAGATGCAGTACCACAAATGGTTCCTGAGACATTTTATTCAGAAAATTGAAGTTGTCAGGGAAATGATATTCATACAGTAAATCTTAAAATTTAAAATTTTTTAATTATTAAAGTTGCTTCTAGTCGAGATTGTCTTAGGGCAATGTCGTCGTGACTATCAAATTTTGTCTCTTAAAAAAATTTGTGTCAAATTTCCTTCTACACAATGTCTTGTGACTCTGTTTTAGAGCTTCCACGCGATACGAAATGCAATTTGTCGTGACTTTTTTGACATGTCTTAACTTTTTAAATTTCGCCTCGCCTAGAAGCAGTTTCAATTAAATCCATAACCTTAATCACCAGGAAAACTGTAAATGGATATGTACCACCTTCTCTTTCAGAGTATTACGTCAAATCCCATGCCATAGACGACAAGTTTAATTTTGTTGCATAGTGTTTTTAATCAGTTTAAAAATTTTTACAAGCAACAAACATATCGCACAACAACTACAAAGGGGCACCATTTGAAATTGAAAAGTTTTCAGTGAACGCAAATAACAAAATTTTTTGCTTACCTTTGAATGCATATACAAATTTCATCGTATTAAATTTTGTCATTATGTCACATAAATTTGCATCCATAGGTAAGCCAAAACATTTTTTATCGTTTCCTGGAAAATTTTCAGCTTTGAGTTGTGCCCCTTTTGTAGTTACTGTGCGATATCCATAAAAACTTTTATAAAATCAGCTTTCTATGTATTTATATGGAATTCACCCTTTTCAAAGACTTTCTTTTATTCGTACATAGTTAAACAGAGAATTTCTCTCTATCGTAGACAAGCCCACATACTTTCTGCGTAGTTTCACGTTTATTTGCTTTGTTTATACAGTTCAACTCCTGCACCTGGATATTAATAATAACTTTTTTTTTATTTACTTTATGCTTTACATTTTTATTGTTATTGCATTTTTGCGTTTTATTTTTTTATTCAATTTCGATTTATTTTCATAATTTTTACGATGTCGCTATGGTATACATTTTTGCGTATATTTATGAATATACGTTTTTTAGTTTTGTGTTTTCCTTTCGTAGATATTTTAAAAAAAAAAATATTTTATTATGATTTTTCATTATTGCGTTAAAGATTTTTTTTTTTTTTTGACACAGTGGAAGTACTGAAAGATACAAAAACTTAAAGCAATTTATGCAGTGAGTAATTTTAAATAATTTTTCAAAAGTTTGCTATGCCATACATTTGGTTTTGCGTTTCAAATGTTACCCCACGCAATTAAAACTAATTTCTAACAAGCTTTAATGCTGTTGTATGTATGTACAATAGTGTCCGGCCGAAGGTGATTTTCTGGCCGAAGCCGAAGTCGAACTTCGGCCATTCATCAAACCTTCGGCCGAAGCCGAAGACCGAAGGATTTTTAACATATAAAAAATAAAAATCTGAAAGTAAATTTTTTCTACATATACAGAAAAATATAAATAGTAGATACTCCAAATAAAAAGCTGACCAGTAGCACTAAATAACTGTTCACTGTCGAAGGAGCTGACAAATATTATTTATTTAAAGAATCATAATTAAAAAATTTGTTTACGTCAAAATATACAGTTATATCGACTGTAGAACGACTGTCGTTCAACGACTTCTGTGTCAAAAAAAAGTTGGCCGATGGCTGCCATGATTCTGCTTATCTTAAATCAAAGATTGAATCAGCGTATTAATCGATAGCCCTGTAGCCGGAACCAGAATTAACTCTCTAGTTCCCAAATTTTTGGTGGATTTAAAAAAAATTGGGATTGATAAATTTTAATTTAATCTGATCTCAAAACCCTAAAAAATTTAATGTGCGTGGTTTTATGAAGCCGGAAAAGTTGAATGCCTGAAATGGTTTGTTGTTGAATAAATTTTTTATATAATTTTTTTTAAATAACTAAATATTTTGTATAAAAAATTTATATTCCTAGGTACTCACAGCTAGTTTTTTTATCTGGCAAGTATGAAGGGAAGTATTTTATTTATTTTTTTTATCTCTAATTCAAACAAAATAATTAATTTTATTGCTTTTGACAAATTTTGACGTTGATTGTCGCTAACATCATAATAACACATAACATAAAACTAGTTCAAATATGCATGACTGCAGTATCAGGGCCACGGTTGCCACTTTGGTACAATTCTACCAAAACTGGTACATTTTTTTCCATTTTTCTGCGTTTGGTACATTGGTTCATGTTTTTAAAATTTGGTACATTCTGTGTTCAAAGTTGGCTTTTATAATAATTAAGAATTCTTAACTTATTTTCCAAATATTTTTTGCTGAAAAGGGTAAAATTTAAATATATATAATATATAATGCTTTCAAAAGAATTGTGTGTTGGACGTTAAGAGTCTCATTATATCTTGTCACCCAAAGACTATTTTTAAAATACAAAATATAATTCAATTCATGTGCTACTTTTTATTAAGGATGTAGTCTGGTGTTCCGGCCTAATTTTTAGGGTTATTTCAGGAATTTTGTATTATAACAAAGTAAAATGCAATGATTTAATTTTTATATATGTTCTTAGTGATATCTTAACCTGGGTGGTTACGATACCTGAAGTCATCTTAAACAAAAAATTATTGTTCTATGGGCTTGTAATTCTAGCAGGTAGTAGATTTAAACATTTTGTTTAAAAAATAACAAAATGGCGGACTTCCAAAATTTTTTTTAAAAAATTGCGTTGTTTTTTGTTGAAAATCGTTGTAAAAAATAGGAAATAATGATTAAAATAAACAACTCTACTACCTACGAGAGCCATTGGCGTGTAAAATAACACATTAAAAGTTCAGCCCAATCGGTTCGATAGAATTCTCTCAGACCCCAGGGCCGGTCAAAAAAAAAACGTTATTTCGAGAAAAACGCTTTTTAAGTTTTAACGATAGATAAAGTTTTCACAACAGGCGCTCTCGACTGTGAGCTATAACTTTGTTAATATTTTAAATTTTGGTCTGAAATTTACAGTATACTTTCTGTATATTGTACTTTCGAAATACATTTAAAAAAATAATCGATTTTTTGAAACTCGAACAGCAGACCTTAATAAATAAAATTTAATGTTACTTATTATATTGGTACATTTTTCGCTCATTTGGTACATTTCTTTCTAAATATTGACACAAAATAAAATGATTAAGTGACAACCGTGATCAGGGCTGTAAATTTCAAAGAATCCCTTTGCACATATACTGTAGAGCGATTTTAGCCAAAACAATTTTAAATTTTTTTAAATTGACTTCCTTGAAAGCAAAAAAAGTTAAACGCCAGTAATAGAAAATTTCGGCTTCTTTAACAATTCACGCTTCTTTTCAATACGCTTCAAGTCTTCCTTAAAAAGTAAAAAAGTTTGGCTGGCTTCTGCTGCCTCTAATTGTATTAGCTCAAGCAGGTTGTTGGTTAAAAAAAAATCACTGATTACTGTTTGTACGGTTGTAAATCTGTGGGTTACTTCAAAAGTAAAAATGAAACAAGCAAACGGAGAAAATATAACACAGAAATTGTAATGTAATTACTTTATATAACCACTTCACATTTATTTATTTGTATCAATTTTTACTGCCAATCTGTAGTAAAAATTATTATAAAATAAAATGCTTATAATCTTCGGCTTCGGAAAATACTTCGGCCACTTTTTGCCGAAGCCGAAGGTGCAATTTTAGGCCGAATAGCCGAAGAACCGAAGCCGAATAATCGGTCGGACACTAATGTACAATAATAATTTTTGGAAATATTATTAGGTAACTAACTCTGTATGTACCTCATTAAATTCAGCATGGCGGTACTTAACTTCTGCTATCCATGCATTAGAATTCAAAATGAATTCATTTGCAAATTCAACCCGCCATACATGAAGTGTGTACATAGGTAGGTACACAATTATAACTTAGTTGACGAAAACGAAAGTGACAACGACATATTGCCGTTTCATATAACACGCAAACTTTTTCTGTGTGCTATGTAATTATGTTGATTTTGAATTGAATTGTAAATGGTGTTGAAAAGTTTTGAACTATTTTATTAAAATGCATGAGAGAGAATAAACGTAAAATGGTCTCCTGATTATGTGGCAGCAAATTAAGATATTTACATACAGTGAGAGCAAAAAAAAAAAAAAAAAATAGCTCCTTCATAAGTGTTGCCAGATAAAGTTTTACATTCGGAATATTCTGAAACAAATTTGAAGTTATCTAAAATTATTTAAAATGAATAGGCTTTGAATGAACAATTTGAAGTTTTATGAAACAATTGGATTGCAATATCTGAATATGGAAAAATTCGACATTATTTTGAAACAATTGGATTGCAATATCTGAATATGGAAAAATTCGACATTATTCTGTAATCAACTGGGACAGTTTTGAAATCTATTTGAAATATCCCGAAATTTTTAGTTTTCATTGTTGTGAAGGCCATTCTGAATTTTCGAAACTTAATTTGGAATATTATGAGAACAATTTGGTGGAAACTGAAACCTGTTTTTAATATTCTGAACCAATGTAAAATATTTCGATATCAATTTTAAATATTCTGAAATCAATTTCAAATATTCTGAAATAATTCTTGAATTATCTGATAAGGAGTGAGATCAAAAAAATCTTAACACACGTTTTACCTAATAATTTTTTTTTGGGTAAAATTGAAAAATTTCTTTGATCTTTAAAAAATATGTCAGTTATACGTCAAAAAAAAAAATCCAAATTGGTCCTACAAAAAATTGGCCAAAGAATTGAAGGTCTGCCGTCAAACTATTTCCAATGTTATTAAACAGTTTCAGGAAACCTGGTACGGGAAGAAAACAAGGACCACATGATATTGGGAAAGCCAAGAAAATAGAAAGCATAATGAAAAGATCTCCAAACACATTTGGTAGAAAAGCTGCCCGGTTAGCCCAGTCCTCTGACTATTTGGTGCGAAAAGTTAAATCCAATGCAGGTTTGAAAACATACAAAGTCCAAAAAGTTCCAGATAGGAATGCTGCAAAAAATTTAAATGCCAAAAGTAGGGCTCGGAAATTAAAATCGAATTTCATACAAACAAATTTGTTGTTGTAATGACTACATTTGTTCATTAACCTGTTTATATATAACTTTAAATAACGAAATTGACATGAACTTAAGTCATGACTTTGAAAAATTAACCTCTAGATTTAATTTTCATAGTCTCCTAAAAATATTCATGTTGTATAATGGACGACGAAACGTATGTACTGGCAGATTTTACGCAGCTTCCGGGTCAAAATTTTTATGTTGCTGATGCTAGAGGAAATATCGAAGAACAATTTTGAATCCAAAAGCAGACAAAATATCTTAAAAAATTCCTGGTATGGCAAGCTATATGCAGTTGCAGCAAAAGAAGCAAGTCATTTGTTACATCAAAGAATGTTTGAAAAAAAACTTCTTCCTTTCATGAGAGAGCACAATGTTTTAAATAAAATTTGGAATATTCAAAAATCACTCTAAAATTATTTGAAATAAAATGAAATCATTTTTAAATATTTCAAAGTCAATTTTTATAATTGTAAATTTAATTTTACATAAATATTCTGGAAATAATTCAAAAACTTCTTAAATCACTATGTAATATTCCGACATTAATATGAAATGTTTCGAAATAAATTTGACATATAATTAAGCCAATTAAATTAAATTAAAATATACTGAAATTAATTTTGAAGCTTTTGAAATCAATTTTAAAGGAACAACTTGAAATCAGCTCGGTATATTATGAAGTCAATGTAAAATATTCTGAAATTAATTTTGAAGCTTCGGGAATCAATTTGAAATGTATCGAAATTAATTTAAAATATTTTGAAATTAATTTTAAATGTTCCGAAATCAATTTGTAGCATTGTGGAATCAATTTAAAATCTTCCAAAATTAATTTTTAATATTTGTGAACGAATACAGTAATATCCGCTTAAAACGAACTTCAAGGGGCAAGTGAAAATAGTTTGTTTAAAACAAAGTTCTCACTGATTAACTAAAAAAAGAAGCTATTATGGCAACTTCGTTGTAACCGAGAGTTTAGTTTTAATTGGCTTCCTTATTAGCGGAAAATACAGTATATCCTCTGATTTAAGAAGTATATATCTATATTCTAAAGACAAACTATTTCAATCTTAAAACATTTTTGTTCCTAAGCATAGAAATATCAACAAAACGTCTATCTGACATACTGCCGCCCCTCGCATTAAAAGTTCATGCAGACTACTAAAAACCTTGAAGAAAATCTACTAGTTTCACACTTTGATGATGTACCTATTCAACTTTTCATATTAAATCAAATAATAACAGTTTTAATGAACAATTTTTCCTTTTAAATATATGCGTTTCTATGAAAACATTTCATAGAAAATTTAAAATTAATAATATCCGAACCTTTCAAATTAAAAAAAAAAATTGATGTAATTTATTGTAGCTAGCTCTGTGCAAAAAAATAATGTGTCCCATTGCATTTCGTAATTATTGGGCGTGGTGTGGGCTTGTCATATCAATTCACTACGATGCTTTTACCAGTTAAACACACCAACCACACCCACACAAGGAAATAATTCGCACGTCGTAGCAATAAATCTGAAATTGATCCCGACGGTACAATTACGAAAGTTCAATTAAAAGTCTCCAGGCTGCTGCCAAAGAGACGACTGCGGCGTCAGCTGTTTTTGTGTATTTTTTAGTCAGTGCCATTTAGTTACTACTGCAACTACATACTACTTTGTATCTCTTAATAAATGGCAATGGATATTGACACCTTGGGAAATATACAAACTCCCACACATACGCTCAACAGACACAAACAAACACAAGCACACCCATACACTTACCAATATCATCGTTACACACAAAACTCAATTGAAAGTGAAGTCAAAGAAAAATTTCTAAAAACACAAGTGCGAAAAAAGAGACGTAAATCCAACAACGGTGCAGACATATTGGCAGACAAAGAAAAACACATTCACAGATAGTTAGAAATAAAAGAAAAACAACAAGATAAACTGAATACAAAAGTAAAGCGGATATGAAATACCATAACAACAAAAACAAGCAAAACAACTGCTTTGTGCTTACAACTTCAGCATCACAATTCGAGTCGCGTAGACGAAAATTTTTAGCTTACATTGCAAGAAAAATATTTTAAAAACAAACAAAACATAAAAAGTAATACAAAACTACAAAAAAAGTTTTTTTTTTTACTGCTACTACTTAACAGAAATATTATTTAACCTTGTACCTAAAGTAATTGTTCCCTCTGGGATATGAGCAGGAAATTGCTGAGATACTAGAAAGTTGACGAAATAAAGTGTGATGCATGTTTCTTGCGATACTCTAAGTAAATAAGGCTTAAGAGGAGGGGCGGTATCGGTATCGGATTTAGAGAAGTTTGTAAAAGGTACAAGTCGGTTTTACTCTTCTTTAGCAACTTAGCTGACTTCGAATCTGCTGAGATCAGCAATTCAGAGAAGTTCGATAAACCAAGGTTCAATAAAGATTAAGGTAACTGCGAGAATAGTCCGTATGGTATTACTATGCCATACTATTACAGGACAGCCACTTAATCTAACATAACTTATGATAACTTTTTTCAAGAGATACTCGTGGATAAAATATGTCGTATGCATTTATGGTTAGGCAGACGAATTCACGATAAAGAGATGGCCAATAACACTATTGATATTCCAATATGTTTACACTACGCTTACTTCAGACATTGCTGCCAATGCCAATACATACACTCTATTAAAAGACTTACATTTTTCATTATCTGAATCAATGCCAAGAGTTTTTGACAATGTCCCATTACCTTTGCAGAATGATCCTGTGATCACGAATTAACTAAAGAAACAGTTTTTAAATGACGGTATGACAAAAAATACTTTTTGATGGCAAGTATGAATGAACTTAGATTTGTACGCAATTTTCAAATCTATATTGGCAGCAATCAACCATTCCCATCATCAGCTACAAAACATTGTTAGCAAAATTCAAAATTTTCTCAATGGCAATCTTATTTTGTTGATATCAGAGAGAAATTTAAATTCAAAAATGGAAAAAATTCTAATTTTCAAAGTTTGAATGTGTATTGTGAGCAGCGGAGCCATATTGGCAGATTTATCTGTAAAATACAGATTTTCGGTCGGCACGCAGGTTTACTGATTTTCCTCAAGTATTACAGTTTATTCTCAAATTGTACAGTTTTTACAGGTTTTGCAATAATATGCAAAGAATAGATTTGAATATGTTGTGGTTATTATGAAAATATAATTGTATTTCAACAAAAATTATAAATTATGGTATATGTAACAGAAGAACTGGTAGTACTTGTAGGTAGTGGAAAGAATATTTTCCCCAAATTAATATTAATAAAACTAAAATTCAATATAATCTGGAAAGAAAAAAGATTTAAAACAATTTATAAAAACTTTACAATTTTTACGGCAGTAATTTTTGCTCGAAACAAAAACCAGAAAAAAAATTAAATTAACATAACAGTTGATTTGGATAGTACTTCAAATTAATCTCCAAAATATATATTCATATCACTCTTAGCATCTATATCACTATTGATATCAGCCTGGTGGTAACTCCAGAACCAAGCACTCAATATTTATGAAAATTTAAATATATCGGGTACCGGGGAACAATCGATTAAAAAAAAAAATAATGTTCAGACTACGAATTGGACCGAAATTCCAACAAAAATCGACCAAACTGGAGTCAAATTCAAACCCAAAATTCAGACCTAATCCAAATCAAAATCAGTTTAAAATTCATTCCAAAATAAAAAAATGTAGACCACAACTCAGATTGATAGTTAGACAAAATTTTAGGCCAAAAGGACGCCAAATACCGATGGAAAGCAACCCAAAATTCAGACCAAAAACTAGTGGGAATATCTGATACATATTCACACCATAAAATTTTGACTCAAATTAAACAAAAACTGGACCAAAGTTCCAGCCGAATTCAGACCAAAATTAAAAATAAAATTCAGATTGGTTTCGGACCGAAATTCAAACCAAAATACGTATCAGAATCAAGCCAATTTAGACTTAGAGTTAGATTTAAACTGAGGCTAAAAAGACACTAAATACAAATTAAAAGCAAACCAAAATTCTGCCCAGAAATCAGATCAAACGCTGAGTAAACGTTCGTCTGTGCAAAATTTTGACCACAATTTAGACTAAGAGTTACACTAAAACTCAGATTGGAAGGATCTTAAATACAGACCGAAAGCAAATAAAAATTTATACCAAACTTCCCCCTACACTTACATCTCGTACATTTTTATTGTGGGTTATGAATCAAACAAAAATTTATGACCAAAACAATTAAAAAAAACTATGTGAAAGAATCATCTATCTGTGTATGTAAGTATATAAACATGGAATAACAGTAATGACGAATATCTAACCCAAGCTGTTATTTTATACACAAACTGGAAGAATTTAATATTTTCTGTTTTGTATGGTACTCATATAGTTGGGCTTCTTTTAATATTCAATTGTGAGAGAGTTAATAAAGTTCCTCTGACCAAAATTTATTGTATTGCACGGGCATGACCAAACAGCTACATAGATCCATATATACACATGTGCATTAAGGTACCTCAAGGAAACAAGTTTAATGATCTTTCATTTAGCTTAGCAAAAATACGATTTTTAGAGGCCTAAATTTCGCTAGAACCGAAAAAGCAAAGTTCTAGAGGCTATGAAAGAAAGTTCTAAGTGCTCATCGTCTTTAGTAATGTTTTTTTATTTTAGTGATTTCTAACAGCTTAATGTCAAAGCGACAGAAATGTATATAAGGCTGGCATCATTTTTTTATTTTCAGAAGGGTGTAGTAAAAATGTTCTTTTTTTTGTATTGACCTCAGACACCTTAATGTACATAAGTATGCAGGTATATGCATTTAAGAGCATGAGGAATATACCGTAAGCACGACTAGTACATAGAATATTTATTTACATAATTATTTCATATTCGTGCGTTTGCATATACACAGTGGCGGAGGAAATCCACAAAGTTCTGTTTAAAGCTTGGCATTATTTTTTAAGTTTAAGTTTGTAAAGTTTTGATATTATTTTTTAAGCTTTTATTTTTTATATTTTTTAACTTTAAATTGAAAACACTGGGAAAAATTAACTATTGAAAAATAGAGCGCATTGTATGTAATATGTAGTTAAATAGTTGTAGACTTTAGACTCATCTTCATTCTCTACTCAGAAAACCCAAAAAGACCAACGTGAATTTCTGAGACCATTATCGATCTTAGAAAATTAGAAACATGTGGAGAATTTTGGTCTGTTTCATGGTGTAACATTTGGTCTGTGTTTTGGTTTAGGTTTTGATCAGAATTTAGTTCCTTTATTGACCGCAGATTTCTTTAGAAATGCATGTCCCAAGTAACACAGTTCGTCATTTGGCCTGACTTGAAGTCAACCGATTGTCCGAAAAACAAAATTATAGTCGTGTAAGCGGCCAAACTGACCTTGTTTTGTGTATTGACTAATTTTAGTTCGGAAAACTATCCCAACTCGAACTAATATGTTAGCAACTATTTTGTCAAGGACTTTCACCGTGAGGATGTTGTGCCGACAAGAAAGTACGACTATATATTGGGAGTATGAATGTATAAACTCGTAATTGTGACTAACTTCATATCTATCATACGCGCCATTTTTTTGACATTGACAACTATTCTATCTCGAAGAGCGCCAAAAATATTATAAGAATTGATCTGTCAAATAATTTTCATAATTTTGCAAAAGTGTTTTACTATAGCTGAAAATGTCGAACTTCGTGCCAGCAAAACAACATTTGAGGGAAGTTTTAATTTGCTTCTTCCATTTAAAGAAAACCGCAACTGAAGCACATCGTTTACTCACTGAAGCTTATCCTGACTGTGCTATAGACGTTAGAATGTGTCAGGTGTGGTATGCCCGTTTCAAAAGTGGTGATTTTGATGTTAAAGACAGGGAACGTTCAGGCGGCCCGAAAAAGTTCGAAGATGAAGAATTGAAGGCATTACTCGAAGAAGATTCATGTCAAACGCAACAAGAACTTGCAGAATCTTTAGGAGTTGATCAATCAACCATTTCTAAACGATTAAAAGCATTGGGAATGATTCAAAAGCAAGGAAATTGGGTGCCGTACGAATTGAAGCCAAGAGACGTCGAACGACGATTTTTCACAAGTGAACTGCTGATTGAACGATAGAAAAGAAAGGGTTTTCTGCATCGTATTGTGACTGGCGATGAAAAGTGGATACATTACATAACCCAAAGCGTAAAAAATCATGGGGACCGCCCGGACATGCATCAACATCAACGGCAAAGCCGAACATCCATGGATCCAAGCTCGTGCTGTGTATTTGGTGGGATATGAAAGGTGTCGTGTATTATGAGCTGTTGAAACCGAATGAAACGATCACTGGCGACCGCTACCGACTACAATTGATGCGTTTGAGCCGAGCATTAAAGGATAAGAGGCCAGAATATGAGAATAGACACGACGAAGTTATTCTTCAGCACGACAATGCTCGGCCGCATGTTGCAAGGCAAGTAAAAACATATTTGGAAACGCTGAAATGGGAAGTGCTACCCCACCCGCCGTATTCTCCAGACATTGCTCCTTCCGATCGATGACACATGGCCTGGCTGAACAGCACTTCCGTTCTTTCGAAGAACTCAAAAAATGGGTCGATTCGTGGATAGCCTCAAAAGATGAGAAGTTCTTTCGACGCGGAATCCGTATGCTACCAGAAAGATGACAAAAGGTTGTGACTAACGATGGACAATACTTTAAAGAATAAATTTATAATCACTTTTTCACAATAAATGTCCAAATTACGAAAAAAAAATACTAGTTTATACATTCATAATCCCAATAGTAGAAGTTAGCAATGAAGACCATTTAGTCGGACTCTTTAGCAACATGGATGTTACTCGAACTATGGGTACAACTATATACTAGTAGTTGCTAAATTTGACTAAATAGTAGCATAAGGAAACTAATTCAAACAAAGCAGTTTTTGAGGTTAAGTTACGTAATATAAAAGAAATACATATTTACTTATATTTAGATGTATTTTTGCATATCTACTAAAAAGGAAATCACTATGCACATTATGCAATCAATTTATTAATAATGCTTATTTTTGACGATCAAACCAGATATTCCAGCAAATCTATTTGACAGATGTGTTTGTTGTCCTTGGATTTGGATTTTTTTCTTTGCTTATGATGTTTGTAAATGTAAACGTATACAGCTGCGGAAATTCCCATAGACTCAGTGATGCATCATACCGCTGTTGAAACTATTTTTTTTTTCTAATAACTCATGGCTCAATAATTTGATTTGACTGTTGACAAACTTAATTTAGTTTTCTTCGTGACTTACGCTTTACATTTACAAAAAAAAAAAAAAAATATTTATATATATTGACACATTGATGGTATACCAGTTTATGAAAATTTCCATCACCGTATCTACATTTTTATACAATAGTATGGCATCCATGATTTTTAGTATTGATTAATTTTATTTTTAATTAATTCAGTTTAAACTATAATGAATTACTAACAAAATTAGTTTATTTATGCTTTTAATTCACAAAAATCGTATGTAATATTTTCCAAATTGTTTTGATCCATAAAACTATTTTTTCGAAATAAAAAAAAAATGTTGAATTCATGAAATTACTAAATACTAAATATTGCTTTTCATGAAGGCGCGTAAATTTTTGATATCAAACATCATATATATTTTATAAGAAAGATTCTGTTCCCCATAGCATTTTTGTTCTAGAAAGAAAGTATTTCAATTTACAAGTCCTGTATATGCTTCTTTTTCTATCACAATGTTTATCAAATATTTTTCATTCACTCTTTTTAGTTATCTTGTGAGCTTGCTCTTTCATAATATTTATTATGTACCATATAATCTATTTTTTTTACTACTCTTTGTCATTAAAAACAACCAATGACCGCAAAATGTGCCCACAACTAGGTATGCACAACACTTTTATTGGTGCAACTAGCCCCACGACCAATATCTAGGTATTTGCGGACAGTTCGTTTGACTATATAGTCGTAACAAATAGTTCACATAATATTTTTACGACCATGACACGACTGTCTGTGTTACTTGGGGTTGGTCTGAATTTTTATCTGTGTTTTGGTATAGTTTGTGTACTAAATAGCGTTTTGAGTGTTTGTCTGGTTATTTTGAGTCTGAATTTCGATCTGAATATCGGTCTGAGATTTGATCTGACTTTAGGTTTTTGAATTTTAATCTGAGGTTTGATCTGAATTTCAATCCATGTCGGTCAGCTTTTGGTCTAGTTATTAATATTTATCTGGTTTCCGATATATTTTCTAGTCAAGCCTAATCTGCAAACACATTTTATAAGATCTGCTGTTTCTTTTTTCTCTGTATATTAAATAAAAAACTTTCGAATTCTTATTTTTGTTGTACTTTTTTTCAGACAGTTTAAATTGCTTTGGATATGAGCATTTATATCCAAAACGCCGACTGCACTAGAGAACATTTTTTAAGTTCGAAAACGTTTCAGTTTAAGATGAAAGAAATCAAATTTTGCAATATTCTTTAGAATACTTATATCCTAAAATACTTATACTCAATTTTCAACGCATTCCTTTAATTCACAAAAAGCAGCCCCTCCCAAACCCAAATTCAAGATCCGCCAATGAATGTGCATACAGTTACATATGTATATGCACATGTACATTCATATCCATATAGTCTCATCAACAATTCTTGGTAATAAATATTTTCTACGTATTTAGAAAAATATTTGATATTAAAACAAATGTTGATTTAAATTAGGTAGATATGTATAAAGAAAAAATATTTGCCATACTAATGCAAAAAAGAAGAGGTGAATTACAAATGAAATTTAAACTCACAACAAAATTAAATTAAACTGAATCCATTTAATTAAAATTTTAATTACAGAGAAAAATTGCGCAAGTTAAAAATTTTTAAGCATATATTTTGTTATTTAGTTTATCACTATAACAACAATAATAAATCTAAACTTATTGAAATAGTAGAAGTATGCAATATTTCAAAAATAATTAAAATATTTTTTTTTATCTAAAAACAAGGCATAGATAAATTTGAAGAGTATTTTTATAAAGCTTGAATTATTTTTGAAAATATTTCTAAATTTTCAACATTTTAAGTTAGCAGAAACCGCATGTGCTATGTCTGCTTTCATTTTCAGCTCTTCGAATTAATATTTCAGATTCTCATTGCAAGTTACCACTGGCCAATCAATGCCAGTGCGTATCAAGTAGAAGCGTGTGAATTATAAAAGTTTCCTTGTTCAAATATTATTATTTCACTTTCATTTTATTTTTTTGTTTAGGAGAAAATATAAGTTAACACCTACATACGTACAGACATTTATCGTATTATGTGATATAAACCAAGCCCAAACTCAATGCCATTCAGCGTTTGAAATTTACTTGCTTTTTCCTGAGAAGTAAAAGAAAAGTAAGAAAAATACTTACATTTTCGCTTGCAGCGTTAAGAATTTTCATTTTCAATAAATTTCGCTCACATACACACATACGTAAACAATTACACATATAAACATCTTATAACAGATTGTGTTGTACGTATACAATTTCCTTCATATGAGTTTTGTTTGTTTTTGCCAACATGTCTGACTTCGTTTTTGATTAAATTGAAACTTTTTTGCCATCATCTTATTTTTTCACACACACACATTTCTCTCCGCATCCCACAAATCCCAAATTCCCTGAAAGATACTGTTGAGCTGGAGCGTTTTCTCACGAATATAATCCATCTTTGCTTCATTCACTTCTCTTGTGTATCCTTGAAATGAAAATAGAATAATACAGCTCAGAAATGACGTTCCTATAAATGTAGATATGTATGTACACAAACATATGCACATACATATTTTTCTATATGTTTGTATGTAGTACGTAGTGGCAATAGTATACTAGAAGTATATTTTACTTAAGCAGTCTCCTTCCTATTGTTGTGGTATGTAGTTGCTGTTGTTACTTCTGGCATCTACTTGCACATTATGAAATGTAGAAAAGTGCAAGTGCATTTCACATTGCCTGTCAGCATGAAAATTCATACTTACATATTTCCTAAAACATATTTACAAGTAGGTATAGAGAATATCCTTTAGCATATTGTATAAACAAACTCTCATTCATACATATTAATATATTTGAATGTAGTTGAAATGTTGTACTTAGAAAGGATTAGCTTCTTTTTTTTGTGTGTGTGTGTTCTTTTCAAATTTCAAAAGTAGATTTATGTTCTATAATGTGATTTATTCTTTTGTGGTATGTCCTAATAGCTATGTATATACGTGTTTGTGTATATTTAAGCATTTGCTACATCCAAGTTGTACTTGCGAACAAAACCAAACAAAAGCACAGCACATACTTAAGTATTTATGTACATATAAATATGTATCTATTTATGTTTCTAAAATTCATTGAGAAGTATCAGAATTATAATAGCAAAGAAATAATCGGGTTATAAATATGTTTATATGCGGAAATATTAATATATGCTTTAAGGGGTTATGCCTAGAAGTTTGGACCAGGGGTGACCAGCCAGAAGCTCAGTTGGCTCTTTTAGCTCTTTTAAAATACATATTAAGTACTCAATTAAAATACAACTAGTCGATAAGGCCGCCCAAGTAACACTGCGGCTACACCTGCCAGTGCTGGCATGCCAATTGAGAATGGTATTACCCGTCAAAAAACAGAAAAATTGTCTTTGTGACGTAGGCGTCCTGCCAATTATCATGCCAATTCTTTTCCAACAAAATGTCAGGCACTTCTAACAATTTGCTCGCTCTGCTCTGCTCTCTTACAAATTTGGAGAAACGTCAAATATTGTCTGCTTACGTCATATCATTGGCATCGAAATAAGCTTGTCAATCAAAAAAGTGTGAGTGTATTAGTGAAAAAGTGGGAGTGTGTTAGTGCTGGCATGCCAGCACTGGCAGGTGTAGACGCTGGGTAAGTGTTATGCAGACGATCACGAGCACATCATGGGCACGAGTTGTTGTTGCTTCAATATAAAGTGAAAAATTGAGAGAGATTGCAAGAGAGTAAAATTTGACCGGCACGATCACCAAATGATTACTACGAAGTTTAAATAAAATAGTAGCAAAAAACTACTAAAACAATACAAAAACGTACTATTGATTGGCGATCAAATGACTGTCTGCATAACATACTTTGGGCAGAGAGTAGAACAACAAAAAGAGAGTGTAAAAGTGACGTGAGAGGCGATCATTTGATCGTCTGCATAACATCGCCCTAACTGAGGCTATTTTTTTTTGTTTAAGAAATCTCTTTATTAAAAAACAAATATCAAAAGAGAGCCAAACTGCTCGTTGGTGTTTGTTTTGTTATTTGAGTATGCAGATAATTCGCAGTGTGACCAACTCATCGCTTTTCCCGCTAAATTTACTCCTTTTTGAAAATTAAAACGCGGGAAAAAAGTGATTTAGCAGTCAGCGGGTTTTTCAACGCGTTTTTTTTTCAATTTAAAAGACACCAAAAAAAAAAAAAAGACACCGCTATATAATCCTAACAACATTTTTTACCGAAACAATGAGCATTGAACTTATTTAAAACCAAAATTCGAAACCGTAAGTCACTCAATTCAAAAAATTCTTTACTTCATATAAAAAATGGATTAAAACACGAAAATTAATTTTGCGAAAACTACAAAATACCTGATGACGTAAATAAACAGCACTAGTGTTTATAATGCTTCTGAATTCAGACTAAAGAGTGTGTTATGGCCAGAAGAAGCTGGTAGTATTGAATAGAATATAGACTCGAAGTCTATCGATATGTGATAGTTGTAAATTATTACTCTATGTATTTTTTTGTTGTCAAAGTGTATACATAAAATACTCTTTTTCCATTATCTTATTTTAGTTTTTCTTGTAATTGTATAATTTAGAAATGCTGTGAATCAACAACTTTAAAAATACATGTATTTAATTAATTTTCTTTTTAATACATATATAAAAAAATTGTGTTTAATACTTTCATAAAGAAAAAATTTGGCGCTTTTTTACGGAAAATAGCGGATTTTGTTGGCTACACTGATAATTCGTTAGATAACACTGTGTGACAAAAACAAAAAGAGCGGGCACTTTTATGGAGATCTAGCAAAAATTTTAGGTCTAGTAATGCTAAGAAAAATGGTATGGGGGAAATTTCCCATACACCCCCAAAATCTCGTTTTATGATCAAAATAACCATTTTTAGGTAGGATCATGCAAACAATCGCTCATAACTTTGCTAATTTTTATTCGATTTACAACTTTTGTTCTTAGTTTGAAAGGTCCTTTTCGACCATATTTTGTTCATTTTTATGAATTGAAAACTGACAAGACTGCAGCTGAAAGTATTTGTGATTTATCGAATTTTTCTTCATTTTTTCGGCTTGGACGATGTTTGTACGATATTATTCGATCTTGGAGATTTTTTGCGACAAAACACTTTCAAAGTAAATTTAATGCAGTGTCGAATGACTTTTTTTTGAATGAAATGGGATGAAAATTGACGGAGTTGTGTAAATTTTATAATTTTAGGAACATTTTATTATTTATAATCATTCAGTGCAGTGCAGAGTGCTCTTTGAGTCAAAAATGTTTGCCTCTTTCATTTCAACAACTAGCAGTAATGAGCAACCATGTTGATGGAGCCCTTCCCTTGGAAGCGTTTTTCAACGATTCTTATTTTCCGGTGATAAAAGTGACAGATCGCTGTCACATAGTGTAATTCTGATAAATGCCGTTACTTATGTCTTCTCTCTCTCTCTCATTTGTTGTTTACTCCCGCTTAAGCAATGATTTTTACAATGATGAATGCAATGCTTTGTTCAATGAGTGAATTTTAAAGAACTTCCGACACTAATATTTTGGAATTGGCTAAACCGATTTCAAATCTGATAATTTTTGGCTAACCTACTCGTCAAGCTCTTTAAATTGATATAAAATATTTTTGGGTCTTTACAACAAACAAAAAAATGGTAGTTACTGATCAGATCGGACCAGATGTTATTGTGATTGTTGTTGTTGTTTGGCCCCAACATTTTTTTGGCGGTCCCCCCTAGTTAGGACGAAAAACTTGATTTTTTGTTTATAAGATTTTCTCAAAGTTTATAATCTCATACAAATTTTCACAAAATTTCATAAAAATTAGAGCATTATTTACGAAGTTATATGAGTTTGCAAAACTTTAATGCCCGCGGGATATCTCAAAAATACTTAACTTATTCTTTTATCTGTTGTTTTTCATAACATTGGCTGGTGTTTGAACGAAGGAAAATGTTTTTTTCGGTGAATTTAGTTATTTATTTTTTTTTAACATACAAAACGAAATTGAAAATTTAAAAATGTTAGTTTAGACAGATTTGCAGGAAAGCGCAGAGACTGGTGACTAGAAACTAGGTATTTTTCCAGGCGGAAAAGTAAACCAACATAAAAAATGTGGTGTGAAAATCAAAATCAAAGAGGGAGGCGCGGGCCTGCCATGAATTCGAAAAGGGGGCTATAATGAAACCAACTGAGAACCTCTGATCTACAAACAACTACTACCCAATTAACTTAAGGCAGAAAATGTATTTGTTTTTGGAAAAAGTATTTAAGAACAGCTTAAATACAGCCCCAGTAGTAAGAAAAGGTATAATTAGTACAAAGAAGAAAGCACAT
This sequence comes from Toxonevra muliebris, assembly GCA_963691655.1. Classification (NCBI taxonomy): domain Eukaryota; kingdom Metazoa; phylum Arthropoda; class Insecta; order Diptera; family Pallopteridae; genus Toxonevra; species Toxonevra muliebris. Next base: position 35,430,295 of record OY829328.1, on the reverse strand, counting down.
GGCTCAGTGACCTAAATAACATCATAATTTGACTTCGGCAACTTAGGAACATTAAGGGTATCAAAAATATGAACAAATTTGGAATCCTTTCCATTGTGTCATAAATATCAAGGAAAATTATGCATGAATCCGAATATATAGTGCCACGATTAATGTCACCTGTAATGACCATTGGCCTATTGGTGAACCATAGAGCACCTAGGTTAAATCAGTCGTCAAGGACCTCTAAAATTTATTCAATACTAGGTCTAATGAGCTGTTGTCCTTTCACAGAAACTACACTAAACCAATTTGACCTTTAGTAATCTGGGCCAGCACTTAAATAAACTAAAGAGGTTTGCAAAATGATCTATATTCTTGGGTAATTATTGCTATTCGCTTTAACTTCACGCGCGTCGTACAATGGGAGATAAAAATTCAATTCAAATTTTTTCGTCTTTATTGTGATATTTTTTACAATTACAAATCCACTTATCCCAAAAAATATGCAACCATTTTTAAAAAATTTACATTTCAACCTATCCAACATATTAAAATTTAAACCTTTTTTTATACTTTGTAAGAGAAAATGTCTCACAGTTTACTTCCTTATATGAATATACCCAAAAAACGTACCGTTCCGTTTTTGTGCCATTAGGCTGTATTGACATCCTTAAATTAGCCCATTTCTGGATCAGAATACGGTGTATCAAATCGGACTACAATCCGTAGAAGTCGTACACTTACCGGACCCTTTCAGTATTGAAAATAGAGAAGAGTCTAAAGATACTATGTACAGTAGAACCTGCATTTTTCATTCCATAAAAACTTCATAGTTGACGGATATAAAACGAAAACGGAGCCATAAATACCCCGTAATTAACGGATTGACGGGAATTTTGTGATACAACTAAAAGTGCGTTAATTTTCAAAGTGATTTCCATTTATTTCCGTAGACCGGCGTGTAATAAATGAATATGCTAGATTGTGCTCCTGTAGCGCTGCTGTACGTAGACTGGCGTGTAGTAATTGAATACTATGAATCGCGCTGCTGTGCTCTGCTGGAGTGTAGACTGGCGTGTTGTGAAGTACAATGCGGTGTCGCGTGTAGGTCATAGGGTCCTGTCCAATAGACCAAGTCGGCTTGTTGTTCCTACGACGTTCAACGGCAAGTCGGCTTGCTTGTTTCTCCGACGTTCAACGGCTAGCCGCACACGTCTTCTCTGGTTACAAAACCTGGAATTTTCCCTTACTATCGACCAAGTCTCTTTCGCTGGCAGCTGGCCACGGAACCAGACGTGAAACTAGTAAGTATAATAAGTGCGGTAAGATCATTAAGTGACATACAAAATAGCCCTAACACGCATTTTTCATATTTTATAGAAGAAGCAAAAACGATTTTGGTATTTGAAGTACTGTTTCGAGAATTTGTAATGTAAACCAAAAGATATGATCGTAAGTTTTCTGTGTAGGTCTTTAAAATTTTCGGTACGGATGAAAGTGGACACGCTTTATCTTAATCCATAAAAAACTCGATATTGAAAAATTTAATGTTGAGACCTTACCAAATTAAGGTAGCGATATATACTATATATAAGAAAATAACTCATAAATAATGCAATCACATAAAAATTCTTTACAAAGCAACAAAATAAAATTGAAATTCTGATGTTTACATGAGAATGCATAGTAACTAAAAACTTTCGTAAAAATTATTGAAAAACTAAGGCAAACAAAGTGTGTAGTATGAAAGTAATAACAAAATCAAAACAGCAAACAAATGATGTCAACAATTATAAAATCATGTGTGTGTTTGTGATGGCAACAAGAATTTTTTTAAAAAATTATGCACAAACAATTTTAAAGTTTTCCACAAATCGGTTAAAGCGAAATTTTGCAAATATTTTTAAAAATGCATTACACAGTTTAGAGTCTTTTTTTTTCTAACAGCCAAACATATTTTTAACCTAAATTGCACAAAGCACTCAAAAATTCCCATTAAAAATATTGTAGCATAGCCTCAAACAATTTTCATTGCAGATGACATAGCACGAGAATGCATTGCATACTTTTCGGAGCATTTTAACTTGTTTGGATGCGTATGTGTGTATATATGTTTGTGTGCTGTTTGTAAGTGGAACTCTTGAAGTAGTAGTAGCAACAGCATTGAAGCAGCACAGCTTGCGGTTGACAACACTGTCATGCCAAAATGTCAGTTAAACTTTTGGCTTTTTGGGGTCTTGCCTTTTGCATATAATGTTTATAAGTTTATTTTTCATATTTTTGGCCTTTGGCTCTATTGCTATATACACACACAAACAAACATATATGCAATATATGCAAACATAGACGCACACAAATATAAGCTTGCAACTTAATAAATGTGCATATATATACGTATGTATGTGTGTGTGTGTGCGTTATACAGATGCAGATATTTCGGAAAGGGTGGTTTTGAATTTTCCATCCGTTTAAATTTTTTATTTTTTATTATTTATTTTATTCATAAGCAACGATCAAAATGAATTGTATGAGATATTCATCAGGTTAAGATGGGCTTAACCCGCGAAAGTCCCTCTTCGATCCGCTAGTGTGCGAGTGCCTGATATTCACAGTATAAACTATGCAATTTTGGTTCACTAAACGAAATTAGTTAGATGAAGTGGAATGCCCAGATATACATTTACACACATATGCTCCCACATACAGTCACTAAAATGTGCAGTAGAATTTTCAAATTGTTTCTAAAAGTTAAACTTCAATGAAAAGCATTCCAGAAATAAGTCGGTAATTTGTATCAAAAAGTTTGAGCAGTTTTGTAAATTTTCCTATAACTTTCCAAAGTTATGTAGACAGATGAAAATACCAATATAAAGCATTGAATTTAAGAGAAGAAGAGAATACTTTAGAAATCTATCATCAGCGCTGCGTCTAAAAGATTTACCGTCACAAATTAAGTTTAGTAAAAAGTATAATTAGATTAGATAGATAAAGGAGGTGTGCATGGTATCCCTTTATGATATCCACAGAAGCTATCGTAGTATGAATACATACTACAGAACATTTATTTTCCCAATGACTCCTTCAACTCTTTTGGACCAAATTTTTCTTTGTTCAATGCTCATCCTTAAGGACAGCAGGGCAACATAAACTGGGAAATTTTTAGATCAACGCAAACCACCCATTGATGTTCTTTGTATTTGACTTTTACCAAAACATGAACAATATTTGTAAATTCCTCTTTCATCGTTGTAGAATGACCAATGCGGATGGAACCATATGTAATGCCGTTATGTAACAAAACGCATTTTAAACTTATTTTGGAGTTATCTATAAATAGACGCCAGTTAGTTGGCATGGTGTAAGTTATCAAGTCCATTTCTTTCAACAAACCTTCGACGTTGTTGCAAAACACAAAATTTGTTTCCTGAGGAAAAAAAAGTCAACAATTTTTTCCTCCTATTACCATTAAATGTAATTTTCGTGTCAGGAGCCAGCATATGTCTCTCTTTCAATCTGTAAGCAAGTAGCTGAGACGATTTTTTTCTGAAAGGTTGAGATCTTTTATAAAATCACTTAAGACATTTTGGTCGGAAAGTCGAGGATTCAATGAAGCACCCTCGAAGTCTGTATCGTCATTTGGCACGCTATCTTCAGCACAGGATTCAGGCAAATCATCGTCAATCTTTTTTTTGAAGCGTCATAGATTGAGATAGCGGCATCGGTATTTCATTTGAATGCGGAAGCGATCGTTGAGTTGAGTTAGTATTTGGATATGCCCATGTACCACGATTGCTTCTATTAATGCCTATTGTGAAGACGAGGCAATGTTATGTTATGTTATGTTCCTTCCAAATCATTGGACATTTTCTTTTGCCTTCCATCTAATACTTTGACTTGGCAAGTTTTACATAAAGTTTTTTTTTTTTGTTTTTTATTGAAACATAATAAAAAATATTTACACTTCATATCTAATCAAAATTGGTCAACATTTGCATTACGTAATATGTGAACGGCCCCTTATCACCGGTCGTGGGTATAGCCGTGTCGTCAGCAAATGCTGCTATTAACACATTTTCTGGCTTGGGCAGTTCGCTAGTGAAAAGCAAGTATAATATTGAGCCAAGGATGCTTCCTTGAGGAAGACCGGCTCTTATTTTTTTCAAAGCATTATCTTGCTTTACTATGAAAATTAAATCTAGAGGTTAATTTTCAAAGTCATGACTTAAGTTTATGTCAATTTCGTTATCTGAAATTATATATAAATAAGTTAATGAACAAATGTAGTCATCACAACAACAATGTATATAGAGACGGGCAAATCAGACGGCCGTTTCGGAATCCGCCACGATTCCTCATCAGTGATCTTAGTAATAGTTCTTAATCTTCCAATATCCTATATAAGCTACTAAAATTTGAAATCATAACCCAGAATTACAGATTTGATTCCAAATATCTTCACTGAATAGAACATGACAAGAGCAGACTTGTTTGTTTTCAATTGCCTTAACTATTGCATCTGCTATTCTGTGGACTTGATCTATTGTTGAGTGTTTGTCTCTAAATCCGACTTGGTAGCTAGGTATTAGTCTTTTATTTTCTATTATCGGCTTCAACCTCTTTAATATTCTTTTCAAACAGTTTTGATATTAGAGACAGCAGTGATATTGGTCTGTATGATGCCACGTTATATGGTTCCTTGCCAGGCTTTAGAATCATTATCACTTCAGCTATTTTCCACAAGCTGGGAACGTATCGTAGACGCAGAGCTGTGTTACATATGAAATGCCTCATATATGGGTTAGTTTCTATAGGGCTCTGTGAGGAAGCTGGGTTATAACTTCCGCCGTGATTAGATCAAAGCAAGGAGCTTTTTTTGCTTTTCGGTTAGTTTTGATTTCAAATTCAACAGTTGGGGAGCCCAATTTTTATGGAAACGATCAAGCTGAATACCAAATGAAGCGTTAGTAGCGTTCTTTTTGTCCTCAGATATAGTCCTTCTGCTTTCTTGAAATGAGTATTCTCCGCAAATGTAACAAAAAAACCTTTTAATTATTTTTGCAACTATCGCATAAAGACACCAATACTTAGAATTGTTTACTGAAATTTTTTTTTATCAAATTAAAATATTTAAGCAATTTTCAAGAAAATTTAATTAATTCCTCTAAACTTTCTGCAGATGAAATAAAATGTTCTAATACCAATAACTAAGTAATCCGAATATAAACTGAAATTAAAAATAAAATTTGTTCACACCGATGAAATAAAATCCTGTTTTAAAGGTCAAAATGAAACAGATACCAAATAAATGCATCTTTGCCAAAACTTAAATACCCTACACTCGCAAGTCATATTGAACAAAATAATATGTAAACAACATTTTTTTTTTAGTTTTTATATCACTAGAAGTTACTTCTAATGGAAATCTATTTCTGCAATGAAGAAACTGTGAACCATTCTCAGAAGATGCAAATTAGCTTATTTAATCCAAACTAAAATATCAATACGGATATGATCAAATGCGTTCATTGAAAATGGTTAGTGCCGAAGAAAGTTTCCTTCTTTTAAATGTTACAAGCTTTCAGCCGAACCAAAATGCCTTTCAACTTTCGAGCGTAAAGTATAAAAAATTTAAAATGCTTTAGCGTGTTAATGAGAAAATTATATAAATTTTGTAATGCAATTTGCATAGCTGATGTTGATGTTATTCTAACATGTAATCAAAATTAAATATATTTATATTTATATTTATGCTATAGTGATGTAACGAAAATATTAAGTATTTGGTACTAATGCACAAATAATGAGTTAAGAAAAATATTACTAGTAAAATGAAATTAAATCAGATATGCACCTTTCGAAAATCATATTTGAATTTAATAATACTATACAGCAAATAAATACAGCATTTTTAAGAGAAAGAGAGTTTTATAATCGTAAAAGTTTTTAAACAAATATAACTGTACATAGTAATAGTGGTTAGGGCTTGTACTAACAGTTCTTTCGGGTCAGGTCAAACTTTTGTGATATCGATGATTTTATGATTTTTAAAAAAATTGTGTTTTCTACACGTTTTATGAGTTTTTACAACGTTTTCAACATAAAAATTTTTTTTCGACCTAAATGTTTTAAAAATGCTTGAGAAAATACATAGAATTTATTTTGTTTTATTTTGTTGTACAGTGTAATCCATTTCAAAGCATCAAGGTTAGGTTAGGTTGAGTGGTTGCTCCTTCGATTATCCGCGCAAGCCCAATTAGCGTAATAACGCTTTTTCGAGTCCACTATCTCAATGGTTAAGTCTAAAGGGAATCGCTCTAGCAATTCTACTGTGGTAGGTCTCTACAAACCATTTAGTCAAATCACAAAGTTTTAACAAAATGCTGAGGTTGACATTAGCAGTCTTTCCTAAACTGCATAGGAAAGGTTTGTCAAAGTTTTAGAGTCTATATCTTGCTAAAGTGCTTGCAGTCACACAAGAAGTGTTTATGCGGGACACCCATTCTCCCTGCATGCGAGCCAATCACCCAGTGTCCCATATAAAGTGCTGTTATTCGAGCGATTTCCACGCTGGAAGAAGATAAGAGTTCGTTAGTTTTGGAGAGTTTATATTGAAGCCACATCGTTCTTGAAGTTGCGCAAGTTGTCAAGCCTCTCCGTCTGAAATCGGATTGTTTAAAAAAGAACGTGAAAATGTCTTTCTTAACGAATTTAAGGGAGGTTGAACTTGTTTCGACTAAGAAATTTTCAGCGAAGAACCATGTGTAGGCACCCAAATTAAATTAATATGATGTTCAAGTCTGGCAAGTTCCCTCTTGTACTCAATAACTAGTTTTGATTTGGAAATTCTTTAGATCATTGCTTTGATCACGGATTTGCTATCAGAAAGAATTGGTACATTTTTCGCTTTCGGTACATTCGACCTACTAGCTTGTAAAAGAGCTACTAGCTGGAAGAGTCTGGCTAACGGTAAAAAGAGCTGCGAGAAGACACCAGCGCCTACTCCACAGCATCAAACTTCCTGACAAATTTTCAATTAGGCTGACCAGGAAAGGAAAAAAACACTCAAAACAATCTGTAGGTTGAAATGCAACGAGTGTTGGCATCACTTGCTGCTCTTCAAACCCAAATAGTGTGGAAATATAGAGAAGTATCTGCCCCGCTTTCTGTCATACCAAAGTTTGCATATTTGGTATTGCAGTGTGACAACGGAACTTTTTGATAGGGTCGTAGCCAAGAGGGTGCGACACGAGTACCCACTGAAATTATTAATAAATTATTATTATTAATTATCATAATTTTTTATCTTCCCTGCATAATTTCCATTAATTTCAATACATTTTTTAAGTCGATAGATTCACGTTTTGGCTTTGTCTGGTGTGTTGTGCCATAAAAGAAGAACCTTTGAAAATATTCTCCAAAATCATAAGTACTTACATATGTGTTAGAATTCTGCAGCTATCATTTTTTGGATTTTCATAAATTTTAGCCTTGGCCAGGGCCACATTTGTATTGTCGGTCGAAAATTTCTGGTGGCATCACAGAAAAATGTCCGACCTGGAACCTTTGAAGCCACTTGAAAACAGTCACAAAGAATGGCGCATTTACTCCATATGCTTTTAAAAAGAGTCAATTCATTGCTACATTTTAACTGAGTCCTTAAACAATCTTCATGCTTTAATAATATCACCCCCGAGCTAATGTAATTGATATCAATAAGGAAATATTGAATATCTAAATAATTGTATCAAATACATAAGTTGAATCTAAAATGTTAACTCATAATGTGGCACAATAAATTTGAAGAAAGACTAAAATTAAAATTAATACACGCATATTAAAAATAAGTAGTTATGTATGCATGTGTGTAATACATGAAATCTTAAACTAAATATTTGAAATTATATATTTGCATTTTATTTACTTATAAAAAAAGCATATGTAATTACATTAATTGAAAGGAGTTGCTAAATGATACCTTAAGAGGCAGCTCCATATGTAATGGATACTTAGATGAAGGTGTTAGTTTACATAAGTATAAAAACGATAGCTCACATCAAACATGAATTAGTTTGATTGATATTTGCATTTACTTACTCGAAAATGTACAATAATTTACCAATATTTCATATAAATATGAAACTATGGCGTTTGTGGGGATTTATAGAATTTAAAAGCTATAGAAAAGTTTTGCTACTCACAACGTTTCCACTCCTTTTGAATTTCTTTCAAATTTTAAATATTTACAAAGCGTGGGGGAATATTGAAGAAGAAGTATTCAATTTTTTCATGGTTTCAATGGTTTTCAATTCGTTGTTGCGTTTATTTATGGTGGTTAGGAATGAACGTAAATTTATGCAATTTATAAATAGTATAGCCAAATGGTATGCAGATGCAAAGGTAAGCGGTGGCGATGGAAAAACTAATTAAAAACTTTTCAATATTTAATTGATTATTCAAATTATTCTTCAAAGGAACACTATAAAGATGATGATACTTTGCAGAAACTAAATGAGATTGGCGGACGAGCTCGTACATTTACGCGGATTTGTTTTGGCGCGGGCACAGTATGTGCAATTTTCGCTTCCTCATATCGTTTAATGTTAAAACAGAGAAGTATGTATGAATTTAAATATAAACAGGCTCAGCCTTTCACACTTAATGAAATATTTCTTGTTATCCTTTAAAAAAAAAAAAATGAATAGAATTTGTTCTGGATTTTTATATTCCCGGTTTTGATGGATTCAAGACCCCTCTTTTTGAGATCATCTATTGTCTGCAAGTGTTTTGGTTAATTCCATTTGTTGTTACCACACACATTGGTTTTACTAATATGTTCATGTCTTGGTTAATGTTTGGTATTGGTGTTTTGGAAGATTTACATCATAAGCTGGAGAAATTAAATTTAGTGAAGAGTGAGCAGGAGAAGTTGAGAAAGCTAAAGAAATGCGTAAGATATCATGATAAAATTATGAGGTAATGCCAAAATTTTATATTTTATTTAATCACGAGTTTTGCTAAATTTATTAAACTTTTATTAATATCTATTTTCCTTTTTATTAGATTTCGTGATGATTTACAAGAAATGATTTCGTTTTTATCTCTAGTTGATGTTTTACTTTTTGGTATCGAGTTGTGTGTCCTTGCTTTTCTCATTATTTTGGTATGTAAAATTAATTTTTTTTAGGTATGGATTCTTCTTTGTAGCTATTTATGTTTTGCTTTTATAAAATTAATTTCAGGTTCATAATTTCACACTCGTATTAACCGCTACGATTTTCTTAAGTTTCATATTCGCTACACTTTTTATAACTTATTGGCTCGCTAATGAATTTACATATCAGGTTTGTAAGAATCACAATCAGGTAAGGGTGGGTAGCGTGCCCTATGCACCGGGATCTTTGTTTAATAAAACTGACTCCGAACTTCTCGAATCAAATTGTGATGTCAGCTCCTGCTGCTCATATTTTAAAAATTTTTAAATCTTATGTATTTTCATACTTTGATTACCAAAAGTTATATAAATCTTTCGAAATGTTAAAAAACTTGCTTGGACTATGCTTCATTTTTCACACAGTAACTTTTCTTTCTCATAATTTTATTTAGTAGGCGAGAGAGGAAAGACAATAGGGAATGGAGACCTGCTTGTATTGGTTTGTTTCCTTCAGTGCCGTTCGCCTTTTCGATATATCTTTTCATGCTAAGATAAATTTCTGAAGAAATCTTGCAAATAAAAATCGAAGAAGAGAATTTTGGTCTTTACTTTACAAATGAAGTTGTACAACTTTAATCGAAAGTATGCTGAAAACATAATCAAGGAGTCTAATTAAGGGATCGACGAAAAAAAAAATACTAAAATTAAGTGATCTATTACAAATCCTGAAAATTTTTTAATCGTGTGGGTCTTTTACAGTCACTTAATGACTAAATTTCGGTGATATTTGTCTTAGCTTCCACTTTACTTCTCAAAATTCTTGCAAAAGAAAGCTGTATAGAGCTGGGCGAAACAAATTTTAAATGGAAATTACTCGCACGAAATAAAACTTCCCAAAAATCACCAAATTAACTTTTCGATCTTCTTCACAGAATGCACTTTCTCATAAAATTGCCCTAAATCAAGAACTGAAAATTTTTTTCCCATAACCTTAAATATTTTACATAAAATTACAAAAGAATTTTTTTTTTTTAATTTCTGCAGAGTCTAAATATCGCTGAAGCTGCTTTCAATGTTGACTGGGTTAATGCCAATAAGGAAATGCGTCGACATATTTTGAATATAATTACGAGAAGTCAAAAGCCATTGCAGGTTTTTATTTAATAAACTATTGAAATTTTTCTATATTAATTTTTAATTATAAAATTATATTTTATTATAGCTCACCGCAGGTGGTTTATATCCCATGACACTGCAGTCTTTTCAAGCGATTGTCCGTGTATCTTACACATTTTTCAATCTATTAAACAGTGTGCAAAATAATAATAAATTGTAATACGAAAAGTTAAACATTTTTACCAAAATAGCGTATGTTCAAAACTGGACGTTGAAAAAACACAATTCTCGTGTGTTTTTTCAAGGTTTCCTAGTTTATAAAATTGTTAAAAATTGCTGACGCAAAAAATTCTTAGAGAATGCTAAAAAAAATCACTTAATTAGCACCAGAGCTGTAAAAGAATGCAATCAATTAAGGATATAAGTCACAAATGAATAATAATTTTTGATTGCACTTATTGAATAACATATTTGGCTTCAGAATAAAAAATGCAGTTGGAAGTCTTTTTTGGAGTCGCCGATTGGTTATTCATTTAGAAAATTCTTTGTTAGAGTCAAGGGAATGGAATTTTTGTTTTAAATCAGGAGACTGCAAATCTTATGACTCCTGAATCATGGCTCCTTTGAAGTCATTTGAAGTCACTTGGAGTCACTTAAATACCCTTGAACTCAAATGCAGTCATTTGGAGTCAATTGCAATTTGCAGTCAGTTGGAGTCTTTTGGAGTCAATTGGGATTTTGAAATCAATTAGAGTCAGTTAAAGCCGTTTGGAGTCAATTGGGAATTTGAAATCCATTGGAATCATTTGAAGTCAATTGGGGATTTTAAGTCAATTGGGGTCACTTGGAGTCAATTCGGGATTTGAAGTCACTTGGAATCAAATAGAATGTGTAGTTCATTTTAATATCGATGGTCATACGTTGACCCCTCGTGAGTAGTTTTTCACCACTTTTGGAAGGGACTACAAAAAAGCAATAAATGTACATAAAGAATATGTAAAATTGGTTTTTAAATCATTTTAAATAAGAAAAAAATATTTTTGGAATTATTTGTTTAGACAATTGGTTTTGATAAATTGAACGAATGGATATATTAACTCTTTCATCCCCAATGTTGCGTATATGCAACATTCACTTTTATGTGGCATAAATAAAATGTTTAACAGATATTACTATTAACGCTATTTGTATTCGGTTCTGTCAGGTATTCTTCAAGTTTGCTGATTGCCGAATATTTGAAATTTCTTACTTAAGTAATTTTTTTTTTAATGTTTTGTCTTTGAAGTCCAGCAAAAACTTAAGTGCAAAAATTTTTAGTAAAATCTTTTGCACTATTTTTTGAAAAATAATTCTTTAAATTATTACTAACCGGAAATTTTTTTTATCAGATATGTTGATAAAAGATAAGAGAATATGAAAATCAAAAAATTGGAGAAAAGGAGTTATCCAGTGGTTGTCTACAGCTTCATAGCTATATTTTTTTAACCTTTAATAAAGGACAAACAAACCAATGTAGTAGCAAGAAATTTGGTGTCATGATTGCGGAAGACCTAAGTAACCATAATTTCACAACAAAAGGTTTCTCTCAAGCCCCATTAAAATTCGGACATCAAAGGGTTAAATAACACATATATTAAAATTTACATCACATTCCATTTGATTCCAATTGACTCCAAATGACTCCAAGCGACTCCAATTGTCTTCAAAATCCCAATTGACTGCAAATTGCAATTGACACCAAATGACTGCATTTGAGTTCAAGGGTATTTAAGTGACCCCAAGTGACTTCATGTGACTCCAAGTGACTTCAAGTGACTTAAAAAGCAGTCATGATTTTGGAGTCATAAGAATTGGAGTCTCATGATTTCAGAAAATGATTGCATTCCCTTGACTCTAAAAAAGACTTTTCTAAATGATTAACCAATCGGCGACTCCAAAAAAGGCTTCTACCTGCATTTTTTATTCTGGAGCCAAATATGTTATTCAGTAACTGCAATTGAATTGCATGAATTGTCGGTTATTAACTATAACTTCAAGGTATTGCAATTAAATTGATTGCATTCTTTTACAGCTCTGATTAGCACACATGAAAAAAAAAATGATTTGGTGCAATACTCGTTTTACAATCATGTCCGCCAATTAAAAAAACCAAGTTCTGAGATAAACCAGTTTAGCAATTGATTTTCGCTATCAAAAAACTGCGTATGTAGTTTTAAATGATATTTATTTTCTTGTTTCATTAAGTTATTTATTTACTTAGTCTTTGAGTATAAAGTTCTTACAGACTAATTAAAAGAGATTTAAAAGCAAAACATTGAAATTATTAGAAATAATTTAGAATAATTCATAATTATTTGTTTATTTTATTCCGAATACGTAAACTATTTCCTGTCGTCTTATAGTTGCATCCGATGTACGTGTTTTTTGGTCATCATTATGCCCTTGTTTTCGTTTCTTAAATGAAATATTTGGAGTACCATATTCGTACATTAATTAAAATTTGTATCCTTTTTCGTGTTTGTTAAACTAAATTTCTAAATTCAGGCGATGTAGAGAATTTGACAGATGTTTTATTGTATCAAATTATTGTTTATTTATTATTAAAAAATAGCCCTAAAAGTATGCAGTGTTTTTATTATTTTGATATTTTGTAATAGGCGTTAAACTGTAGGTGCAACCATGTAGTATCACAATTAGCCGCTCTGACTTGAACAAGGCAATTAACTCAATAATCGAAAAAAATTTTGGCCTCGTTTCTGATAATTCATGGGTTTCGTCACAGTACCACTTCTCATCTTTTGAGGCTAACCATCCATCAAGCCAATTTTTCATTTTTTCCTAAGCATTGACGTGCTGTTCCGAATGCCCGTGTTGCAATGATCGAAACAAGTAGTAGTCGGAAGGAACCAAGTCTAGTGAATTCAGAAGGCGGGGTCAGTTATTATCGGTATCGATCAGCAGTAATCATTTTACCAGATTTTAGTAGTTCATAGTAGACAGCTCAGACGGTTTTTGCTACTGACGTTCAAATTTTTTCTTTTAAATTCTTTAAATCAACGTTCACAAGTGTCTTAGCTTGAAGCATGTGCACCATAAGCCTGTACCAACAATCTTATCGTTTCTTCAAATGGTTGTTAAACTTCCCCTCAAAACTTCTTTTTCTGGTATAAAATTCGACATTTTTGAAGCGAAAAAAAATATTTTGTTTGTATAATCGCAACCTATGTCATACTGGATCTTATTGCCAAAGTCTACTCTCCAAAACGCCATATTAATTATCCTCGACACAAACCACACATTATAGCTATGCCATCTGTTAGTTAAACCCGCACTTCATATTTATATACCAGTTATGTAATTAAAGTGGCTGTCAAACTATAAATACTTTAAATAAAGCGATGTAGTGCCTGCCAAACTATCGTCCTAACTATCACCTTGAGAAGTGTAGAGACTCCAGCCCAATTCCAGGGTTCCGATATTAATCACATTGAATTTTTATTTCAGTATAAATAAATTAAATATTTTGCCCCCCCAGAATTTTTTTGTTTTTTATTCATTTCTCTTTTTTTAAAGAACCCTCCAAAATGTTTTTCTGACTGTAGCGCTGGTTGCAATAACCTTGACTTAAAGCGTAGTGTGGCTTTATGGTTAAAATAGCGAGCTTTGGGCATAAGATAAAAAACTACAGCGAACTTTTTGGAATTTGGAAAATTCTTGTTTTTCTACCTTCACATTTTATAAGTGAAAAAAGAGAAGAAGTTTGAAAATCAGTTTGGACCGTTTCTCTTAATACCATTCACAAACTGTGAAATACGAGACTTAAAAAAAATTACCTTTTTTTTTTAAATTCATTGAGTGAATTTATCGTTTTTTTTTAGATCAACACATCAGTTAATGCTTCATACTTCATACAGGCGGCTTTCTACTTGTTCCTAGTGAGCTTCATGATCGCATTTTTTCTCTTTCTAGGCCAGTTTTCGGCTCTTAGTCGTATCTGTAGTGCGTCGCTCTTGTTTCTACCGCGCTTGGGTTTTCTACCATTTATCTATTGCATCCTAGTAAAACAATCACTTGCCATAATACTTGATTTGAAAATCAATAAAAAATAAATAAAATCCTTATCCTAAATACAAAAAAACTGACTGATATAATTAAAGTATGGGGCATTTCCTTAAAATCTTCTCTGAACTAAGTTTTACCTTGATCCCGTTCGTACTATAATTGTATGCACGAACATGTTAGCTCAATAATTTGAAAATAATATTACACAACATAAAATTTATTAAACATTAATTTTCCATTACTTACATATCAAAATATTTTCATTAAAAAGTTCCATAAATTTGCAACTCTCACATACATAGATATAAATTTATGTATATACAAATATATAATATATATCCATATATAGGGTGGCCCTTATATTTCAACTTTCTAAAAATTTCGCTCCCAAACCAATAAAAAAACAATCTGTGCAAAATTTGAACTGAATTGGGCAACTGCGAGGCGCCCCCATCGACCATGAAGTTGTATATTGTCGCCCGGAAAGTAATTTTTTCAGATAGATCAATGTTTTGTTCTTGGATTTCTTGAACAACACCTTTCCATGAAGAGAATTGTGCGGACTTACTTTTAAAAAATTTGATTCAGAAAGTTTTCATACAATTTCCTGGATGTGTCCAAATAAATTTCTCTAAGAAGAAACAAGAAAATGATTAAGATAGGGAAGACTATAACGCTTTCGAACGGAGTTCATAGTTGCGCTTACTATGTTTCAACTTCAAGGCGTTTGAAGGTCACCTAGAAGTTGTCTGAACCAGATTAGTGCAAGGGAGTAGCAAAATTATCTATATCTAAGGGCCACCCTAATATCCACGTGTATAATGTCATAATGTATCATACATACTTATGTAAATCTTTTTCAGTTATATATTCGATAAAATAATAATGATTTTCGGGACATTTCATTTGAAGAAAGGCAAAAGGCATACACAAATATGAAATTGCTCTATATTATTACATAAATAATTGATGCATAAACTAATAAACAAATTTTGTGATGTTAAGAAAAGAACAGAATTCACCATAAAAACAATATAAACTTTCATGGACTCCTATTATCATTTGTAAATTGTTGTTAAGAAATTTACAGCCACAACGACGACAACAAAAAGTTAACAGAAACAAATATTGTAGTAAACACTTAACAAAAAGTTACGAAAAGTATGCAATGATTTATGTTGACAAATGATTGACAATTTAAATGCACATCTGATGCAACTAGAAACAACAAATTTAAAACCGTTCACCACACAAAAAATAGCAAGATTCTGATAAAGCTAAAAAAAAATAATAAATTATACGAGTCACATCTCTATTTTTTTATTTTACGTGGGTTTAAAGTTTGACCATTTTTGGCTATTTTAATAAAACAAAACCTAAGGTTGATAGAAAAGTTTTGCTTCTACGATATTCAAATGTTGCTGAAATTATCTGCAAAACATATCTTTAGAACGAGCAACATTTTTCAGGAACACATTATTCCTCGTTCAACCTTTATTAACCCTAAGATGTGTACCTGGGCCTAATTAGGCCCATTTTGAGTTTAAACACGTATATCTTTTTTGTTTCTTGACGAATCGATCTGAAACTCCATAACTTCTTGCGCCTATCTTTTCTGAGCACAAAGTTTCAATCGGAATAAGTTGATATATTTAAAAAAAAAATGTGTGTATGTATGCGTAAATACATACACACACATACCTACAAATTATTGCCACATCTATGTGTTTTGCTTATGTTATCATCAACCGTTTGTCTGATCTTAGTCAAATTTGGTGTAGAGATGCACTTGTATGTATGTCAAGTTGTGGGTTGTGGGCTATAAAATGTAACCGTATCTTAAAGTGGACGTGGCATTTTCGCAAAAATCCAATATCTTCGAATATCATATCAAGCTAAAGTAATAAAATTGTGATCCGCTGGTCCATTAACTTGTGAACAATGAAATATATAAAAAATCATTTCTTTGAATCATTCTAAGCAAGTTCTGAATTAAAATTTATAAGTATGTTGACATAGTCAAAAATCATAATCACTTAACACAAACTGGTTCTTAAAAATATTTTTCATATTGAATTTAACTAAAAATTACTTGTTAGTTCCAAAATTGGTATAACACTAATAATACTTATGTAAATCTTTAATTTAAATCTTTTAATTTCAATTAATATTTCAATAAAAAAAATATTTTTGGATTTTAAAATGCAAAATTTTAAACTAAAATTAAAAAAAAATTTTCATGTTTATTTAAACTTTGAACTCAAATTCCACAAAAACTCTCTAAACAAAGGGTCGATCCAAATCACCTCCAAACATCACCTATTTTATCTGAATCACAACCAAAAAACTTTCATTAATTAAAACTAAAAACTTTTCCTAGATTTTGTAATTATGCAAACACCTTATTTGCTTGTAATTCGCAAGTAGAAAAACGCAAGTTGGTAATTCGGATCGATTTTAAAAATCAATTTTTTTCTTAGTATGCTTTCTAAAAAGGTACTTATTTTTACCAAACTATAGCAGAATATTTAGTGAACAAAACCCTAAATAAATTTTGCGCAATAACATGCTGTAATAGGCCATAACTATCGGTTTATTCACGCTCCCGAGGTTATGTTAGTGCCTCCTAAAGAGGTGCCCATAGAAGGGTTAATTTAATTAGCAACTTAGCGAGGATATTGTTCATTCAATACAAGGCAGAACTGTTTTTCTTACGTGAATATAATGAGGACTTTTGGCTTATACATTTTCTTCTTACGTATTTGACTTGCACCGAAACGTTTGTTTGACATAAATTTTTGAAATAACATTTGCTATACGCACTCACTGAAAAAGTAGGTACAGTGGTGTTTCAGTATAACGGATGTCCAGGGTCGTATGTTATATCGAAAATCGTTACATCGAATAATTTTTTTCTTGGATATTCATAAACAGAATGATACGTTAAATTTATTTAGTAACATATTAATGAATTTATTTAAGAAAAATTGAACCAAAATATGAGAATTGAATAAAAACAAAACAAAAAAATGCAGTTACACAAGAGTCTTATAGTAGGATAAGGAACATATTCAAGCAATTTACAAGGTCTCATAATGGCATAAGTCAAAGTTGAACGACATAGTCGTTCGATATATCTATTTTTATGAAAGAGAAGGTACCATCAATTCCGTTTTTCTAAATATTTTTTATTTTTCTTAGACACAAATAACGTTTTTTCAAGAGAAAATTAAAAACGAATGCAACAGCACATAGCTTATGAATCACAACAAGTCAAAAAGAAACAACACAAAAATCATAGCATTCGAGGTTGTATTGCTGTATGGGTTTTGTATGAAAGTAAGCAACAAAAAATTGTTTTAACTATCGGAAAATTTTGCAACATTATTACAATATGGTATGTGAATAAACTTTGCGAATCAACTTATTGAATATCCAGAAGATTCTGTCCCAATTGAGAAAGGATATCCCTCCTACCCTACTGTACGATGCTTACTTATTTCGAGCTCCCCTATCACTCTGTATACTTGTATCTGTAAATACAGTACTTAAGTATAAAAACATACAAAATTCAATACTACTTTTGAAAAAAAAAGAAAGTATTAGTTTTATAGAATACCTAATTTTTCCAACTTTCGTTATTTAGAGTTATCAATGCACTTGAAAAAAGTGTTCGCTACAGCGAGTATTCGTTGTATCGGCATTCGTTATACTGGACCATCACTGTATTTACTTTCATTAAATTTTACAAAAGTTTAAATTGAAATTCAATCTCAAAGATTTGAGGTCTGAACATTTTCAGAATTAATATATAATTTGAAAAAAAAATATACAGTTTACAAAATACAAGGATGTAGAAAAATAAACATCTTATTTTGCAGCTGCAAAAATTCAGCTTAATGATTTGCACTTGTCACATACACAATTAAGAGACGAGAATGAGCGACCATATGAAAAGACAAAGTACTAAGTAGCGCAACTAATTATGAAAGATAAGCAACAACAATGACGAAAATAAATGTGCAAAAGTAGAAAAATAAAAACAAATCCAAGCATACATTTCAGCTTCCTTTTCCAGTTGCAGATAATTACGTAAGTATGTGTATGTGGTTGTACTTGTATCACATATGTTGCAGTATTCCTACAAACATACATACGTGTATACGAGTATGAAGAGGGCGAGGAAAGTAAAGAAAAGAATAGAATGCAAGAGTTAAACAAAGAACTAAAGATGTTGACATCTATAAGATATTCGTAAATCCTCAAAAGATTTTACAAGATTTATATATGTACTCAATTGGCAATGCAACATATAAATTCATTACGAATTACTTATGTACATATTTATATAGATTCGTATGTATGTATTTATGTGAATGCAGTACTAAGAATTAGTTTAACTCAAGCGGATGAAATTTAGGGAGAGATGCATTTATATGATATATTTTAGGCAAATTGTATTGTTGTTATTCATGTTGGTGGTCCTACAGATTTGACCAGAATTATTTGCCATATTTTATATATACATATGTACATATGCATGACATTTGTGGTATCTATATTCTGATTTTATGCCGGAAATGAAGCCACACATTCGCAATAAACCTTTAGGTGAAATTGTGGTTTCAGGTGGCATATCTATAGCTGTATATGTGTGTGTGTGTATGTTAAAATGTTATTGCAGTTTTTGGTAAAATTCAATCATGTGAAAATGTGTTTTCGGATATCCTATGTCTGATGCGTATATCCTGTAGAGCATTCATTGGTGCTCTTATATGTAGGTAGCTGGTTTAAAGTTTTGTGTGTATTTTTGTTTTCGTTTTTCGAATGGCTCTCTATTTATGCAATTTACTTGCATTCAACCACAATTTAAATTATATTTTAAAGCTCTAAATTATTTTATTCAATTTCTAATCAAAAGACAAAAATAAAAAAAAATAAAATAAATATAGGGGAACGTGGTCCTAAGTTGGCACTGTGGGTTTAGCCGGCACCCCGCGTTTCTTAGAGATGGAGCGTGTGGCAGCTTAACCGTTTTGTCGTACGAGAGGTTGGTAGATATGAACGTAATTTACGCTGACAATTGTCACTTTAGATTTAGCTTAACAACATGAGTGCGGTATAAGTTTTCCGTGTAAACGGAATTCCATTTTCTTACATTGCTGTGAAGCTGCTACGGGTGTATAAATATTTCAAAAGTTCAATTGATTGGGTGCATTAGTTTCTGTCTTCTGTGTGCTTTCGCCTGATAAAGTTGATTTTTTATTCGGATTTGTTTCGTGTGCTTAATAGCATGAAATGTGCGAAAACTCGTAGTGGTCCTGAGTCGGCACCTTTTTTTTTGTTGGTTTTGTTGTTATATGTATGTTATCTTACGGGGGAAGGCCACTGACGAGTCACAGTTTATATATTCAAAAATATTTGTACAAAATTTCAAGTCATAATTCCGAAAATTGCTTGAGTTACAGCGATTTTAGTGATAGTAAGTAAACTGAAAACTTAATGGACTGAAAACTTTAAGCGCGATTTTATCTAAATGACTTTTTTCGAACTGGTCGCGTCGATAACTTGATCAAATATTAACCGATTTTTAATTTTTTTCTTTTGAAACAAAAAAAAAAGGGTCGAAAACATGAAAAAGGTTTCAATCAGTCGCCATTTTCTGGAAAATAAAAAAAAAACCCTACGTACGACGAGAATTATACTCATATAGATTATTAAAAACTAAAAATTATTTTTTTCAGAAAATCCGTTCTTGAAAAATCGACGCGACCATGGAGGAGAAAATTCGTTTTGGCCTCCACGGCAACGCCCATATCTTCAAAACTATTCAATATTTTGTAATAAAAATTTATGGAAATATTGTTGGAAGTGCACTTAATAAAAGGAATATAAAACGATCCCCACATTCCTTTATTTGATAGATCAAAAAAATTCCAGAAAATTACTCAATTTTACAGCCTTCACAGGCTTTCCCCCTTAATTTGTTTGTGTCTCAATTGCATGTTGATTGTCTTTTGTCGGTTTTTCGATTTACTCAGTGAAACAGACGCGTCATAGGCAGCTCACAAACCAGGGGTTGCCGGCTTAGGACCACTATTTTGAGAAATAGTAAAAATCGACCAGCGTTGCGAGCACAAAAATCACTCTACTCTGTCTCGAACGACATAGAATTGTAAACAAAGGATCGTGGTACATGACCAAAGGCATTAAAGTGCCATTAAACCCTGTTTACCCCTGTTTTCGGCAAAAACTCTTACGATATCGACTCAGGACCACTCTCCCCTACATATTTAGGTATATTTATATCTTTTAAAAAAACTTCAAGTATTAAAGACTAAAATGAATTCACAATATATGTAAATAGTGTTGACATTTTTGGCTTTATAAAAATTTAGGCATGTTGTCTTTAATTATTTTAGTAAATACATAACTTTGTGTATATTTTATTTTTTTTCAAAGCATTGTTTTTTATATATTCGAAGGACAACATGAACGTTTTTGCATACAAAATTTATCTTTTGAGATGGTTAAGATAAAATTTCGTATACTTGAAAGATATTCCCTTTTTTAATGGATTGAAATGAATATTAATGGCAACATTAGTTTTCTAGAGTTAAGGAGGTACCTAAATTAGACTTCTGGGATATTGATTACTTCGTTTAAATTTAATTACACAATGCGCCACATTACTTTGTGATGGATTTTGGCTCTTATATTAAAAAAAGAAAGTGATCAGTATACTGTTCGCTCTAAGTTAACAGGTTCACTGCACAACTAAGAATTAACTTACATTATCACTCTACCCTGAGGTGTTAGATATGAGTACGTGATATCTGGTAGTGAGATAAAAAAAATGCACGAAATTTGTTTCAGTAACTAATATTTTTCTTTGACATATTACTTTGAACTTAGGGGGCTATATACACTTGTATTGGCCGAAAATCGAAAATTTGTTTATTGCATTTTCTCAAGGTACATCCTCTTGAGAAAATATTTTCACAATTTCATAGAGATCTGAGTACTAGAGCCAAAGTTACTGCTGTCAACAGCGTGCTACATTTGACAAGCTGAACATGGTGCCGAAAGTTTAAAAGCGATTATCTCGAAATGCTGTTTTCCGTTGCGGTGAGAAAGGTTTCTCAAGAAGCATTTCAACAATCGTTCTGAATCTTTACTGGCTAGCTTATAACTACAATAGCCTCTTAGTGAACAAAGGAATTGTTATTTGAAGCAAAACATTTTTTTTCTGGTTACCAAAACCAAATTTCCAGACCCCCGAAAATCAAGGATTTTAAAAAAATCATCACCATTTTTAATTTAAATTTCACAAAATCCTTCGTTCACTAAGAGCGTGACGATGAAAAGTAAGACATGTTCTTCATTTGAAATGATATATAACAGGCTTGATAAACAAATATAGTCAAAACAACAACAGTGTATATTGAGACTGTAAGTCAGACGGCCGTTTCGGAGTCCGCCTCAATTCCTCATCAGGGATCTTAGTGGTAGTTCTTAGTCATTCAATATCCTACATAAGCTACTAATATTTGAAATCGTAATCCAGAATTACAGATTTGATTTGAAATATCTTCACTGAATAGAGATATTGATGGAAACTACCTACCACTACCGTTCTATATACCTACTAGCCGACCCGGCAAAAAATGTTCTGCCTTTTCTGCGAAAAAGCGCGAAAATTAAAAAAGAATGAAGTACTTGATATTTAAAATTGAACATGACGTAATTCGTGCAAGGCACGCAAGATATTTGATATGTAAACAATTAAACCAACTGAATGCCATATACATAAGCTCACATATGTACAGCTATTTAACCAAGCCATATCGGCTGATGATACCGTTTGAGTAAAATTATTAACCCAGTTGATGCTAAAGAGGTCATATCTGTAGTAAAAAGGAAAAACTTCTAAGTGTTTTTTTGTTTGTTAAACAATTTTATTAGATTTCAGTTGAATTAAAGAAACAATATTTCAAGAGGCTCTATATTCATATCAAAGCCCATTCTTGAAATTATATCTAAAAATTATAATTATAAATTATATCCTAAAAATTCTTTAAAAATTTGAACCAATTTGATATTTATTATAAATATAGTTTTTGTTACAGCGCCACCTAACGGATTTTAAGACAGCAAAACAGGGTCTTAAGATATTTCAAAAAGTAGTAGAAATAATAGTAGAAAAAGGAATGAAAAAAGTAGTAGGAAATAAAAGTAAAAAATAAGAAGAAAATAGTAGTAGAAA
This sequence comes from Toxonevra muliebris, assembly GCA_963691655.1. Classification (NCBI taxonomy): domain Eukaryota; kingdom Metazoa; phylum Arthropoda; class Insecta; order Diptera; family Pallopteridae; genus Toxonevra; species Toxonevra muliebris. Next base: position 35,407,718 of record OY829328.1, on the reverse strand, counting down.
ATATTGTAGGAAAAAGAATAGAAATTAATATTAAAAATTGTTGTAAAAAAGTAATAAAAAGGTAACAGAAAAAGTAGTAGAAAAATAGTTAAACATATTAGTACAAAAATAGTAAAACTGGAGTATAAAGAGTGGTAGAAATAATAATAAAAAATTGTAAAAAAGTAGTAAAAAATAGTAAAAAGTAGTGGTACAAAATAAAAAAAATTGTAGAAAAAATGTATTAAAAAAGTACTAAAATAGTAGTAGAAAATATTGGTTGAAAAGGTACTAGAAAATAAGAAAAATTTTTAGAAAAAAAGAAGTTTAAAAATAGTAGAAAATAGTAGTAGAAAAAGTAGTAGAATTAGTAGTAGGAAATAAAAGTGAAGCATGATGCCACACCCACTAATCCAACAAACTGAAAGAATTTAAATTTTAGTACCGTACCATAAATGCCTCCTAAGATATCTCAGGTTATATGGAAGGTGCCACTCCTCCTTTGTCAATCCCACCCATATTTTCGTTGTACCGTGGCGTTGTCAATTCTCGTTATTGTACAAAATTTCTGTACTGTGATATAAATGGTTCTTGAGATATACCCAAAAAACTAATAGGATTGTATGGAAGGTGCCATGCCCACTTTCCTTAAAGTCATTATGAATACCTATGTTTCATCCTCCCGCCCAAAAAAATATATTCTGGAAATATGACTTCAGTCCAGTCGTTCAGAAGTTATACGATGTCATACACATAAAACTCTACGAATATACATACATATAAAGATTGGTTTGTTGTGTTTTTCTCATTGCAACTAGTTAGCATAACAGTTCGTTCTTTGAAAGTTTAGTACATATTCTATTTTTTGAAGTGAAACTTCTTTTCTCTTGTCCTAGAGTAAAACCAACCGGATGTAACGTCGCGCGTAAGTTTGCACGCGCCCCTCGTGCACATTGTCGAGCAATGTGCATGAGGGGCTAAATATCAATATTCCGTAACTGAGTTCACGAGCAAACTATATAATAAACGATTCATAAATAGTTTTAATTCAATATAACATATTAATTACACACAGACACGCCTATGGCAGAAAGAACAATGTGTAGCGTCGCCATCTTAAAGTTTATGACAGTTATACATTTCACATACAGATGGCGCAAATGTCCAAGATGTCCATGAAGATGTCGCACACAAAAAGAGTTCGCCTACAATTGTCATCGACATTACCGGTACAGAGTTGCAATTTTTGTTCTAGCATTAATCCCAAAAAAAAAATTGGTTGTGTATTAACGAACACAAAGCAGAAGTGAAACTTCTGGTGAACTAAACGAAACACAAGCAAATAAAATTAAAAAACACAAGCCAATGAAGTAAAAAATTTAACGATTGAAAAATTTAATTTGCTTGTTATTTGCTTGTGTTTCGTTTAGTTCACAAGAAGTTTCACTTCTGGCTTGTGTTCGTTTTTTTTTATTTCAGATTAACCGTTCTTTATTTATCGTACTCATCGCGAGGGGTGACCAAAAAAAGGTGTTTTTGCACAACGGCCGTATCAACATTTACTGTAGAAAAAATTCAATATTCAGTGCAAAATCAACAAATTAATATATGGTAACTTACTCTGATAAAATTATATCGCCTTGGCAAAAAAAAAATAAAATTAATGAATTAATTTTTTCCAACAAAAAGTGTATATAACCCCTTAAATACATAAAATAAATATTTCGAAAACTAATAAAATCAAATAATTTATTTTCAAAGTTTTCAATAAATTAATTAATTTATTTTTTTGCATGTGGTTATTTTTGTATAATAAAATTCAATAATTAAGATAATTAATTTAAGTATTTTGGTAATAGTTTCTAACTTTCTAAAGACATGAACACGCAAAAACAAAGATATCACTGTCACTTTGCAGAGGTCACGTGTATGCCAAAAGTAAAAATAAAATTACATGCAAAAATAGAATTAACTGACAAGGACACACACACACATACATACGTATATTCATACATATGCATTCATCTATGACTATATGCTTATGTACAGTACCTGTTCAATGAATTATGACCGGTCACACTTTTATAAAATACAATAACGGATAAAACGGGTAATTTGTAGTCATAGCAGGTACATATAGTATTCGCAAATCGACACATAGGTGACAAAAATTAGGTGCGTCAAAATTTTAATCTTTCGTTATTTTTTAATCATCGATTTTAAAATCAAATTGCCGCGTAACAAAACAAAAACAAAAAATGCAATAATTAAAGAAATTTAAAGTATTGGGGAGATATATTACAGCAACTTTAAGGATATGTAAGTTAAAAAACAATTAATTAATTAAATTAATTTCTTAATAAAAACACGTATTGTAGTATTGGTTAAAAGGCCTTCAGTATAGAGGGAGGAAAGTCTAGCTATTCCTAAATACTTGGATCTTTAGGAATATCCAAGATTTTAGTGATTAATATTGGCAAATACTTTGCTTTTTATCGATAGTAGAAATGAAAATTTTCTAAATTTCCTCATTAGTCGTGATTCGCTGAACAGGTACTGTGTTTACATATATAGAAGAAAACACATCCACCGCTCAAGCACCACACACAAATATCGAAGCACAACTTCTCGTATTACGTGCATATCGTAAAGACGATTACTAAACATTATTATGCACCTACGCAGTAGTATTGATAGTAGGGGAAGCAGCAAGTATAGCAGTAGTCAGAACAATAGTATTGCCAAAAGTAAAATCGTCACATGAAAATCACATGGCGTCTAAAATGCCGCAAACAATTTTTCAAAACAAACAATTTGCCGGTAAAAGCAAAACACTAATCAAGAGAGAGAGAGAGAAAGAATATTTGAGAAAGAGTGCAGGGAGCTTTTCAATCAAAGCTTTTTCGTTCAATATCGCTCATATTAGTTTGGTGTTATTTTTTGTCTCTCGGAAATGTGATGGCATGCGCATGTCCTAACGAAGTTGCATGCCTAAAGGATGCATGCAGCATGCAAGTAACCAACAAAAATATAAAATTAAAAGGATACACGCATTAAGTTTAATTTTCTCGCAATATAAATACAGCTAGCAAATAGCTTTCGATTTCAGTTCAAATTTTAGCGTTGAACTCGCCGGATAAGCCTGAAATAAATCGTGAAGGAATAAAACGAAAGGATAACGAGACGAAAGGACGTGTAAAAAATGACAAGAGAAATACACATACATTTACAGGAATATATATAGAATTTGAGTACAAGAAAATCAAATAATATACAAAAAGCAACGCAACACTTAAGGAATTCTGGAATTGCATGTATAAAGTGTTTAATAAAGTGTGAAGTGTTGTTATTTGCAACAACAACCACAACAACAAGCAAAGTGGATTTGTATGCAAAGTAATTTTTTAAGTGTTTAAGCGTAGTATAAATAAAAATATTAGAAGTGCAATGAAAATGTTTAAAGTGCGATTTTAGGCGTAAAGCGAAAATAAATTCAATTTTCTTATAGGATAAAGCTTAAATTTATTTAATTAAATTATGTGAAATGCGCAAAAATTTAGTGCTGAGATGTGGAAAATAATGTTGCACATAAGTTTTCGTGATTGTTCACATTCATTCATATCAAATTTTTTCGCGATTTTTTATGAGCATAAACAGTAATACAAACAAATATAATAGCAAAAGCAGCAACAACAATAGAAGGAGCAAAAATAACGACAATAAAACCAACACCAGCAGCAAACAGCAGCGGCAGCATGGTTTATTGTAGTATATTTTTTAAACGCGCTTCTTTCTCTTCATATATACGTTTGCTCGTCGTCGCTCGCTTTACACTTCCGTTTCCACTTCCGGTACAAGTTTTACTACAACTGATGTGATACTCCGTGAACGTTTCTCTGTGTGCGTGCGTCTGTTTATGTTGTAAATATTTTACTGCTGCTGATGATGATTTTCTTACTCCACTACTGTTGTTGTAGTTGCCGCTGTGTTTTTGTTTGCTTTTGTTTCTCCTTTCTCATTTTTCGTGCGCTTTGTTGAAAAGAGTCCTTGACTAAGGATGCCTTATATATACATATATATATACAGAGATATATAAATATATTTATATTTTTGGTTTTTGTATTATTATTTTATTTTTATACTTAATATTTTCTTTGGCAAGACTTTATGCTGAAAATCAATATTTCCTTTTTCATTTTTTCATTATTTTTTCGCAATGTGTACAAAATTAAAGTGTCTGAATGCTGCCACATTAAAGTCTCCAACTTAAATTTAAATGCGAAAATTTTTATGTGGCAAAGTGAAATTGATTTTGAATCAAGTACTTTTTGCGAAATTCACAAACGTTTAAAAAATTAACGAGCAATGTTTCTATTGCAAGTGCATCGTATGTTGCAACGTTTGCGACATAAGCCTATCTGGGCATTTTTGTTGCTTATACTTTTTGTCATATTTTTGGATAAAACTAACGCTACTACGGAAAATGAAGTGACCTCAACACCAGAGCCGGGTAAGTGTAAATGATACTCGAATATTTGTTTAGATAACTAAGACTTTTTACGATTATTGGAACTGTGATTTATTGGGCTTTTAGATTGATCAAAATTTATGTATTGTTTTATGAGTTAATGAAGAATATTATATAATTATCCAAAAATTTTGCGTGAAACTATTTAAAGAAATTATTTTGTGTCCTTGAAATTCACTTGTCAATAATTTAGAAACTCGTGGAAATTTGTTCGTGTGTACTGAAATCAAAAGTTTTAAAAATGAAAAACTATTTCTACTTGTTTTATGAGTTGTTTTAAATTTCAAAAAGAGGATCGCTCATATTTCTCTTTAGGTTGTTAATAGAAATTAATTGAAATTGAAACTTGCCGCAGATGAACTGATCCAACTGTTTGGCAAACATTTCACAGTTTCTGAACCTAAGTATAGCGACTTAAAAAAACTTTACGATAAAGAGATAATTCTCGAAAGATATCATAACGAATACCTGCATATGAACTGCTATAAGGAAGTCGAAGATACTTGAGTAGTTCCTAATTTTTTTCAAACATTTTTTTTTATCGAAACCTTTAATTAACAACTGGAACGTGTTAATTAATACTCATCATAGACGAGCTATAAATCATGCCGTGCTTTGGCAAATTTTTTTTTTTTTTTGTTTATTTAACACCAAACTGGGACTTAAGAATTTCAAAATTCGAAAACTGATTTTAACGGGCCCACTGCTACACATTCACTTATCTCCAGGTAGAGGTCGCATGTAAAAAATGTTTGCTGTTAAAAATTACATGATTGATTCTTGTTTTTTGTTATCAGAATTCTATAGTGAAAATTTCAGTTTTTAATCTAAGCTATATACATAGGGCGTCACGTTAGGTTTACCTACATTTACGCTACATTTGACCAATGTTATTAGTTTTACTCCCATTGCAATTTGTGACTATCCAATTAAATAATAATAAGTTACGACTGGGAACAAGACAGGTCACAAAAAATGAACAAAAACGAAAACCAACAGTTTTTTATCATTCGATAAATAGATTTAATAATTAATACATACCACAACATTGAAGTATTTCATAGCACTGCCTAAAATAAAAACACAAAAAAGTTGTTCCTGAAAAATTATGAATTTTTCACTTACTATAATTTGACGTACATAATCAACAAAAAGAAAATTTTATAGCAAATGAAATAAACGTTTCACACTTTAATTTTTTTATCATAACCAACATTTTCAAATTTATAGTTGTTATTTATTTTTCTGATAAATAAAAAATATTAGGTCCAAAACACTTTCTTTAAAACATATGCCAATATAACAAACATTATGAAATGTTGGTTGATGTTCTTTCGGGAAGGTATCAATATGCTCAATGGTCGAAAATAATCAAAGGAAAAAATATATGAACAAAAATGACAAAGTTTGGGACGAAGGGTTGGGGTTTGTTCCGGGTGGCAGTGATTTTCTGTGTCTTTATTTGGACTCATTCCACAATTTTTGCATTCTACCTTTGAATACTTCAGTTATATACACACCAACAAATTAATGGGTTCGATTAAAGTTTCAGGGGGAAAATCTTTACCAAAAATCGCAAAAAGTATGTAATTTATGGAAAAATAGCACTAATTGCTAGAGCAAAGATATTTCAGTTTTCAGTAATATGAACGGAGGGACTAACAAAAGTTAGCAAACTTGGTTGTTTGGAAAAAACAGACAACAAATTTATTACATTTCATATCTTTAATTTTCATAATTTTTTAAATACATAATTTCAACATGATTTCCATTAATTTTAATACATTTATTTATTCACCGATTCCAAAGAGCACATCCACATACAAAAATGGCAAATATTTCATTAGTTATGCAATGATAAAAATCAAAAATTAAAAATTTTGTAAATTTATTGTCGTACCTACCAATAAAAAAAAAACTTATAAACTTATTTATGCTGTATCACTGTCGAGTATGACTAAATTTACATATTTTTATTTATCCGGCTGACAGAGTTAAATAATTGAATTGCCACAATAAATTGGGTTATTTTATGACAATATGCGTGTGCCATTTTACTATGGAAATTAAATATTTACATAGAGTAACAAAAATAACGAATTCAAAAAATTGCACAAATTGTTCAATAAAAAAACAAAAAATTTGATTTTAGTTCATATGCTTGGAAATGGTTCAAGGTTCAAATTTATACATCATTAATGCATTTATAAATAATGAAAATGAATAAAGTATTTGTGATAATACAGTGCACGCTCGGAATTCTTAAGTTCGAAAATCGTAATTGTCCAGTAAACTTAAGCAATTTTTGACTTGTATGCAACTTCCTAAAATCTTAACCCTCTAACGGTTAAAAGCTGAAAACGAAAAAAAAAATGTTCGTGTTTAGAACTTAATTTTTCACATCAAAATGAGAATAAAAGAAAACAAAAGCGTTGAAATGTGTTCAAATTAATATTAAATTGTCAATAAAATAGTGATTAATGGAGGGCAATATTGATGAAGTAAAAAAAACTTTCGTATTTTGATTTTAAAGGATAGCTGCCCTGAGGCCACCTTAACCGGCAGAGTGTTAAGTTAAGTTAGTGTTAAGTTTTCTGAGTAATTAATTTTTGTTCGATTATTCTTCTCGCTTTTAAAGCTTTTACCAATAAAATGTACATAATGTAAATGTATGTTACATACATCGCTGCCTTAATTTGCTAAAGCCCTAACACGCATTTTTCAAACTTTACAGGAGAAGCAAAAAAAAAAATGTTGGTATTTGAAGTATTGCTTCAAGAATTTGTAATTAAAACTAAAAGAACAGATAAAAGTTGACACGCTTTATCCATCAATAACTCGATATTGAAAAATTTTATATTAGGGCCTTTACAAATTAAGGTAGCGATAAAAATAATTAATAAATGCAACGGCTATGTAGCATTGTAATAAAAAGATAATTTTCTTTTAAAAAAAGTTCATTTCAAAATTTTCCAGAAATTTGTAAGAATTCGGAATTCTTAAGTAGTTTGTTCTTGAGCGTCCATTGTAATATGTAATTGTAATTATATACTGTAATACTCATATATTTACTTTGGCTCAACAAATATCCAAGAATGGGTTCGAAAAGTAACCCCAAAGAAAAGTTTCTACTCATCCCGGTGACCACAAGGGGGAACAAATTTATGAAATCAGATAATATCTGCAGATTCCAAAGACTCCAAAATTTTCCAACCAATCTTTTTTTTGTCAAATTCCACAGTTCTGCTACGGCTCCTTGCAACTTTATACAAACAAATTTTTTCAAATTAAATAATGTTTATTGGTGCCGCAAGAGTTTCAAAGTTTAGAAGTTTCGACCATAATGTATACTTTTCATACAATTATTGCTGAATTTCTAAAAACGTACTTATAAGCTGACATCTAGCCGCCCAATAAAAGTTATCCGATTTAAAAAATTCTTTTTGAATAATGTTTCTACTTTTAAGGAGCCATAACAGAGCTGCGAAATTAAAAACGAAACTTTAAGATGAAAATTGATATGATTTTGAAAAAATTTTATCATAATTTAACTTTTTAGCTTGGAGAGATCCTCATTTTTGATTTAATAAAAATGAACTGAAAAAAAGTTTTGGAGTTATCGACAATTATCGTTAAGCCATTACAATTATCGATAGTTAACGATGTTGTTGCTCGTCGATATTATCGAAAATTATCGAGCAAATTCCCATCTCTAATCGTGCCCCAAAATTGTTCCTTTACATGAACAGTTTTTTGAGCCACTGTAAGTATGAACTCATATATGAATGCATTAAAAATGCATTATTATTTCATATCCTGTTGGCATTTTTAAAACAAAAGTTGACATTTAATTCAATAATAACCCGTTTTTACATGCATATATTTGATTATGCTGTAAGGTATCCAACAAAAAAATTGTTCATTTATTAAATGAAAGACAAATGCATAATAATTTAATAATGTTATTATTACATAAGCTGGCATTTACATACTTAACTATATAATTTTGTTAAACTGTTTTATTTATAAAGTAGATTTCAACATTTCATATTCTCACTTACACTAGGGGATTCAAGGGGCGTAGCTTTTGGGACTGATAATGTTGTTGGTTTCAATCCAGGATTCTCTCCCCATTGGGGTTTTTAAATTAGAAAACTATTTCATTGTTATTGCCTAAAAATTTTAAAGCAGGAAGTTTTGTAGCAGGTTCATCATCTATATACCCCATTATTTTTAAACATGTTTTTGTCCAATGCGCTGATACATGAATATAGTGTCCAGTTACCACAATTTTGAGTAATTTCGTGGTAACGCGAGGTCGTACGATTATGGCAAACTCCGCCAATTTGACTAAAGCTGTGGTTCGAATTGGACATTGCTCTTAGCATTTTTTTCTGCTCATCTCAGGCCTAAAAATTACTCGAAAATTTTCAATGTGGTTAGCATCTGGAGATTGAGCGGTGCAGTCCAAAATTTTTGTCCTTTTTTCTTCTTTTCACTTACTGCACAAGTGACTTTGATTTTTGGGGTCCTGCCCTCTTAAAGCACTCAATTTCGATTTCCTTTCCAAAACCAGTTATTGGCAGAATATAAAAATCTATGTTCGTATAAATCCTAATTTCTCGTGAAGATGATTATCGGGTCGAAACTCTGTTTTGAAAAGCATCTTCCTGGACACATCGCTCCAATCATTATCCATATTGTCGACAGCCCACTCCTGTCATTTTTTTGTTTCTTTTGCCGTCAGTAAGAATTTGGTTATGGTAGCTCAATTGTAGAATTCAATTTGGAATTCATTTAAACAACTTTGGATTATACTAAGGGATATATTAGTGGCCTTCTGCGCTAGTTTTTGTTGAGTTGTTTCAAGTGTAATGGTAGAATTGGCTTCAAAAACTCATGTTATCACCGAATCCTACTCCTTTGATGTTGCTCTAGAAGCACAATGATTTGGTAAGTCATAAACACTCTGGTGTTTTGAAAAAAACTGGTTCCATTTCTTTACGAATGCCTTCAACTTCTTAAGGTATTTGCAGCACCTGCCTAAGACATTTTAGATTCCTTTGGGTGTGAGCAAATAATGATAGCTTAAAGACGTTTTGCATACACGGAGCTCGATTTGAAAAATTGCTTAAACAACGAAATTGTAATTGCGATTGTTTGAAAGGTTATACAGCGCCATTCCCAATGAAATGTTGAAAATAAAGTCCAACTTGATACTTAAACTTGTTCGTGCAATTAAGCCGTACACGCTCTTGTTGAAAAGACTGTAAAAAAGAATACATGACATATGAAACTGATGGTACTCAAAACAAATTGTAAAAAGTTTAGAAATTTTTATAAATAACTAGTATTCAGCATTTTTAATTGTTTTTGATTGAATATTTATTTATTTCTCAATTTCGCATAAAAAGGATAAGTTTTAATATAATCCCCCTTCTAAACAATTTGTGACAAATTTCTTTATTTTACTTTTTATTGTTTAAATACTTAAAATAAAAATCCCCAAATATCATAATAACTTGGAAATTATATAAAAGACAGGCAGAACTTCTTATGGGTTAAACTGCGCATCTGATTTCAGCTAAACTGAGTAAACTTTTTTTTAAACTCTTTTTTGTATTAAACATTTTCTTTTGGAAAAGTGGATAAAGTGTTTCTTAAAGTAAAGTAAGATAAATGTAATTATATAGAATTTGTTGTAATATGTTGATTAAATACATAAGTAACTCCTAGTTTCCTTAAGTTTGAATTTGTTTGTGTAGTTCTTATCACATTTTCGTAATGGATAGAGTGACTTCAAGGTAGGGTTACAAGTTCTTTCCTTTTTTTGATTTTAGTATTCATTTAAAAAAATCTCATTTAATTGGGTAAGTCCAGATCAGATGTTTCTAACCTTTTTCGGTCAAAGACCACAAGGTTAAAGAATAAGAAACCGTGTTGATATGAAAATAAACTTTAATCAACACTTTTTATATATTCGTTAAATATAGATTATTATTAGAGACTATGAAACTGAAATCAAATTGTTCATATTCCATAGTTTGACTTTACTTTATTCATACGTTAAATTTAATAACATAAATTAAGAGTACTATTATAATATAAAAAATATCATTTTAGATGGAAAAAGATAATCGGTTAGCGTCATGGGATTTTTGAGCTTGCATCTTTTTAACAAGTTAGGTTATCCTGGGTGTAATATTATTGCTCAAAGCTACACGCATATCATCACTTATTTTTAATCGATTCCTGGACTTGTTTTAATTACTAGCAAAGCAGAAACCTCTTCTTCGCATAAGTAAGTTGTGGAGAAGGGCATAAGATAGCGCAAGGCGATTCCTCGAATTTTAGTATAAGAAATTGTTTTTTTACACCAAGATATAAAGATACAAACATGTCCTATCATTTTGAAATTCAATGAGCTCTTTCTGGATTTCTTCTGCATCGTCTCCAACATTTATCCAAAAAAAGGTTAGGAATCCGTTTTTGGTCAATTTTAAATTCGGTTTAGTTATGCTCCAGGAAGTAACGGTTGAATTCGTCAGCCAGCATTTGTAGACGACTTTTGTTGTGTTCTTGTGTATTCGCAGTCATTTGTCATATTTTTTATCATCATCGAATGGTTTCAATGTCTCTACAGCAGATTAATTGCTTCGCCTACTTTATTTATCCATAATTGAAGTTAGCAAATAAAGGCACGAAGTTTATCTTCAAAGATAAAATTGATTAACTTTTTTGTATGCACTATAGGACTCGCCCGCGGACCATTCCCGAACCTCTCACGGACCACAGGATGGGAACCATAGGTGACATAACCATAAGATGAGTAATAGATGCAAAAAATTACAAAATTATTGTAAGAGAATTTTCTAATATCAGCACCTCCATTCAAGATTTTCTGATCCGCCACTGTATAAATATTTATTATTTGAATAATTTTTCTTTCGAATGCTTTGCTTGCCTGTTTGATTAATTTATTAATTTTTTAAGGTTATCATTCAAACCATAGTGGCCTGACAGGAAACCTACATGTAGGTTCCTGGCAGTTATCCTCCTTGTGCAGACAATTGATGACCGCTTATTTAAAGAGTCTAAAAAGCTCTTGACTTGTTATGCATTAGTTTTTTTTCTCAATTCCTTAGTATTATAGTCAATTTTAGCTAGTAGTTAAACTGAAAGTAAGAACTTTTCAATTAAAATTGTATTTGTATTACGCTTCTGAAAACTTCTGTGCGGTGTCACACTCGTGGTCGTGCAATACTTGTTTTCCTAATTGTTGGACATCTGTTTCAAACACACAATCCAAATGTGTAGCGTCTGTTACAGAAGATTAAGAGAAGTTCGCTACCAACTTAATTACTTCATAAAGAAACAATTCAACTTTTAATGACGCGACATTTGTTGTTGGAACTCGCAATTCACAAACTCACAACCAAAAATTCCACCATTCAAAATTAATTGCAATCAAACAACAACAATTGGGTAGTTACATAAATAAAGTAAAACAAAATTTTATCATATTTCAAATCAAAAAATTTTTTTTTTTTGCCGTATTTTCTAAAACCGAAGTAGTAGGAAGATACCAACTTTCGTTAGACAGTCAAGAAACAAGACTACAACATCTGCTTCTACTCTTCTCGTGCTTAGTTACATAAATGATTTTTCTACATGGCAGCAATCTACATGTCTGCCCGTCTATTGTACCTACCAGATATTTTAATGTTAAATGCTGCCTGCTTGCCCGTGAATGATGTCGTCATCATTGTTTGGCGTTTAATCACAGTTAAGCCTCCTGTGAATAATCATTTTCATCATCATGCTCATCATTTTCATTCACACTTTCTTTTTCGCTTTTTCTTTTCCTTTCTTATATTTTGTCATTTACCATTTTTTACTCTTTCTTCCTTTCCCAAAATGATTTGTTGAATTCCTTCGAAATCATTTAGTATTTCCACGCGCCATTCTCGATTTACATTTCCGTCTTTTCCACTTCGGCATTATTTGCCTCTCACACACCGCCCATTAATCGCTCGTTTCAAGCATCTACAATAGGCTGCTGCGAATAATGCTTCAAGTGTTTGCCACAACGATATTGATATTCTTTGAAATTAATTACTTTATGGCTGCCTTCGATTAGCCGCATCGATTGCTCGAAAAAGTATTTGATTTCGTCAAGCTATCTACTTGGAATTCTTGATTCTTTCTCTTTTCCTTTGTCTACATTTACTTGTGCTGATTTTGGCTTAATACCTTTTTCCTCAGCTTCATCTTTAACATCATTATTTGTTTGCTAATCTCTTGAGAATAAATCCTGTGCTCTTCATTATTTATTGTCCTCTTCATTTTGGTTTGATTTTTAGGTTATGTATGCCTCAGTTTGGTTATTTTTTGATTTTAGGTTATGTACGCAATCGTGCTTTTTTTAGTACCAATCTGTTTGTTTGTTTGTTTTTGGTGTAAGCGGAAAGTAATGCCATGTCATTAATATGTACCTACATTTGGAATAGCTAAACTAAAGCAAATAATTTCATACTTCAATCTTAAATATAAATTGTGTAAAGTCATCATTGAAAATTGGCATACCTGAACATGAAAACGCAGAATTTTCTACGAATATTTTAATTAAATGGAACACCAACAAATAAACAATCGATTTTAAAAAAAGGATATTCACTAACGGTTTCATTTTCGTTTTAATTCTCAGAAACATGAAAATGTATGCAAAACTTGTTGGCGATTACAATGTGCAAAAAAAAAATGTACGAACCACTCAGTAGCGGTTGACACTGACACTGGCTGGCTTTATAACAGGTTTGGTATTTGCAAGGTTTAGTATTGTGACATCAGCAGCCGACTGTTTACAGTACTGAATCTGTGGGGTTGGAGGATACCACTGATTTTTCAACGGTTATAACAAAATAACAGAAACCTGGAGCTGGCTTAATCTAAAAATGAACTCATACTTTGAGAGTAAGCTATATACTGCTTTGAATTTTGTATAAATTTTGAAGAGTAAAGTTAATGAGGCCCATGCTGCGGCCAAACTCTTGCGAGAATAAAATGAAAGCGTGTATAAGCAACACATATCCAGTACTGTACTGATTTCAAACATGTAAGCCCAGGTTGTACTTTACGAATCCATTGTAGAAATATTCCACAAACGCGTAGATAAGCAACCTTAATAAGATTGATTTGGCCATGAAGGATATAACTTTATAAAAAGGTTATATTGAAATAAATTATCACAAAAAATCTTAAAAGATACTTGGTTTCCGTGGCTTATACTGGGAATTTAAAATTAATGGAATTTCAGCATCGTATTTATAGCGTTTTGAAGATATGGTTTGTATGTAAGGTAGTTGATTGAATTCGCCGATCACATACATTTCTAATTTTCTTTTCTTGATCTGTACCAAAAAAATTATTTGTGCCAACTATTGAAGCCGTACGACAAGTTTTAGTATTTTTTGGCAAATAAATGAATTTCTCGGCAAAAGTTTTCTTTCCTTTCTGCATGCGCCAAAGGGTCTGGATCCACCCCCGCTTTTATATCTTGATAAATCGCCCACATACACACCACACATACACACATTTTAGTTTAGAAACTTGGACGTGATCGGTTAAATCCGACTTCGGATTTGAGACAAAATACGTGAATTACGATAACTAATGCTCCCCATACCCAACTTTTTTTTTGTGGTTCTGTGTAATTTTTCCACAAAAGCTCTTAGATATTTATATTAGGGCTTGAACAGACATTGAAACATAAGTTTTTGGTGAAAATTGATGCCAAATTTTGATCAGTTTGGTTTTAAAATTTTCTTTGGTTATTGTTTCTGGAAAATCCATAACGGTATTTCATTTTTACTTCATCAAAATTGTGCTAGTTTATATTGTGTAGTGAGTAGTATTGCCAAACGTCCCGTTTTTACCAGGATTTCTCATTAATTTAAAAATGTCCCGTCGGGAAAACAATTTTTCCGGGTCTTACGGAATATTAGTTTTTCTTTCACGCTTAGAAATGTTTAATACCCACTCATAAAAGAAGTATAATTTTTATTACTTACTACTTTAAAAATTTAAAATTTTCTTCTTTTTCCTTTTGAATATGCCCTGAAAATTTCAAAAAAAAAAAGTCCAAGGTTTAAGAATGTTTTAGTACATACTATAATAGAAACTTACTATTATATTAGTATATTTAGTGGGCTAGTCATTTTTCGTTCACCGAAATTTTAACCTTAATCTTAAAACGATTTAAAAACATTTAAATCGATTCATCCGATCTTAATGTAATTTAGCCTACTACTTTATAACATTATTACCTTCTATGTGGACCAAATTGTTTTGGGAAATCACTTAATAAAATATTTTTTTATGGCAAAAATGTTAACAAAAGCGAAAAATTCTATTTTTTACTTTAAAATTTTAATTTTTTCCTGGTTTTTATAGGTTCTCACAGAACTTCTGTGACTCAAACTACATATGCAAAACATTAAATATTTTAAACTAGATGATTTCTGAAAAAACTCTGCGATGCCCAAGGCTATTTTGATTATTTGTAAAAAAATCATTTGTTTAACCAAAGGCATGTATACTAAAAAATGCCAAAGTTACAAAAGTGCAGATTCATTCTTTCCGCCTGAAAAAAAATGCTTGAAAGTCGAGCTTCTTTGGCCTTCGAATCTTTCTTCAAGAATGTAGTCAACGGAAACTAATAGAGTTTTTGGTTTCACCAGGCTGCAGCAAATGTTCAATAGAAATCACAAAATATTAAAGAATTAAGCAACACCTTTTTTTTTAAAAAAAAATGTGTGTTAGTTTAATTTAAACTGACAAAAATAGTAGCATAAATATGAAATTCAGAATTTTTCATTGCATGCATTTAAGGTATGCACGAGTATGCATTCGCTTGTCAGAGGTAGTAAGTACGAGTAGTTAGTAGGAGTAGTTGAAAAATTCACAAATTTCTGAAAGCAAACATGGATACATATGCGAAACTGAAACGCTGGCAACAGCTTTTTGAATAGGATTAACTTGAATGGCAACACTAATCCAATTCTTTCGCATTGCTCCTGATAACTCGAGAATTGCGGAAGCTGTCATTGTTCGTTACCAGAAGCTGGAATGACGAAAGAAGTGAATACATATATGCATGAAAACATGCTAAAGTATGCATCTGACTGTATTTAGTTAAATTTTTATGCGTGTGTGTGTATATCATTTCTATGGACGCGAAATACATTGTGAAAACTAGGTTACTCCCATCTCATTGTTGCCTATCGCATGAAATTAATATGAAACACACACATACACACATCAGACATATACACGCTGTGTGGAGAAGCGTTCAGAATTCATTCTTCAATTACGCGCAAACGAAGAATCGAGTGAAGTGTGGAGTATTTGCATTATTTGTTTTTCTTGAATTCATTGGCAAAAAAAGAATTTATTGCCAAAAAAAAATAATACAGTCAACGCTCGAAACCGTAAACTAATAAAAACCAAACGTTTAAAAGATTGTTCACGTTTGCGATTGTTGAAAAAATTACCGAAACTTTATGATCTTACCACTGAAGGAAACTTTTCAAAAATAAAAACTATACCCTATAGTGTAAACATTTTATTAGTAAAATAGCTTAAATGAAAAAGATTCGCAAAAATTTACTTGAAATCGAGAATTACTTAAATAAAAATATAAGGTAAAAAAATTATTTCTTAAATAAATAAGAAATGAATTAGCTTATTGCATAGAAATACATTTTAAAAACTATATTTTACTTCAATGGATAGAACGTTTTTTATTAAAAAAATAAATGAAGAAAAAAATAGGTAATCTTCACCTTAAATAGTATCTTTTCTTTTAGGTTCTTGAAAATTGATAAACAATTTTTAAGAAATTTTGTTCACATTTTAGAGCTTTCAGAATAGTCAATGGAAGAAACAATTTGTTCGCGTTAGTGAATGTTTTCGTTAGTGGTTGTTTACATTATCGAATGTTGACTGTCTACTACAAATCCATGGGAGCATACAATTGTTACACTACAGTATGACACACTGGCACATTGTGCGACTGCTGCATGAATACATAAATACTCTAACAAGTGCACACAGCAGCAATCACATATATACATTTAACCAAACAAAAGCGGTAAATATGTGAATGCGCTTGTGTGCCAATTTAACATTTCAACTCAAGAATTTATGAAATTTGCAATTCTAAAATATATTTTTGCGCACTTCTTTTTTACATAAATATATTTACGTTTGAAATTTTTATTCCCATTCATATTTCCATATGAACCCAGTTGGAAATGAAGTGAGCTATTTGAATTGAACTCAAACTTTGTATCCTCTGCATGGCAGATTTTTTATACATTTGCTTTTAATTCAACATCAATCAAGCTCTTGAAAGCAGTTGCCGATCTAAAACATATCAGATTTCTCGCTAGCAAATTTCTCTAGAGTATCCTTTTTCAATCAAAAGTAGTATTCTTCCTTACCAAGGTCTAAAATTTAATTTTTTTTTTTGAAGTAAAGATTGAAGTCTATTTGAAGGTGCTTCTAAACCCGATTCAATACCGATTGATAAAGCTAATAGAGGAAGTGGGGTATGTGCGTTCATTGACTCCTTGGGCCATCGTCGAAAATATACTTTATTTGATTGATATTCGCATGGTAGATGGTCTATAGAGTTAAGCGGCCAGTTCGTGCTTTAAATGGAGTTACGAGCTGCAAATATCGAGCCGCAAATAGATCTTATGTATACCACTTGGGTACGATATTCGAATTCAGCATACGTTACAAAAATAGTTCTTTCCTCTGTTGTATCAAATGTTTATGGAACAAAACTGTTGCCTTAGGCAACCTTACCAAATTCAAGGTAAACTTTCACCTTCACTTCTTAAATTCTTCTCTTCTTCCATTTTTTTCTTAATTTGTAGAATTCATTGTATTCATAATAAAATCCTCTGTGTATTGATTGTCCACAAAAAAAAAAAATTATTTTCTACAAAATTTCTCTAAAGCAGCGGCTCTCAGCTGTATTTGTCCTCTATAACATTTTTCGAATTCGTGGCATTTCAAGGTTAGAAAAGCCAAGTCATTGTAATCAATGAGAAAATATATAGTCTTCCAGGGATGCCGGTTTAATGCCTGGTGCAAAGATATTCCTTATGATCACATAAACATTTTTTTATCACAACCTAAAGTGTTGAGGATTTTTTTCTGTATTAAAATTTTCTAAAAATCTCTAAGAATAAGGGTAAGAAAAGGATGGAAAAAATTTATGTGAGAACAAAAAATATTTGCCTTGTGATCAGGAGCACTTTTGTCTCAAGCATGAAACTTCTATCTGCTGAAATGTTCATATATACATAGAGGCCCGACGAGAGGGGGGTGGGTCGGGTGTTATTCCCGGATTTCAATCCAAATCCTAAAATCAGGAAAAACTTTAACAAGCGTCTATGCGTCTAAAAATTGAATTACAAACCATGAAAATTATTTATCGGGTTAATCATCTATCAATCGTGAAGACATTTTGCAGACGGGACCGGGTCCCATATTAAAAAAGAATAAAAAATTTCCATCGATCCTGCTCAACTCAAATTAGAGTGTCAAGTTTACCCACGCCTGGAAGCGAAATTAGCAACAAAATTAAATTTTGAAGAGATCATCAATTCCTTCGCATCAGCCAAAGCAAGAAAGGCGTTCTTATGAATTATGCGCATTAAGTATGAGAGTTGATAAGAAAAATTTTTAATGTAATTAAAGTAAAACGGAAACTTATTATATAGATATTCATACTTAAAGTACAGAATAAATTTTGTTTTTTGATATTTGTCATTGTATTTTTATATATTCCGAATTCTGAAACACATTTCTTAGTGAGCAGTACAAAGCCCAAAGGTTATCATCACCGGGCCCGAATTTCTCTCTCGATGGCATGACCTCAAAATACAGTTATCAAAAACCATGACATGCCGAACTTTAATTTCTTTTAGCGAAAAACCTGAGCACAATATCCTTTTTCAGTATTATACAACGGTTGCAAGCGCAAAACTTTCATTTGTTAGACGGTGTAATTAATATTTTAACACAAAAATACATAACTTGCTTCGTTGCCTCGAATATTCTTAGAAAGTTTCAGTTCTTAGTTAATTATAAATCATTATCAACGTTGATGCAATTATCAACTGGGTATATGATTATGTGTAAGCATTTTTATATATCTATATAATGGCAATTGAATAAAACATTGTTCAAGCCAATTTCCGCTGTTAAATTAAAATTTATTAAATTGCGGAGAAACTTGTTGTTTTGGAGTTTATTGAAACGCACTTCAGTGTATTACTGGAAACAAATAGTAAAATTATTTGATGTTTTTGGAGTCTTAAATTTTATATGGCATAACTTTGAAATTATACTTAGTCTTGCCCATGGCAGAAAAATTAAGAAGGTAGATGCATTTTGACAAGTAAGAAGAACTGTGACAATTGGGAAACCATTTGTTTTGATACTATTCTTCTTTTTGCAACAGTGTTGTATTTTTATAGTTCAATGTTTAAGGAAGAATTTATAAGAACTCTAACTAATTCTCCCTTTGTATTGTATGTACATAGGGAGAATTAGTTGCTGCTTTTTATATTATTTTTTAACTCTTAACATGTTCAAATTTAAGTTACATTATTTATGCTTTTTTATTATAAATAAAATTTATAATTTAGTACTAATTGATAAAAGTAGTATTAATATTATACTACTAACTCTCTCTTTGTACCCATTTCAAAAAATGCACCTCTAAAATGTCCCTCTTACTTGTCAAAAATTCAAAATGGTTACTTTTTGAAAAAATGCATCTACCTCTAAATTCTTCTACCATGATCTTGCCACAAATTCTTTTACGAAATTTCCATCGCCTGCTTCATATCGTGTGATCGTGTGCTTCATAGAGCATCAAATACAAATCAGTTTAATTTCAGCTTTTGTTTGATTACAAGTGCGAGAAAAGTGCTGGTCAAATTGTCACATTACTGAAAAATCATGGAATATCAAGAATGTTTGTTTATCGTGCTATTAATCGTTTCCCACAAATTTGTCACATCTCTTCATTTTTATGAAAAAGAGGTTAAAACTGGAGCTAACGTGTACCAGAAAGATATTTTAGAGGGTGTAGTAAAGGGTCTAGCAAATATTCTATTCAATGTAGAAAGATGAGTATTCCAGCAGAATTCTGCTCCTACATACAAGGCCAAAACAACGCAAGAGTGGCTAAGGTGCAATATTCCAACTTTTATTGCAGCTGAAGTTTGGCCCTCGAGAAGCCCAGATCAGAATCAGAGGATATGGCCTGCAAAACACCTCATCGAAACTTGGAAAGCTTCAAGAAAGCATTGACTCAAGCAGTGTCAGCGATATCGATAGAAACCGTGCGTGCTGCTATAGCCAAATGGTCGGGCCATTAAAAAGTCTGTACAAAAGTGAATAAATATTCTACTTTAAATCCCAGGAATTCTAGAATCGCCGTCTTTTGCACACCTAATTTATTCTAAAATACTGAAAATTGAAGATCGACTTAATACCTGTACTTTAAAGTTACCTAGAGAAATAGTAGCGGCTCTGCAATTTTATTGAAGAGGGAAGGCAGTGGCTTGAAATATCAAAACAGCTTGTCTTGTTACCGTGATCGAACTATTAACTTCGTTTTAAAATTTTTTGTTCAGCCAATATTCGCTTTGGATTCTTCTATTGCATAAGGTCAAATCTAAAGGGATTCATACTAAAAATTCTTAAGCTAGTACTGGATTTGAGATTTTTTTAACACTTTCATGTCCCATTAACACATTTGTGCGGATAGAATCTGACAAGAGTTAAAATCTTTTTATTCAAACAATTGCAGATTGATATCTCATATAGTTGTTGCGGTTATGATGAATATTGCCAATTGATTAACTTAATCTTTTAAAACTTTTTATTTATCATTGGAAGGGTTAACACATGAATGAAACATTGGCTTAATTTATACAAAAATACTAAATACAAGAGGAATGAAAATTAAAAAGTATCTGCTGCATTTTTAATGGTTTCAGAAAGTTTTTGCATAATATCCTTAAGTAAACAAATGCTTCAACAAGAATAACAGCAGCAACCACACAATAAAAAAAAACTATGATTCTTTATATGTATGTATGCAAGCAAAGGCAGCAGCAGCAATTGCACATAAATCATTCACCATTGGTCAGCAGCGAATTGTATTTGCGTTTGTATACATATATCTATGTATACATGTATATACTGTAAAGCTAACAAGAATAGAACGAAATTTATTTAAATTTTCTCGCTTCCGGTTTGTTTTTGTCTTATATTCAGTTCTTACTGCTGCTACATTTCACATCAATTCCACTACTAACTTATTTTTGTTGCACATTTTCACAATAACAGCAGCAAAGCTTTTGAAAAAGAAAACACATAAGAAAACTAAGACAGAACAAAAAGAAAATAAAGTTAAAACTTCAACTTCTGCCCATCACATTTTACGTGCAGTGTTTTTTTTTTCGAAGAATTTTTATTTCCTTTTGTCATGCTATTTGCATGCACAATGTGTTTGCCCGCCTGGCGCTTGCCAGCTTCCTTGATTGCATGCTTGTCTGGATGTTTTTATACATGTATGACCTGCCTGCCTTGATTTTTTGTTTTGAATCTTTAGTTTTCGGCCATGTTGCTGCTGCATTAGAGTACGTGTGCATCACATGCTGCAGCGTTGCAGACTCTCGCTTCCATTTCTGTTGTTGCTTCGTGTATACGTATATACATATATATATATATGTTTATACATGTGTGTGCACAGTATGTCATGTCATCTGCTTGTGTTTTTTTTCGACTTCGTTGTCAGTCTTGGCCAAATGCTTTAAGATTTATGCACGACACATTCTATGGGATGGTTGTAGAGAGTTGGAAATGTGTGGTTTACTTATCTTTTACTCGTTTACTATTTTATCATTAATTTTTAATTTCTTCGCTTTTATTCCTTCATGGGTTTTGATTGGAATGTTTATATATATTTATATAGTCATATTTCAACTCGAATATTTTTTGAATCCATTATAATTGTTAATTTCAATGTTTCTGTTAAAGACCAATCAATTTTTTCAAGAATATTAAGAGTCGATATATAATATCAAAGGTAGTTATGTAAGAAAAGGGGCAATTCAAATGGCATGAGAATGACATAATAAATAGCATGCTTAGTTGACTTTCTACACGTTATCCCAGATAATTGATTCGAAATCTTCTCTGATATTTCCAAATATCCACACACAATTTTTATAATTATACTTTTGATGTAATAATATCTTTACTCGGGGTGAAAGAAAACTTATAGGGGAGTGAGTTGATAGAAATTAAAATCAAATGCCACGTCGGTGTCTTGTGAGGTTTCATAGTATGTGTCTATGAATAAGCAATAATATTAAAAATAGGACCCTAAAAGTATACCACTTATTTATTATATTGTCTAAACGGGTGGTGAACTAATCCCCGAAAGTATGCTGTCTTTTTATTAGTATAAACAAATTAAAAAGGAAAATTTTTAATATTAAATATAGGATCCTGAAAGTATGCAGCACCTTTATTATATTGTATGTAAATAAAATGGTCGTTATGTTAAACTTCGTACCGTCCGGTGAAGTGTAGTGAATTGCACTCCAAACGTATGCTGTCTTATTATTAGTATAAAAGATTTAGAAAGGTGAATTTTTGATTTTAAAAATAGAACACAACAACCCTAAAAGTATGCAATACATGGTTTATATATCGAAAATGGTTGTGGAATATACTTACATTTATATCAATGAAATTAGTGGAATATATGTATAAAAAATTTGCTTTTATTTATTAAATTTTTTATTGTCTAGTTTATTTTAGTTTATAGTTTATTCTCTCCTAATTAGAATTATAAAATAATATTAACATTACACGTTGTAGACCTACAAAAAGCGAAGGAAAAGCGTTGAAAAATGAATTTTAAAAATTAAAATAGCACATGGGCTTTTGCACTTTTTGAAATATAAAACAAAAACCCTTTTAACGAAGTAAGCAACAATATATAAAGTATGTTATCGTATCATGTGATGAATGCAGAAGAAACTTATTTTAGTTTTTTACAACATAGAAGTATGAAATTTTTTCCTCTAAACATTTTTTTTATTTCTAGTTAGTAAAAGTTATAAAAATTCGAAAGAACGAAAAATTATGATATTTTTCAACCCATTTTTAGTCAAGCCTTTTTACCTAATTCGCTATATAAAACTAAAAAAATTTCTGAGTTCTCAGGTTTTTCTGGAGTTGATTTCAAAACTACAAACATTTTTTTCGGATCAGGTCAAACTTTTGTGATATCGATGATTTTATGATTTTTTAAAAAATGGTACGTGAAAAAAAATTGTTTGTGTTTTTTACACGTTTTATAAGTTTTTACAATGTTTTCAACAAAACAAATTTGATTATCTGATTTTAATTTAGATTTAAATTTACAGTAGGTAAAGAAGAAAGCCAAGAAAATACCAACCGCCCTGAAATTTCATAATGGATTGCAAAAAGATTTAAGAATCTTATTCTAAAATCAATATTCCAAAATTCAAAGTTGAGCATTCGGGATTTCTGTCTGCTTCAAGATTGCAAAAATTCTGAAGGTTAAACTTTTGAATTGAAATCGGAAATTGGGACGACCTGAAACCAATCCCAAATTATGAAAGAAAGGAAGAAAAATAGGTAAGAAATACCCTAGCCGAGAATTGAACCTAGGACCACAGAGACATGCGTCTAGTACTCTGCCACTAGACAACCTGTGGTTTGACCTTTAGTTTAAAGCCAGTTCCGAATGACGGTGTGCGAATTTGCTATCCCTTGGTGGTTTTGCCATTGCCTACCAAGAGGTGTACTTGTAAACTTTTTATTATTCTCATTAACTTCATATCGATAGTGAATATAAGAAGGTTAACCACCAGACCAAGACGGGAATCGAACCGCAACCTCCCGAGTAAAAGTCTAATGCACTGCCCACTAAGTGGGAATGATTAAGCTGTGGCTTGGGCGAGCTCTGAATTCGAGTCTGATATTGAAACTAAATTGTATATTCCATTTATGCACAAAAATAACACGGAACACATGAATGGATGCGTAAAACTTGAACTATGGCCTAAACGGGCTAGTGTGCCACAATAGTGTTATTCAAAAATACAAAATGATATATTGAATAGAAAATTTACTCCATGCAATTCGTATTGATATTTTTTTTAAATCCATGCTTTTTTTCTTTACAGATGCTTCGCCCGGTTGTAAAGCTCCCGATATACGCTTCACCATCGTCAAACCGGAAACAACAACCGAACAGCCATATGCCAAATTTGAAACAACCCAAATCTATTTACCCGAAGATTTCACCACAGCCGATGTGGAGTTTGTGGAGAAAATCAACATCGATTTGACCGCAAATAAAATGAGCTCAGCCATTGTAAATCCATATGATATGGATGATGATCATCATTTATCAGATTTACATGGTGAAGATACAGTTGGAGTAGATGAAGATGAAGACGAAGATGACGCCGACCTTGATGATGCGACACGAAAACGTTTGAATCAAAATCGCAAGCTGAATAAAAATCGTCGCTCGGGGGGAGGACGTCGTCGACGTATCGAAAATGAAAATGGACAAAGCCGTGGGCGTGGCAGCCGTTATAAGCGTCAGGTGATACATCATGATCCGGATGCATCACCCGAAACCGATCAATGGAGCGGTAGTAAATTGGCAGCCGAAGGTGACGTTTATTATGTGCACATTGAAGATATATTGAAGACGCGTTCACCAAATGAGGAGTTACGCTTAAAACTGCACAAATTGAAAAAGAAATCAAAGAAATCCAAATGTGTGGAAGCTGAAAATAAAGAGCAATGCCGTGAAATGATGAAGAAAAAGAAGAAAAAAGCGAGCGCGATTGATGCACCGAAATCTGTAGGTGTGAGCAAAAGTGCAAAACCGCCGACAACAACGAAGAAACATCATCGCCGACGCGGCGATAGTCATGAGGATAAACGGGAGCATAAATTGTACAAACGTAATCTTAATCCACGTCGAATAGAACGTTCAGCAAACGATGCTATAGTTGCTGCTGCAGAAGAAAATGGCATTGATATTAAAAATGATGAACAGGTGGCAGCATTACCAACTAGCGTTGACAAGCCACCAGCTGAACTGCTAACGGCGGAGGAGGAGAAAATGTATGCAAACATTACAGGCGTCGGTGACGAAGGACTACAACGCGTCAAGCGGAAATCAGGAAAGACAACGGGCGCATTGAGTCGTCCCAAAGGCGGTGGCGATTCAAGTTCGAAGACCACAAGCCGCAAGGATAAGGGTGAGTGAAGTAGAATACTGTAACTAGTAGCTCCTCTGCGTTTTCCCGAGCGTTATTGTATGTTGTGATGATAAAGTAATTTTTAATTTTGTCTTAACCTCCACTTTATTATCATATTTTTTGTTTATTTATGCTCCTGCTGCGTCTATTTCTTTGTGTTTTGCCTTTTATGTAAGCGTTAAAAAATGCAAAGCACTTGGGCGTCGGTCTCATTATTTCCGCTTTTATCTTATGCTTTATTCGCCTTGAAACCATTTTCATTTCACATGAAATACATGAATACATACATACTTACATATTTTTTCACATTTTATGTGGTGTCTTCTTCCTTACGGCCTTTGTTTGTTTTTATTGAGTGAAATTGGCTCTTTTGTGTTTCTAAAGTTAGGCAGGCGAGCGGCCTCACAAGCTGCTGCTGCTCTAGCTGCTATGCCATTGAAGGGTTAATGCGTTCGCATAATATTATTTCTTCATATACAATTTTTTCATTCTCTCGTTCGCTTTCTCTGTTTGCTGAATTATAAATGGAGTTGAGCCTATTGATGGTGATGATGATGGGTTACACTGTTGTTAAGTGTGGGCTGCTACTACTTCTGTGAAAGGGTTATTTCTTTATTTAGTTATTTATTTTTTTCATGTGCCTTTTTTATAAAAGCATGCCTTAAGTATTATTGAAGTTTTCCTTTTCTTTTCGTTTTCGATAAGTGCAGAAAGGGTTAATGTCTTTGCAAGTTTGTATCTTTCATCATATTTATAGAGTTAAAATAAAGTGATTTGAAGTACTTTAAGTGCATACATTTTTATTAATTTAAGCATCAAACCTTCAGCTTCAAGATCTTAGGTATATACAATGTCTTGGTACTTCAGAAATATCTTCGATTTTTTGTTTAAATATAATTCGGCTTATATTGTCATTATTCCTTACAATAATAAAATTTCAATTATAGTAGCAACATATTTCGCTATAATCATATTCAATTGTTGGAATTGTTATGCTACGTTCACGTTGCTTAGCATTTTATGCACTCATGTATACGATATGAGGCTTAAGCAAACTGAATCACAATGCCAATTGTTTGCATAAATAAGCTTGAGTGAGTATGTAATAAGTTCGCTTTAACCCAGTGTTGTTAGTTAATTAACTTATTTGCTTACATAATTTAGATGGACAAAATTTTAGCATGACGCAGAACATCAAGCCAAGCCCCGTTGCATTCAGCTTATTAATTCTGAGGTGCCGAAATTAAAACCATCTTAAGTTAATTTCGTCTAAGATGATATACCAATTATATGATAATACAATTGCAAGGACAACCAATTTATTGACCAATTTGAAGTTGGAAAGACGTTAAACCCCTTTGCTTAGCCTTGTTCACCTGCATCCCCATATGACCACTGTAATGTAACGTTGCCCTCGGCCGAGAGTGACCAAAAACTTTTGCCGAATACTATGCTTGCCATGTTTAATTCGGCATTTCTAAGAATATTCTTCAGTTAGACTGAGTATCATCTGTCAGAAATTTTAAAGAAAGCACCGAATGCTGCGAGAGAAATTATATGCTTGTTGTCTTATGCTGACTATGCAGATCCACCTTGATCAAAAAGCTCCCGGAATAACCACCGTGTGGCTCTCACATCGTTCCGATTTGAGTTCTGTTTTTTGTTTGTTAAGTTGGTACATCTGTTGTTGATATTCTCTCTAAATCTTAGCGTCATAGCTCGACATTTGCAAAAGTTACGTAGCCAGGAGTACATCTATCTCTGTGTGTGTGGTGGATTTTTTACAATTTTATTAAATTGTATTGTATTAAATTTCGCGTAAAAAACGGATTTAATGGTGCGCCAACGTTGGAAATATTAGAAAACTGTTTCGGCAACGATTCTCTAAAGAAAACGGCACGTACCAGTGGCACGAACGGTTTAAAAGTGGTTGTGAGTTAATCGAAGATGATGAACGCAGTGGCAGACCATCGACATCGAAAACCGACGAAAACGTTGATAAAGTAAAACAAATTTTGGTCAATAACCGCAAATTAACCACCAAAGAGTTAGCGGAGGACTTGAACATTGCCTATGGATCCGTCCAAGACATTTTGGTTAATGATTTGGGTTTCTGTCGTGTAGCAATGCAAAGTTAGTGTCCAAAGACCTCAATTTCATGCAAAAAAGAGACCGTGTTGATGTGGCAAAAGACATGATTTGCGAGGCTGAATCCGATCCCACATTCATCAAAAGGATCATTACTGGAGGTGAGACGTGGGTTTATGAGTACGACACGCAATCTAGACATCAGGCAAGTGAATGGCGTTCACCAAATGAGCCCAGACCAAAAAAACCACGCCGTTTTTAGTCAAAAAAGGAGGCAATGCTTCCAGTTTTCATGGATTACAACCGTTAGTGCATCATGAATTTTTGCCAGAAGGCCAGACAGTAAACAAAGAGTATTATTTGGGCGTTATGAGACGTTTGCGTGAGGCAATTCGCCAAAAGAGACGAGAATTGTGGACAGAAAACTCGTGGATTTTGCACCATGATAACGCACTGTCGCACAGTGCCATCATTATTCGAAATTTGTTGACGAAAAATGCAACAAATACCATCCAACAGCCACCTAATTCACTTGATTTGGCTCCCTGTGACTTCTTCCTGTTCAATCGAGTTAAAAAACCATGACGGGAAACGCGTTTCAATATAGATTTAGATGAATAAACTTGTATTTTTAATTTTCTGAATAAATTCCGGGAACTTTTTGATCAAGGTGTGTTATTAAAAATGAAGAATCATCTGCTAAAACAGACTAATATTCAACTGGAGAGGGCTCTTAGAAACCGAAGTTCGTTCCATTAATCTAAACTGGAGTGAAATCAAGAGATTATAACAAGATATATCCGGATGGAGATGATTCGCTGTGGCCTTTTCTCAGTTGAACCATATGCCTGGTTTTCACTTTGTTATATTCAATGGCAGGAAGGAAATAATTTTATAATTTTCTATCTAAAAGGAAAGATCTACCGAGATAACCCAGGAAATTATATTCCATACAATTTTGAGCACTAAGATATTTTGTTTATGAATAATTACTTACTTTTCCATACATTGTGAAAATTGCACTAAAAATATTGTAGTAAAAAAAAGAATACAAACTACACATTTCTGAAAAAGCAACAACATTGTTAGCTACAGAACTAACCATATATATGAGATCGATTACTCAACAAGTAGAATAAAATTTGTAATATGTTTAAAAACGTTGAGTAAATAAAAAAAAAAAAAACCGGGAAAAAACTTTATTGGGTAGCACCTAAAATTTTCCCGTTGGGTGTGCACTTTCACTAGCACATATTTCCATCAGTAAAGTAGCAATAATATGCATAAAATATGTATGTTAATTTCTGAGTAAATTTGAAATTTCGCAATGATAATATTAAGGATCTTAAACAAATACAAATACATTGCATGCAATACACTGAAAACAATAAATGGTTTGTTTGCAACCATAAATTTTTACCCTAAACCTCACAAATAAAACAAAATTTATTCCTTTACAACAACACAATTATTGTAATACAATACAACTATTTTTAATTTTTAACCATTTATTTATCTACATAGTTATTAACATATAGCAAAGCAATTATTGGAATTTAGAGATATTGACATTTTTAGATTCGAACTTAAAAATTTTTAATATATTTCGAATTGAGAGAATTTATTGCATTTCAAATTGTGCCATAAGGGTTAAATATGTTTTCAGGAATAAATATTAATACTAATATCATTGTCGTCATGGTCGGGGCGCTGTCAAGGTCGAGACATTGTCGTTTTCTCCGTTATATCTTTGTCATGACGAAAGCAAAATTTTCATGAAATTTCCAGTTCAGAGCGGGACGTGTATATACATGTTAAAAGAAGGAAAGTGACCGCGTGCTAAAAGAAGAGTAAAAAAACTTTTTAGCAGTGACAGAATAAATGGATTAATTTAAAAAATAACATGCAAACATTAAAGTAAGTTAACTAAAATTGTTCGATAAGGTTTAAGAAGTGGAAATATGTAGCATTTCATAGTGTTTGCATCACGCGAATATGCTGTAAATAATGCGAAACAAAATGTCGTGTGTTGTCAGGGTCGGAGCAGTGCTTGTAATCAGGGTTGGAACACCGAAAAATTTGACTCTGGAAACACATTTTTTTTACCAGTGAGTGTTTTTCGTGTCATTTTATCGTATCGAATTGTGTGCAGAGTTGCCACGGCCTAAAAAATCAATCAAATGTTGTAATCAAATTCTTCTAAAAAAAGCCAACAATTTGAAAACAAAAACAATGAGTTTTTAGAAAATTTTGTATGGTGGCGCCATCTAGAATTCAATTTGTGATATATTTTCAACGATATGCAACATTAATAAAAATTCGGCTTTTAAGTTATGAGCAAAAGACAAAATATGCTCCAACCTTGACGACATTCCCCTATATTTGTAAATGTTATTAGGCACATTATCAATTCGTGTTTAATGCGAATTTAATACAAAGTGCATGAATGTGTGGGGTATTTGCAGAGTAGGGCGAAATCAACTAATTTATTCACTTAATTAATTAGTCAACTTAAATTTTAGTCATGACTAACGAATCATAATTTTGTCATGATAAAATATTTAGTCATAATCACCACTAAATAAATTGTTAATTAGTCATTCATGCATTAGTTTTAATCATACTGACTGTGTTATCCAAAGTTTTTAGCTGAAACTTATTAAGTAGGTTTACATATCGTCGGATATATGCCAAAAACCATGAGTCTGAAGAAATGATCTTTTGTTTAATCATTCGCTGTAAATACATAATTCGATAATTTTGCTATAGGAAAGATTTGCGATTACAAAAGTAAAAATGGGATTTCGCATTTCTCATCCTCAGCAACAATTTCCCTGGTAATTTGTATTGAAAACAAATCAAATCTTAATCACCATTTTAGTATTGGTTACTACTAATATTATTAGTCATTAGCCAACGAGACATGACAAAATCGGTAATAAAAATTAGTCATTACTTTTCACTCATTAATCAGATTAAATTTTACCCAATACTGGGTAGTGGTTAGTATGCTGAACTCCTAAGCTGGGTGCCCGGAAGCGATTAAAAATCGAAGATAGAAGATATAAATAATTTCTAGTTACATGACACCACCGCTTGTCCTAAAAAAAAACATTTTCTGCTTCGCCGTCCAAATGAGGCGAAAAACTGTAGGTTCCTTCCATTCATGTAGCTCTCCATGGACTGTTGCACCACAAAATAGAAGAAGAAAAACATACGTAAAAATTTAGTTTTATTTTTGGAAAAATATGGATGAAATATTTCAGTGTATTTTTAATTTGCTTTTGAATTCATTCTAAAGTATAGATATGCTTATGACTTCGAAGTCAATAATATTTACTGCGACTGCTAAGTATTTGTTGCATGCAGTAATAGCTTTACATTCACTAATCATGTTGGTATTTACAAGGATACAAATACTTGTTTTACTTGCACTCACATCTTATACATACTTATATAATACATATCAATACTTACATATTATGTAGGTATGCACTTAAGTATTCCATTGTATAATAATACGTGCATTTTAGTTATTAATTTAAATGAAATGAATTAATCTTAACATGATATTAATTTCATATTTTAATTGGGGTTTTATACTCAACTGTGCTTAAGTTACTTCTTTATATTTTTTTCTCCTTTCAATTTAATTTCAACAGGTATTTACGATGAGGAGGGTGGTTATTCCCCCGTACATCCCGATGAAACTGATTCCGAAGAAGAAGAAGAGGAGGAGGAAGAAGTTGATATACAACAGCAATTCACAGAAGTTTCCGAGATACGTTTCCCTGGTGAAATTGGACCATTGGGCGATCGTCGTTTATGTAAGATACGTTGCATCAAGGGCAAATGGGTGGGACCGCTTTGTGCCACCAATGAGGAGGGTAAGTGGGTAAAGTAAAAGTAATTGTATTGCACACATTCACACACAAACAAATATACATTTGATGTACTATGTATAAATGAAAATTAAAAAGCAATAACACAATAACATGTACATTTAAATGCAATGCAATTAACAAACTTTCACTTACAAATATGCCACATAATTTATTATACATACATAAATACATTAATAGTTGAAATGGCATTACACCAAACATAATAAAGAAATAATAAAATTAAGATTTTTTCACATTTACACACATATTTACATAAATATAAAACACGAAAAAAAAACAAAATATTGTACGTAGTAAAGTTTGTTTAGTTAATTACATACAACAAAAAACAATAAACCTTATCAATGATGATGAGGGAACGAATATTGTTTATTAAGCTTACATGCATACATACATAACGTTTACTTATGCCAAAAAGTAGAAAACTGAATAAATCAGAATAATACAATAAAAACAATAAAACAGCACAGCATTTTATTTTTATTCTATTGTTTATTTTATACTCGTATATTGCATTGAATCTATCTGAAACTGAAATAATCCTAGAATTAAATTGAATAATGGTTATTATTTATAACAAATAATAATTTAGATTATGCACACATAATTCAGTTTACAAAATCGCCATTAACTCAGAGTAAGATAATAATAAGATTACTTAAATAGAAAGAATTATATCAGCTCAGGCACTGCGGATATATGCATATCCGAATAGATAGAGGTAACACTTCTTCATACTAAAAACTAAATTTTATGCTCGCAATAAAATATTACTAATTCATTAGTTCAAGTGCGTTATATTTTTGCCGCACTAAATCCGAAAGTCTTTCGAATAACATTTTATACTTTTTGCTTTTTGTATTATAGTGATCATTTTTATTTCTTAAACTAATATAGAATAAAACAGAGTTTCACTCGATGGATTTCTTTGGATTTATGCCGAAGTTATTCAGCTTTGAACATAGTGAGTACTAAGTGGGCTATAATTTTTTCGGTCCAATTCCTGACGCTGGTTTAAATTTCAAATTATCTTTTAAAACTCAAATATAAACATTAGGCCAATAGAATTTTTAAATCGGATAATTCTTACTGGAATTGCAAGACTTTCAAAGCTTGTAAGTTTTCAGAAATTCAACAAAATTTTTATGAAAAGTTTAAATTATGGTCGAAAATTCTACATTTTTCACATCCATCGAGACATTTGTCTCGATTTGAAAAATTATTTTTGCATTATGTTATATTTGTAAGGAGTCAGAACGGAGCTGTGAAATTTGAAAAAAAATGTTTGCTGGGAAATTTAAAAAAATTTGAATTTTTGGTCGAAATTTCGGGACTTTCAAGACTCTTTTGGAATCTGAAAATATTATCTGGAGGATTACTCTGTAGTTCGACTCGAAAGGCAGTTCTATTCGAATGCCAAATTCGATTCGAAAAGGCACAAAATGAAATCTGAACATCGAACAAATATTATGCGAAAATGTTTTCTAGAGTACTAATCGTTCGAATTCGAGGAAGTTTCCTTTCGAATCGAACTACAGAGTAACACCCCTAATGGTTTTTCCAATTCTGTTCATCTGGATGAAAGAAACTTAACTAGGTTCTTTCTTTTTTTCTAGCGCCCTAGAATTTGACTAGTTTTTAGGATTTTTATTTTTTTGAGATGAAATAATGATCAATAGTATTTAAACTTTGTAGATATATTTTATTACTTTAACAATATACAAAAATAATAAAAAAAAATTATAACTTTAAATAAATTAAAATTGGTGTTAAAGTAACCCTCTTAAAAAAAAAGACGGATCTTACTGGTAGGACGTGTTTTGGATTTTCCACTGATCTTAAACAAAAATAGATAAAGAAGTTACAATCAGTATGAGTATAGTTATCCCAGGAACTAAAATGAGAAATAAAAAATTGGCAAAATGACGCGTTGTTGAAATTTACTTTACAAAAACAGACCGTTTTTTCATTACTTTTTGTATGCAAAAAGTAAGAAGTATTCAACGTTAAAAGCTATTTTAAGCACTGGTTTACTGAATAATATAGTAAAATTTGAGACAAATCGGTCGAGTAGTTTTTGTTTTTTGTCTCCCACCGTGCAGAAAAATATAGTTTCGAGATAAATGAATTTAAACTTCAGTCGGCCTTTTTACCTGCTTCTGCGCTCACCTGCTTAATAGGTTGTAGAAGACGAAATACAGAAAATATTGACACGAAAGTTTTACAGTATACTTTTAAAGGTCTTTACTTTTGAAATAGATTAAAAACATTTTTTGAAAAACCTA
Organism: Toxonevra muliebris; assembly: GCA_963691655.1. Taxonomy (NCBI): domain Eukaryota; kingdom Metazoa; phylum Arthropoda; class Insecta; order Diptera; family Pallopteridae; genus Toxonevra; species Toxonevra muliebris. The sequence goes on along the minus strand of OY829328.1, from coordinate 35,374,519 downwards.
GACCAGAAGGTGGCCTTAACGCCATTCTTGGCTATTTATCGTGCCCCAAAAATGTTCTCTATATATTTCATTATTATTTCTTAAATGCCTGACAAAATATGAAGCCGGGCAAAATTCCTGACAAGATTTCTAATGCCTGACTATCAGGCCTAATTGCAGATGTATGGCAAGCCTACTTATGCCTGGTTTTCAATATGTCGAATTCAATCAAATTTGCCAGCATGTTGGCAAATTTCATATGGGAAATTCTCTCTTTTTCTCTCTTTGACGGCAAATATGACATAGTGAAAACCAAGCATTAGAGATGAAAACAGTTTAAAATTCTCTTAAGTCCTTAAAAAATTAATAAGTTTTCTGGAAATTACGGTTCCTCAGAATCGCATTTTTAGATTAATAGATATTATGTTTGGATCAGGGACATAACAATCATAAAGAATATTTTTAAAAATTTGAGGTTTTGTTTTATAAATCAAAAATAATTATTGTTTGAAAGCAAAAAAAAAAAAAAAATTAAAAATAAATTAAAATTTTACAATAATTTTTTGTATAAATATAAATAAAAATCACAGCCACAGATTCGCAAATTAATATTAATATTGAACAGTTTCTGAGTCCTCATCTGTGTGACAGTTTTATATACATTTGTACAATTCTAAACGAGGCTAGCAAACAAACAGGGAATGTAAAGAAAATATCATTGAATACCAATTAAGTGAAGGCTGTTAAGGTACACATTTATGCAAATATATACGAGATTTTCTATGTCAGATTAGCGGAAAGCCACGGAAAAAACAAGACAACTTTTTTTTTATAATGTAAAATCCACAAAAATGTATAAAAAAATACTGAATTTCGTCATTAATTCATTGAAGAAGTAATCTCTCAAATTTTGGATAAAATCTGGGGCATGGCACTGTACTGCCATAGAATCAAATATACCAGGTATACCACCACAATATATAATAGAAGTATATACCTACTGCCAGACGAAAAACCCAGGAATATGCTTGGAAAACTTATTAATCTCAAAGGTAATGTAACAGTTTTCTAAGGTTCCAGGTAGTAAATAATCTAGACAGATTTCGGGAAGACCGACTTCTATTCAAATAATAACAATTATTCAATTTGAGCAAACAGGGAAATTCGGAAGATTCTTTCAGCTCTTTGATAGAAAAACATCACACAAGAACAATAAAAAATATATTGAAAAACCTTTCTTTTCCTTTTTATTTTTTCTCAACAAAAAATGGAAAAATAATTTTGACTGATTGAATGCCTCCCATACATATATATTTATATATATATATATATTTATAGATGATAATGGAAACGTGAAATTTCAACCTTTATATAAGAGTTGCCATGTAAACCGAATACCGCCGCATTTACTTTTGAGTTATCGTAATATTTCAGTGGTAAGTTTTTTCCGAAATGAAATCGAATGATTTTGGATTTTATTCATATTCGTATGTTTATGTGAATGCTTAAAAAATAAAACTCTTTCAAAACCGACACAATACACATACATAGATTCACATATATACATATGTGCACCCAAACCACACACAAACACCAACATACTACATTGAAAATAAGCAACAAGAATAAATAAATTACTGCGTTGCATATCCATTTATTTCTAGATTTACCTTAGGCACCTATATATGTACATTTCAATAATAAAAACTTAATTTCATTCCTTCAAGAGCACATAAACTTATGTACATAGATAAAGAAATAAAATTACACAATCAGCACAAAAAGAAAAAACACAGTCACTAACAGCAATAACAAAAAACTACAAAATATAGCAAAAAAAAATCAAAATTTTCTTTAGTAGGAAACAAAATTTCTGGTATTTGATTTTCTTTTTTACAGACCCCGATACCATCCATAAGAGGGTCACGTCGCAATCGAACTTCTAAGTCGACCTTAGTTTCAAATACACAAATTGTGAGTTTTTTTCGTCTTTTCTGTCGTACAGTTACAGTCACGCGTGCATTGTTTTTTCATGCCAAGCGATTTTTGTCGCCAAAGTTATATGAAAAACGCGCGCAAAACGCTTGGCATGATAAATCGCACACTATTCACCGTAGCGCTTCTGTAGAGTGTAAAGCAATAGAACATGAATTTGTAGAACTCGTACACGTATGTAGCAGCTATTATTAACTAGGGTTGCAACACAAAATTGGGTGGATTAAAAAGTTCATTCTACATAATTTTATAGTCAAGAAAAAATAGTTAGAAGATATTGAGACAAAGCGAATAAGGAAAAAAATTTTACATTGTGAGTTGAATTAGCATTGGTCTGAATTAAATAGCTGGCAAACTGTTGATTTCAACACTGAGACTGACTGCTAATTTATCTCGATCCGGTACTAAACAATTATTGATAGCCTATTTTTATTCAACAATATTGCGTCAGTACCTTACAGCACCTTAGTTACGGAATTTGGGTATGGACGAAATCTGGATTCGGTTCTTCAAGTAATAGCAATAGTATTAGGTCATTATTTCAGTCGGAAAGGTAATGGTGTCAGTTTTCTTCTTTCTCTTTTTGGATGCAGAGACTATACGCAAAAAAAAAAATCCCGAAGTGAGACTTTTCAAATAGCGAATATCTCGAGATATAGTTACATATAAAGCGGTCCCTTTCTGTAGAATTTATAGGGTATAAATTGACATTGAAAAATGGAAGAAACGAACTTTTTAAATCCACACAATATAGACACACACACACACACATGTATTGTTGCCCATTAGTTTTTATAGTAGCAGCGCACAGTCACACTCATACACAAATTCATTTTATAGAAAATTCTGATTCAAAGCATACTTTTCATTCCTACATGCTTAAATGTATGTGTAGATATTCGTGTATAACTAGTACATAAGCGTAGTGCAACGAGAATATGAGAATATATTACATAGAGCCTTTGTGATTGAAGCATTAACGCCCACAGTCACCACAGCCACAATCATTTACGGTCAGCAAATTCGAAAACAAAATACAAAATAAAAAATCAACAAAAACCAAAACCAAATGTGCGATACACAATATTCAAGCGAATTTCCCAGCGGTTTTTACGACAAATGCACCATGTCAACCGAAAATTGCAGAGAAACCATGCGAATAACAAATAAAGCTTTCAATCGAACAATAAGAACATGTATCGTTCAACAAGACGAGAAACAAAGCAAATTATGGTATAAACACAACTAAAGCAGCCGATTTCAACAAACAAACACGTAGAATTTTATAAACTTGTGTGGAAAAAAATCCTAAGGTTTACTGCCGCCTTAACGCCGCTGCAATAGAATCTATTCGAATTTTTTCAACCCCAGTATGTTTTTTCTCTTGTGAGAGGAGAAACATTGCACATATTTTTCACAAAGCCTTTGACAATTTTTCACAAATAAGCAAAGTAAATAATTTTAATTTGTGCAACATTTGTTTCAAATTACAGAATTTCGTTTTTTTTTTTAATTATTTGACAATTGACAACACAAATAGACACAAAAACAATTGTAAAAACAAAAATCCAAATCCAACTGTTTTTGTTTTTTTTTGTTCTAATAAAGCATTTAAATGCTATTGAAGTGTTTCTATTTACCTCTGGGTTGTCACACACTCACACATATACACGAAAACAGAAATGCACAACAACTTTCACCACTATAAATACAAACGTGCTCGATTGTCCATTGCAATCTACATGCAAAGTTCCAAGCCACTCACACACACACGGTTTCGAAATACACGCACACGAATGCAAACATGTTTCACATATGCATGCGACATTTTAAAAATTTGAGTTTCACTGCATAACTTTCTCTCTTTCTCTCTCTCTCTCTCTCACTCTATTTTTCTGTCTTTCCCACTATTGCACTTCTTCTTCTCGTTGCCTCTTTCTCAATGCATTTTCTTTAATTATATTCACGGGGTTATGCTCGTTTTTAAAATTACATTATTATCGATTAAAATAAAAATCATTAATTACAAAAATCATCCTCGTAACTTACTCAAAAAAAAAATTAAAATAAATCACGCACGCCCTATCACGTCACGTCACGCCACGCAATTGTCAGAATGTTGGTTGGGACTTACCCCATGGTCACTCACTGCAAGCACGCTGCAAAGATTTGGGCCTGTATAAACTGTTGGGTGAATCACGTGTTCTCTGTTCGAACGGTTTATGGGCGCCGCGTATGCCTTCGTGTGTGCCGACGACTTTACTGACGAACTTCTCCGATGACAGCGCTCCATCTATACGTTATAAGGTGTTGAATGGTTCGGGCGCTTTTGAACCGTCCGGCGTTTTGGCAGTATTGCCGCAAAGTAAAATTTTACTCGATTGTATATATCCACGTGCAAGAGGAATACCTGAATGGACTTGGACCAGTTGGTATATGCAATATCCGACAGGTGAGTGTACAGCGGTTAACCAAGATAAAAGTGGCACCTCATTAATCTTAAGCCAAACCATTATTAAATAATTATTATTAAAAAATGTTCACAGGCTGGGCTCCCGCACACGAGGAGAAGAACTTACGTTATCGTCTCACCATTAAGAATATACAAAATAACGATTCGGGTACATTCACCTGTACATCACCGCGCGGTCTCACCAATAGCATTGCTATCGTTGTGGCCACCTCGACATGTCCGCAGCTTCCAGAACCGGTGTTGCCGCTCACGCTACGTCTGGAGGGTAACAAATTGGGACAACGTGCTATGTATCGTTGTCCGCCTGGTTATCGCATTGACGGTACTATGAATGCGACATGCTTGGCCTCCGGTAATTGGTCAACGCCGCCACCCACGTGTCAGGCAGTGCAGTGTCCACGTTTGGTATTGGACGATCCGCATTTAAGTCTGGTGGAGCTAAACACTTCGGCGTGGGGGCGGGCGGTGTTCAGATGCCAGTGGGGTTTCAAGCTGACCGGCCCGCCGGGACTGGATTGCGAGCCGACGGGCGTGTGGAGTGGCCCAATACCTCGTTGCAAAGGTAAGTGCCGGTGGTAGTACAACAGTTAGCCTGAAATATACATCCACATACAACAAAATCCAAAATACAACAACAAAGCGTTGAATGTTTCCTTTTTCCAACAATTTCAACAAGTATTTCTGTTTGTGTTTCTTTTTCCACTTCATGCCCCCATATTCCATAGCGATTCAATGTTCAACACCAGTAGCACCATTAAATGGACGCATCGGCGGCACCAATTTAAATCAACGTCGTCTCACAGTGGGTGCACTGATCACATTCAGTTGCAATGAGGGGCACACGTTGGTGGGTGAGCCAAGCATCATATGTACGGAAACTGGTCTTTGGTCACATCCACCGCCATTTTGTAAGTACTTATTAACATTTACAATGTAAGCAAAAAAAAAAAAAAACAGCGGGGAAAGAAGTATGTATGTGTGATGATGATGGTCGAAATGAATTTGACATAATTGGTATGTAATAAAAAGCAAACAGAAAAACGAAAAAGAAAAATTTATTTTATTGTTTACTTTCGAAAGCAACCCAAAAAGAGTAGTTTTACTGGCAAAGCATCCAAAAATGCTCAAATATAATGTTAGCTTTAAATAATAATTAAAATGTCTCAACTCAATCAATTTCTCTTCGCCATCCCCATCCCATCACAGGCAAATCACAATGCCCCTATCCGGGCGATCCGCCAAACGGATTAATTGCACCACTCAAATTCAATTACGACTCTGGCGATTATCTCAGTGTACAGTGTCGTCCGGGTTTTGTGCAATTCAGTGAGAATGGCCCGCCAGATCGCCCTAAATGCCAGCCGGATGGTAATTGGTCTGGTCCCGTACCGAAATGTCGCAGCTATGAAGAAGTATAGCTAATCAAAATGGCGTATATGATGGATTCAATGGAGATGGAGCAACAGCAGTAAGAAAACCGAAAGGAGATTGTAAAAAATTTATAATATTAAAAGCAAGACATTTATGCACGAATAGGCAAACGTACATAACTCGTATATATGAAGAAATTTTAGTTTTGTACACATGTAACAGTCAAAGTATCCCAACGGGGAGAGAAGGGAGGCATTATGTTTTAAAGAATTTTCTCAATGAAAACGTCATGGGAGTATTGATTGTGTAATAATGACCTGCTGTAGAGTTCAATATGGAATTTGGCTCGCTTTAAATTTACAAGTAAATATTCTTTAGATTAGAAGTGCTCGCTGCTGGCTAAGAAGCGCAAAAAAATTGTTTTCTTTGATAGCTGCATTACTGCTTCCTCTATCTCTCACTCGTTCCTAAAAACACTAGTAAATTGCATATTTTCACTTGCTTTTATACATGGCATGCAGTGTTAATCGATGTATTCTATATATATATCGTTAGTACATGTACTCAACGTTCAAAATCAGTGTCAGCAATCAATATTAAGAAAGATGTCTATAACTTTAAGTATAATATATTCTAACCTGGCAATGATTTTCTTGAAGCGGAGTTAATAAGCAGCTTGTAAGGCAGCATACCTTTTAAAATCTTATTGGAAAAATAAAGTATTTCCTTTTTTTAGATTATTAAAAATTAAAAATTTAGCAAATGAAACTATTCCCTGGAAACCTTCAGTCAAAATTAAATCGCTTCCTTGGCACTCCTTTGAGGCAGCACTTCACATTTCTCCGTTGGGTATAATGATACAAATTAATTAATTTCAAAAATGTTATACTTGTGTATGAAGGGTGATATTTATATGACAAAGAGAAAAAGAAATACCAAATATAAAATATTCTTCTTCAAAATGATTGCAGCTTATTTCGATTACTCTCAATTCAATAAATATAGAAGATTGTTTCAATTATGTAATTAGAATAAAGACTATGCGATTAATCATTTAATCGAATAGTGCTTAATCGGTAATAAGGTATTTAAGTTAATGTTAAACTCAAAATGTTTTCCCAATTACACTTTGCAACAAATTAGAGGTAATCATCTCTAATCGGTGTGCTACCTATAAATTTTAGAAGAATGGTAAAAAAATCTTGGCTGGGTTTGTCAAAGTTAAAGTAAAAGTAAAAAATTTTTCAGTTTTCATATGATTTTTAAAGTATATCTCGCAAATGGTTATGAGTTATACGTTAGCTAGGGCCGAAATAGATTTTTACATATACATATAGTTTGAACTTTTTTATGAGAAGTTAAGTTAATTTTGCCTTTATATTTTTGATAAGTTTTAGAAAGACGGTCCAAAAAAGTTAAAATTAGTTGGCTTTACATGAGGTAGATAGCGTACACAATTTAGTGGTTAGAACTTTTCACAATTTTCATATGCAAATATCTCAAAAACTTAACCTAACATCTGACTGCAGATTGGCAATTAACACTTAAAATTACCGTAAAAACATCTGTGGTCCTCTTTTGTAAACCTGTATAATTCATAGATGATTAAGAATTTCTCATTATTTTCCCAAAAAATACGTTGCCCATGGCATACAGTTACGGTCAAAATAATAGTAGTGATATAAGGAAAAATATCATATTTTTTAATTACACTAGTTTAAAAATAATTATTTTTTTTCTGGGCAATGAACACCACTCCGAATCCGATTCCTATGTAAAATTGGCCGCTGAGCCCGAAAATCAACTCTATTTTTAATTCTATGGTGTGGTTTTTGGAGATATCGCCAGTTGAATTTTTTTTATCGGAGCAAAAAAAGTTTGTCCACATAATTACAAATATCTTGGAAACTAGGAACTCGATTTGAACAAACAGTATATGAAATTAAAGATATTAAAATTTCTCACCTTACGTTTATACATTTTGATTCGATTGAATAAACTGTTTTGGCGCAATTAAGTAAATTATCAAGAAATTTGCAGTTTTTTTTACAAATTTTTTGAATTACAAATAAAATTAGGAAAACACAGTAATCTGCTCTGCCTTAAATTTTTTACCTAAAATCTGTACTTTTAGAAAAAAATGAACTATAAAAGAAAAAAATCTATGAATAAATGTAAAAGTTATATGCAATTGAATTTAAAACAAATCAAATTATTGCGTTTTCCTAAAAAAATTGTTTTTAAAAAATAAAAGACTCTCACAAATTAACACTTGGATGGTCAAAAAAATATTTTCTATTAAGTAATCTTAAAACATATTAAAATTGCCCATATGGCTATACCACGGATGCATCATCGGAGCATTGGTCAAGTATGCCTCAGCATATCCTTAAAGGTATCGTTTGTTATTTTTTCATCATTGGAGCTTACAAACTGTTAAAAATTGTACACATGTGAAAACAACATATTCTATGTTATTCTTAATGCTTTCAATCAAGTTTAGATAGGCAGATTAAACAGTCAACTTCAAGACACCGATTTTATTATGAGATAGTAAGTTTTTCAATTTTTTTTTTTTTTTTTTTTTGAGCATCGTTATTGTATTCAAATATCTTTTAAGGAGCATATATCACTTATAAGACTGTAATCTTGGCCCCCAAATACTTCTTAGTATCCATGATTCCCTAGATCCAAAGAATAAGGCCAATATTGTTGTAAATGCTAATTTTTCAACTGATTAACCTAACAGTCTTAGAAAAAATTGAGGATTATATTCAGCAATTTTTTGGCCTTTGAATATATTATCTAAAACCATATGAACTCAGAAATACCTTCTTGTTTTCATCTGCTCACAAAAACTCCACAATCACAATCGCTACAATATATTACAATTTTCAAATGTTTTCAAAACTAAATAAAGTCAGAAAATTTTGATCAAGATCCATATGGTTATAAAAATGTATTCCCACATAAATCCATTACAGCCATATTATCAAAAACTGAGTGATATAAGATATTTGAAATAGAATTAAATCAGCAAAAATTTATTCCCTCAACAAAATCGGTGTTCTAAAGTGCCAAAATATAGGCAAAATTTTTGAAAACATTGGAAGACATAGAAAATTCCATTTTCAGAAATATACCAACCATTTTGCAGGGGCTGGGAGCTCCAATGATGACAAAAAAGCAGACGACACCTGTAAGGAGATGCGGAGGCCTAGTTGTCTATAAGTCACGGCAATATGTTGATGCTTTAGCTAAAAATAAACATACTAATAAGCTTTGAGATTCTTTAATAGAAACATTAAGGTTTTTGCAAAAATAGTGTTCCTATCCCTATTTCCATATCAAGCACTACTATTTTTTTGACCGTCCAAATCATGGTCTGTGAGAGTTTTTTATTTATTTTTTTCTTTTTTTTTTTTAGTACTTTTAGACTAACATACATATTCATCTAAAAAATATGTCACTACTATTATTTTGACTGCAGCTGTATATAACTCGTCTGAACATTTCAGTGGTATTTTAATATCAAGAACTATTCCAAATCCCAAAAATTAACATTTCTCATATAAAAATCGTATTTTTATAAAACCAAAAGTCTCATTACAAAAACGCATTTAAATAGTGTAGTTAGATCAAAAATACTCTGCATATAATATTTTCGTTTAAGATTTGAGCTGTTAAAGATCTAAAGATCACACGAAAATTTAAAAATGCATGAGACTTTCTTTTTTATGCCAGCTTTGACAAACCCAGCCCAAGGGGTTTCTTACTACCTTCATATGAACACTTTCAAAACGCGCAGATAGCACATGCATCAGAGATTAAATGTTCACTGTGTTATTTATTTTAGTTTATAATTAAACGATTATTAGGTATTTCAGTCTAATTCGATCAATCAGTAGTTTCATTCAACAACTGGATTAAACAGTTTGATTCTCTTAATGGATTATACAGTATTGCGATTAGGCTTAGGAATTAATCAGCCAGTATTCTAATTTGACTTATCGATTAATCATTATGCCGATTAAATAATCTATGTTTTATCGCATAGCACTAATTAGAAACAATTAAATTCTTTAGAATTACAAAAAAAAAAAAAAGAAGAAAAATCTTTTCACAAAGTATTTATTAAACCATGTTCTTAAATTACAAACTACTTTATAAATAAAAAAAAGAATTGTCAATGGTTTTCTTTGAATATTAAACTAACAATATATTTGAAAATTAAATTTAAACTTAACCATTTTCGCGCCCACTTTCTTCCCTAATTCAACACTTTATTTGATTGTAAAATATTTTTGTAAATAAACAAACAAACTTGGTACACAAAAATGTAACTTAATTTATATTAAATATGAAACAGCAAATGTTTAAGAAAAACGTTAATTATTTAAGTAATTGTGATTGTAAAAATTTACCAAAACACTTATAAATTAAAATATGTAAACTCCTTATATAATGTATGCATAAAAATTTAATTACTTTCTGAATATTTAAAACACAATTTTCTTCTTACTCAACATATCTAACGATAAGGACTAAAAAGCATACCAAAACCAAATTACAAAAATTAATTAAAAAAAAAAAAACAAAATATACAAACTTAAGTAAGTATATAGTATATAAAAACCAAATTTATTTAAAGCGTTATTTACGTGCTACCTAACTTCGTATTTCTGTACCAGTTAAAAATTCAATAAAACCCAAAAAATAAAAAATAAATAAAACAAAAATACAGAATGTAAAAACAAAATCAAATTGTATTTAGCGCCGCTGTAATGTAGAATTAAGAAATATTTATGCAAATTTCAATAAATTACTGAAACAAAAAAATAAATGAAATAAAAATGTAAAAGTTTGTGATCATCATTAAATTAAAATATGTATGTAATAGAATGTAGAATGAAGAAGAGAAAGGAGAGGAAATAAAACTGCAAACAGAAAATAAAAGGCATATCGAAGTAAAAAGTGGAAAAGTGAAATTGTGATGTTTTATTTTAAAGGAAATAGTTAGGTGAAATCTAACTGCCTACTGGGCAACCGTTGGGAAGTATTGGAAAGGCATATTTCATTTAAACTCTCTCAAACTATCTTTTACTCTCAAATTACCATTTTCAGTGATGATTGTTTTCGGGACTGTATTTTATTATCTGTCTTCAGTTAAACTATGAAATATCATCTCGGTTTCCATCCAGTTAGTATTCGGAAAGTTATCTAATATTGCAAAATCATGCAAGATCTATATGAACATAAAGGCAGTTAAAACTCGTGGTCGTTGGAAATAACTAGATAAATTTTAATTTCAGTCAATTATTTAAAACAAAGTGGTAAAAAGGCGCCATTGCTCAGCTGTAGAACAATAAGGCTGCGAGTGCAGATGGCCTCTCTACTGAGTTGTTAAGGACCTGAGTTGAAAATTTTCAAACAAGTAAAGGCGATTCCACGAACTGCGTAAACTATCCTTTTTCATACCTCTATGCCAACCTACGGGTTCATTAGGCAAATGAGAAGCAAAGACCTTTCTCGATGGACAAAAATAATAAGCATGGCATTGAGACATGGAAAACGACGATAGGCTTAGACACCATTCGAGAGGAAGATACTGTAATCAACTTTTCTGGTTCCTTTTCTTTAGTATACCATGCTCAGTGAGGAACCAGGGTGCGAAATTAACTCTTTCCCTACCGAATTATGAAGGAGCCATAGAAAAAAGTTGGAATTGGGACATTTTGAATGCGGAGAGAACTCTAAGTGGTAATACATTAAACTGAAAGTGATTTCAATATTCCAGTGGGTGGTAGGAGGTGGAGTCCATATTAGTACGTTGGGATGTTATGAAGCCAAACGGAATCTTTATAACTTTTCGAATTCACAATAACGTTTTTTAAACATTTAGGTAGACGAATACATTTTTTATTTCAAAAAAATTTTGAAACTTTGAAAGTACCTGTAAGTTCTTTTATTGAAAAAATATCATGAAATATGAAAATGCAGTATGAGCGAGAGTCGCCAAAGAAATTTGAAAAATTTTCAGTGTTGCCAATAACAAAACTTTAAGATTTGGATGGGAAACTTTCGAGGAATATTGGCGTTTGACAGTAATAATTTTTAAATGAAAATATTTTGACAAATATAAGTTAAAATATTAAAGTTTAAGTGTGTTAGCCATATGACTACCATGGTAAGGCACTAACCATAGTTCTAGACTCTTTGGCGCTCGTTTTCTCTTCCCTTGCGCTTCTTGGCGCTCGGTTCACTTCGTTTGACTATTGGATACTTCGTATTTATTTTGCGTGCCATCATAACATGATGCTGATAAAAATCTACTAAGCGATTTCGTTTGGCGTGTGGCAAAAATATGATTAGTTATTACAGTAGATTGGCGATTTCTGGATGCCTTTGGTTCTGCAGGTTAGTTATTGGATATCAATATTCTTTATATTTTCTGTTTCGTAGTCGATGCATACCTAGATTTGTACTGTAGTTGTCTGTATCTCACTAAGATTTCGATACAGAACATTTGCTGAGTCGAATCTGGATACTTAGAGTTGAATAACTGACTTCTTAAATCGGTTAATATGTGATTAGTAGTTTTTGGGTACTGGTATATATACAAATATTATTTTCTTAACAAGCGACTAATTGAGACTAACCTGATATGGTTCGAAGGGCGACTGATAAGATCAAAGATCATAAAATTGTACGTTTTCTGCATTGTTGGTATGGGTTGGTATCAGGGTTCGGACCTTGGAAACCTAATATCGTAGTAACTGATAGAAAAAAGCGTAGAAAAACCAAAATTTCCGTAGTAAATTGAGAAATTTCCCTAACAGTAAAAATTATTATTTTTTTAATAGAAATATATATTAATATATTAAAAAAAAGTACATAAATTAGTAAAAAACATTAAAAAATCATACAATCATGTGCTCAGCTCGTTTCTTTCCTGCTTCCGGTACATTTAGCTTTATTTCCTTAAAGAAGTTCTACTTTTCGCATATATCTGTTTTTTTTCTTTGGCCTCATCAGTTACCATATTCACGCTTTTGATATGTGCGGATTTTTGGAAAACAGGTCTGATGACCTTGTTCCGCAAGTAATGCGCTACGAAAAATATGGTAGTAAATATTAGCTCATGTGGAGTGACAAAGTAGAATTTAAAATTTTACGAAAAACGTAGTAAATTTACTACGATCACAGTAAAGTCCGAACCCTGGTTGGTATAGAAGTGCAGATAACTTGAAAATACACAATTTTGCTTAAACTCTAATCAAACTTTCTTTCTTAGCGATAACACAAAAAGGCATTAAGATAGCCATACAAATTGTATTCCACATTTTTAATGGGATTTATGGTATTGCTCATAAACTCGTTCTTTCTTTTCGTTGTCTATTACGAATGCAGTAAAGAACCAAGCTGATGCCGACAATTGCCATTATTTAGCTGATTTTGTGGATACAGACAGGAAGTTCTAAAAATATGGTCAAAATGTACATGGACATGGACATGGACATTATGGCCGTGGGCGTTAATTCCGATCCCCTCTAAATACTACATGAAGTTTATATGTTTGATTTGGTAAGTGGAGAATATTTCAGCTTTTTCTCACATAATGAGGACAAAGTAAAGTTATGAAGATACTTTAAAATTTTTAGAAACCTCCTAATAGATGGACAGATATGCAATAAGAGAAGAGTATACGCCTTGAAATATTTTCAATCTAAATATTACTAAATGTTCTGCGGTTGTGTACTAAAAACCCACACAAAGGGAATAGAGAGTTAGTATGTAAAATAAAAAAATTTAACTTTTCATAACGCACTACATTGTAGCTTTAGATTTTTAATGTATGGAGGCATGATGTGTTTCCTGATGACCTGAGATTCGATTGATGCAACTCAATAGGAAATGCTCCTGTGACCTTTAACATTTTCTTCTCTTAGAGTTTATTAAAGGAAAACATAAACTGAAGTTATTAATGTGTACTTTCCTATAATGTGCAAAACGCTCTAAATTTTAATTTACGTTAAATTTATGCATTTAAATGAAGAAAAATGTAAATGTTCCAAAAAAAAAAATATTGTTAATGTCTGTTAAATTAAAATTTAATAATAATTTTTTATGCGGCTGCAAGAGATGAAAAATGCAAAACAAAAAAAAATCTACTGTAGAATACCTGCAAAAGAAAGTGCCCAATAAATACAAATTATGCCGTAAAGATGTTTCAAATGGCTGCGCCAGAATTTTATTTACAATATGAGTATATACAAGCTTTTTTTCATACACGTGTAAGCCACACATACAAATACAATACATAGCCAAATGTATACATTCACCGAATGTGATACAATCATGTTGAATATCCACGCATGCAAGCAGTTATGTGTGTATGTACATGTCTGTGTCACGCGCCTGAAAATTTCAATTTTGAGAAAGTTTTCCAACGTAAAATATTCGTGTATTCAGTGTGGTATGGTGCGAATGTGGTGATCCGTCTGTGGGTTAATGGGGTTTGAGTTTAACGGTGGTAATGAATGGTATCAGATTATGGAGATATTTGGAAGCTAGAGGAATGGTTGATTGTTGATGTTCACAAAAAAGAAAAAACATATCCCCGTGTAGTATGCGTGTTTTGCTGTAAACAAACAAACAAACAAAAACCTGAAAGGATTTTATTACCATACCCTCTCATTCACTAACTAAACTCTCCATACCTATACCTACTGCAATACACCCAAAACTGCGATATTATCCTTTTCTTTAGTGGGAGCGACAGCGGCGCCTGCGAGATGTGTCAGGCTTCAGGAAGAAGTAAAACATTCATGTTTAATTTTCGTTACTTTTTCTTTTGTTATGAAGGAATTTAGCGTAATTGAAATGTGGTGCGAAAAAGGTAAACAAATAAATTTAGTACGACCGCGTAGATGGTGTGAGAATTTTAAGAGCAGGCTTCATCGCACAGTGTGGCAATTTCGTTAAAAAATGGAAAAGGTGAAGGTGTGAAGGTTTATCTGAATAAAATTATTTTACTATTCAACTAGTTTTGTAATACTTATGTTAAAGAAATCTGATATATCTTAAAATATTTCAATTTTGATTTTACTTTTGAAGAAACGCTTCCTGTAGGTACGACGAAAAATAATAAAAATATTATTATATTATGCATTCAAATACTTAAGTGCTTCCTAAAAAAAACGCAGAATAAAATTTGTTTACACTTTTGCAATAAATAGCGAAACCGAATGTTCAAAATGAAACGGAAATATTCGAATATGGGAATCTGTTTTTTAGTTTTGTGTTCAGAGTTCCGACATTCAGAAATTTGTTCAGATTAAATTTGGACTGATAACTCTGAACAAACCCATTAATTAAAATAAAAATAAACCAGCCGTGGCCTAAAGGTAAGTGTGCAGGTATTGCTTCGCTGGGTAATGCGGTTCACGGCTCGGCTCTACACGGCACCACCTCTGATGATAATAGAAAACCTCTAAGAGTAAAAATTTGCCTAATAAAAAGATTTTCACTTCGCCGTTTGGAAACGTGTAAAAATATAACTTACATAATATAAATAGACGCGAAAAGCTCAGTTAAGGGCCTCCATCGGCTGTTGCACCATAAAAGAAGAAGCCTTTAGGAGCTGAAATTATTTCTGCTTTTAATCTTCAATAACTTATACTTTAAGGAAAGAAATCGAATGATGATTAATCTCAAAAAATCAGAATTATTTATACAGTCCAATACTGGTTGCCGGCTAAATACTTGGCTATGATGTGATAAAAGTACCACTATAGCCAAGTCAAGCTAGGTTTTGGAATGTTGGCGACTTAGCAAAAAAATCAACCTAGAAAATTTTTGTAAATTGTTAACGTAATCTTAAAACTTGCAGCAAGACAGTCCAAAAGGGAGCGTAAAAACGTGAGAGAAAAAAGATAGCTGGAAGTTTCTGCTAGTAACATTTTTATTTGCAAAAATTCTCAGCAGCCGAAAAACAAAAAAAAATATCTAAAAAGGAAGTGTGGTGTTCCAATTAAAATGAGCGGAAAATAAATATTGGTATTTGGACAACAATCGACTTCAAATGTGGATGGTTAAATTCCCACAACCGCAATATTTTTTCCCGTTTAAAATGAACTGCCAAAACATTCGATCAGCCGTTTACTTGCAAGTTTATACTAGTTTAGGGTACCCACTGAGAAAAAAAAAACGTTTCATGAATGAAATTATATTTTCTTTACAAAGCCCATTTTCAACAGAAAGTAGAAAACCCCGTAAAAAATTTTCTTTTTTTTTGGTAAAATTTGTCGAAATTTGCCTAATTTCCAAACGTTTTTATCTTAACCCTTTACACGGTACAGTTGTATATTTACAATCAACAAAAAAATCACCCATTACTTCACGAGTCAACTAGTTTTTAAAACAATTCTTTAGACTTGAATAGTTCTTTTTTCAAAATGCAACTATTGTAATGTGAGAAAAGGAACTGAAACTGATTTTATAGCACTAAATTTACAAACTGATTTTACACCACCAAATTTACACACTGGTTTTTAGAAAACATATAGTGTGCATTTCAATGAGATGAAATATTTTTGAAAAAAGTAGTAAGTTACATTTTTTCAAAAAAAAATACTGTTTTTCGCTTAGTAAGTAACATCCTGTTTTATTTTTAGGATTGCTAAAAATATTAATCAAATTGTAAATATTGCGAGATTTTTCTTGATTTCAGGAGTATAACTGAAACCTTTTTTAACCGACAAATTATAAAAACAGCAAAAAAAATTAAAGAGTTCGTCTTGTCTTAATTTAGGTTTTATGGAAAAAAAAAGAAACTATATCAGATGTAGACGTCGCTTTGCCGAGTAAAGGGTTAACGTTTAGTCATCTGTAGTTTGTGAGAAATGTATAGAGACGCGTCTAGTTAGAATTTTTACCCTAATTTGTCCAAATTTATAATATAAAATTAAAGTAGTAATTAAAAATATTTACAACTTTTTTTTTAAATTTTCATTAACTCCAAATGCAGTTTAAAAGCTGGCTGTTAAAATATTAAACGCCTATTTTTGCCAAAAACACAGTAGTTACTGTGCAATTCAATTGAACTTGAATGCTAAAGTAGTTTCTGAAATATTGATATTTTACAATATTCTTTCGATAGTGATTACATATGTATATGTTATAGTATTGCTCTATATTTATCTTAAAAGCATTTGTGTTAAATTTCGTAAACTTACAACAGCTCTTACTTTAATTTTTATTCAATTTTTGTATGAAAATAAAGCACTGTGGTGCTTCGATGTGTGTGTGAGGAGTAGCTCATTGAATTTAATGTGTGCGTGTGCCTGTTTGTGTGTGTTTATCTTTTAACGCAAGGAATTTATGGGTTAATGGTAGCTATATTTATAAATGTCTGTCTGAGTGTGTTTATATGCATAAGTGTGTGCACTAACGGGCCCAGAAATTTCCTAAGGGGGAGAGTTTTAATTTATACGTTTCTTTATTCTTGTTTTTCGATTCATGACCAACGATCCAAATGTAATTAGATTTTAGTCGGGGGGAGGGGGCCCGCGTTGAGCCCCATACACCTCCCCCTTGGATCCACTAGAGAGTGTGTGTGTAGGTATATGTTAATAAATGTTAATTGGCTTGGAATGGAATTAAATGAGTTTTCTGCTGATTAAACCGGAAACGGAAGTGTAAATTTTTTGAGCTATGCAAATGTGTATTTTATGTTTTAATATCAACGCATATATGTATATATTTACATACATACATATAAATTTTTATGAATTTATATATGCGTATGAGTAAATTGCATTTAAAATTTTCGCACCGAGTTTAAAAGATTCAACTTTTAATTTTTTATGTGTGGCAGAACTTGAAATCCTTGTGACAAACACGTGGTTACAAACAAATGCTTACCAGCATATTTTAATTACAAGTTATGTTTGTGTTTGGTGCCGTTGTCTTTCTGTGTGTGGGAGTGTGAGTGTGCGTATGTATGCATGTATCTATGTGGAGTTATTTGATTTGCTCACAATTTGAGTTTATTTACAAGTGAAAGCACACAAATTAATTCATTTAAATTTCAAAACAAACGAGCACACATTTTTTTGCCACTACTTTCTATACAAATACATATAGTATTTATTTGTATATATGTTTTTGTGTATATGTGTGTAAGTATTCACATATACATCTCCATTTGTACATGCAGACGCGTCGTCTGTATACTTCTTCGAGTTGCAAATGTATGATTTTCTCGATTGTGGCTGTTGCTGTTGTTGGTGTTGTACTCGTCGTATATGGCTGTGGCGTTATTGTGTGGCAAATGAAATATCTCGCTGGCATGTACTTCTCCCCCAACCTCACCTCCTTACATACACTCTTACATACATATTTATGTATGCAAAAATAGCTAGGTAGATGAATGTACTTTTATACAATTTGTGTAAAATAAAAATTGTGCTACTAAATTTTTTCTAAATTTATTCTCTCGCAAAATTTATTCCAGTTTTGCCAACTAGAGCGAGCGCATTTGAAGTGGTTAAATTTATAACTTTTGTTGCTGGTTTATTTCTATTTATTTATTTTTTTTGTTGCTATTTTTTTGTAAAAAGTAATTTGAAACTTTAGTAATTTCTTATTTTTTCCTGGAATTGTGTTAAAAAGTTTAAAAATTAGACAATTACTCTAGTTTTTTATACACAACTAAAGCAGATTTTACTTTTCCTATTAATCTCAGCCTTTTCTTGTTTTACATCTTGTCAAAGTTTTGTTTTTTTTTTCTACATTTTAATTACTTTCTCCATTCCATTCCTTACTTATCCCTCTTTAGTGCTTCTATTTGTATTATTAAAAAAATAATTACTTTCTTTTATATTATTTAACGTTTATGTTAATTAAATACAATATTGCATTGGAGGTAAGTTTCATCGAAAACTTTTTAATACTAAATTTCTAATAATGAGTGAAAGTAAAACTCAATTTGCCAGTAATGCAGAAATAAAAGGAAACATTTCCAAGTGCAAACGTAATGCAGTGCAATCCTATTTCTGTGCTGCGGCTTTAATTAATGTTGAGTTGAATCTACTCCGAATCATCAGAGTTTATAAAATAATTTTATTACATTTAAAAATGTTCAGTTGTGTAGAACAAAAAGTAAAAGTTTAACTAATTTTATTAAGTTCTATTTGATACACAACTTTGTATTTCTTAAATTAAATTCTATCAAAATAACTTTATTGCAAATTCGTTGTTTTGGTTGGTTTTAGGTAGCAATTGGGAGTTAGACGCCGCCCCATGCAGATCATTAAAAAGTATAGAATTCTCAACTCGACCCTTAATGGAGTCATTCTAAGGTTATTTGATTATGCGAAATATTTAAGACTCGTTCCAGATTGGATAGTAAGCCGGATAGCCAAAAAAGCAATATTTTTAGCTTGTTTCATACTGTGAACTCCTGTAGACCTCTTTGGAAGGAGGTTGTGGCTGACCCGGCTATCAGAATAGTTCGGTGAAAAGTATCAGTCTATGATGAATTAATTTTCAGCGACAACCAAACTGCTATCAAATCCTTAGCTCGTAATTAATTAACTTCCAAATATGCTTTAGATAGTCGGTATATGCTCAATGAAATATCTGACAAACTTAATGTAAAGTAAAACGGAAAATTTAGGAAATCCTGAAAAGTTAAAGACTACAGTAATGGAATTTTTCGATAATGTACAAAAATTGTACGAATAATTAATAATTTAGACGAATAAACGAATAGAAGGCTATTAGTTTATTTTGGACAACACTTTTTTAAAAAAAAGTAACGAATAACCTCCCCTTTACACTACACCTTATCAGGGGATAGTGACATATGTACATATGTATAAGGGAATAACAAAACTAATGAATTAGCTAGAGTCACAAGCAATAACGCTTTCACAATGTAAAAATTACCCGGGTAATACCACTGGCAAGTTGCAAGCAAAAATTTCAAACTGGCACAATTCCTAAACAAATAGGGTCAAGCTATAATCTCAAGCAAGTACTGACTGGTCATATTCTTATACTCCACTGGACTGGACGCGGTTTCACATAACTTTTATAGGAACTGTAAGTATGAAGAGGAAGTTAAGTCTATCTTCTATTAGCTTCTCTTGTTCAGCCTTGGCTATCTGCAGGAAAAATGCCCTAAGACAATACGTCTCATAAGAGAGGGGTGGATTAAACATCAAATTGGTCTCACACACATCGTTTTTAGGTCTATTATATGTCTTGACTTGTTGTCCATCAGCCTGAAGCAAAACTTTCTCAAAAAAAAATGTTTTTAGAGTTTTCTTCCAAAATAACCCAGCTCACGACAACT
The DNA here is from genome assembly GCA_963691655.1 of Toxonevra muliebris. Classification (NCBI taxonomy): domain Eukaryota; kingdom Metazoa; phylum Arthropoda; class Insecta; order Diptera; family Pallopteridae; genus Toxonevra; species Toxonevra muliebris. Next base: position 35,354,339 of record OY829328.1, on the reverse strand, counting down.
TATCGGTTGAGCTGAAATATCTTGGGAGTTTTCATATAATAAACCAAGGATCAAGAGGGTAGCCACAATTTTTCTTTTATATAGAACCTGAGGCACCTCAATAAACATTCCTCCGAATCAAACTTGATCCAATTATAAGGAAAAAAGCTGCTCAATAAAACAATATTATTATGTATAAAACGCGTATATAATTAAAATTCTTAAATTCATATTAAGACAGATATATTTTTTATTATTTTCTCCTTTGTACCCTTCCTCCGCTCCGCTATTGAAAATTTCTGGACCTTCCCTTGATACCCTTTAAAAGTATATTATTAATTTTTCAACTCAATTGGCATTATTACTGCCGACGCTTTTAATAAAATATAAATTTGTACCTACATAAGTACTTATGTAGATGAAAGAAAGACGCATTCATGTTTTACAAGAATTTACTGCTTTCTTTACTCTAGCTATCGGTATGAAACATACAACATTAATTTCAAGCCACTCAACATAGTTTACTTTTGAGTTTATATACAATCCAAACCGACTAAAAAATATAAGAAAATATAGACGAGTATAAACGGTCTACAATCATTTCGCATTTAAATTATATATGCACATCACGTGCCATTCATGTCCTTGTAACGTTAACATAAAGTAGAGAAAGAGCAGAGTAAATAGTGAAACAGAGTGCAGAGTAGAGTAAAGTAATGCCAGGCACGGCAGCCAACCGGCCAAAGCATCTTCAACGTCACAAGCTCAACTGCTGCCACTGTTGCTGCTGGTACTACTGCTGCTATAACACTATCATCATCACCATGGGCTACATAGACAAGAATAGAGCAGCGATGAAGCATGAGCTAAGCTGAAGGGTCACGTTAGCATTTGAACACATATATCTACAATGTGGAAGTGAAGATTTGGCGAGGGGGAAGGAAAAGTAATACGTATCTATGCATTTGAAGCATGGCCAGTGAATTCTGAAAAAACATAAAATTGTGTTTCTATTTTCAAGAATTAGTTGAGCGCGCAATTGAAATGGAAAATTATATACCATTTGTTGTTTTACTGCTCGTTACTCAATCGCATACCTAGAATTTAAAAATATTTCATGCAATTAATAAAAATTAAAAAAAAAAAAACATCGTAAAGCAAGGAGATAGAATAATAATTTTAATAAAATTCAATATAAACTTTTTGAAGTTTGCACTCGTACCTAGAGTTACTTTGTATCAGTTTTATTAAAATGTAAAAATTTTCTTATTGAGATTATCATTTTTTGCAATTCATTTACTACTTTAAGTGGCAAAAGTTTCATTTTGTAAGAAAAAAAAACAAGAAAAACTTTTACTTTGTATTCCAGCAACATCAGCCAGCACCAACTTTCTAGCTTCCTACTTGTCTTGCAATGAAATCTGATTTGATTGCATAACAAATCATAAATTGATTTTTTCTCTTACTTTTGTTTTTCATGTTTTTATTTTGTTGTTGTTTCCTTTTTGGAAAATCTTTTTCTTATGTTCTTTCAAACTTAATTGAACTTTAATCGTACAAAGTTTTCTGCTGCTAAAACTTAAGGAAAACAAATTGTATGTAATTAAATCCAACATCGAAAATATTTTATAAATTAAGTGTTATTGTTTTGATATTACTATTTGTGTTGTTGTTAAATATTTGCCATACAGAAGGACACATACTTAATATGCATACATATGTAGAACAATTCTCCCTATAACCGCAAAGAAACACAAAAATCTTTCTAGCACCACTTTAGAGATTACAAGCAGCCTTTAGTTCACAACGCCAGCATAATAGCTACAACAACAGCAAAAATATAAAAGAGGAGGATTTTTTCTTCTCGAATGCAAACTCAAGTGTCTGAATGTGCTTGATGAGTGCTGCTGAACGTATGGATGTATGTGGATTTGCCTAGTGGGGAAATAAAGCAATTTGGAATCAATTCAGATGAACACATTTTGCAGTAGAAACGCAACGCAACGCATTCGTTCATCAACCGACTCAGTATTGAGGGACAACGGTGGCCAATATCACTTGAGTACTGGAACAGCATATCGCTCATTTACTAAAAGACTGTCATAACTCAAAAAACGCGATTTTGCAAAAAACGCGATTTTGCAAAAATCGCGTTTAAAGTTTTCAATTGACTCCCACTTTGCAGAAAAAAGAAGAAATCTTATAATTCTCACGCGAAGAGTATACAAGATATTGATATGAAATTTTTACACAATATGAAGCGTGATATATTGAATAATTCTGAATCATTAACTCAAAATTCGGGTTTTTTTACTTATGACAGTCTTTTAGCAAATAAGCGATATATCAAAGACCATTACTGTATCAATCCTGATACAAAACAAAGTGTCGTAAACGTTAAACTGAAACTCGTTTTAGTGCAAAATCGAAGTCGAATTCCGAAAGGCCGGTTTGTTATGATAAAATATTTCTTGTGCAACACGCCACTGAGAGTCAAAGTTAGTCAAATTTACACTTTCCCAGGATGAATGTTGATTTTATCGAAAACTTAAACCATAATTAGAAAACTTATTTCTGGGATTTACAAAGAATGGTCTGTGTTTTAAGAAACCCGCGATTTAAGTTTATTAGTTGACGTGGCTTAAATTTCACTTATAGTCAAAATAAATTGAAGATTAATTCGAAAATTTGGCAAAATATTCGACTCCAGCTATTGCATCGATTTTTGTTATGAGATACTCATTTTTGATGTTTATTTTGGTGTTAAACCTTCGCTAGATGGCGCTGTGGAAAATAGTTATTTTCAGGTTGCTAGATGGCGTTAAAATACATAAATTTTTCACATATTTTTAAGGGGTTATTCACACTTGTGCTGGCGGAAAAAATCGAAAATTTTTGTATTACATTTTCTCAATGTACATCCTCTTGAGAAACTATTCTCCAAATTTCATTGAGATCTGAACACTTGAACCAAAGTTAGAGCTGTCAGCAGCGCGCTACCTCCAACTACCTCATGATGCCGAAAGTTTAAATGCGATTATCTCAAGATATTGTTTTTCAAAAAGTTCCTTTGCGGTGAGAAAGGTTTCTCAAAAGTCATTTCACCAATCTCGATCTGAATTTTAGTTCTTTAGTTATTGTTCTCACAGCAAGATGTTATGAAAAAAGGTGTTTTGTCACAACGGCCGTCCGCGTCGTTCCCAGTTGTCAACATTTTTTGTTGAAAAAATTCAAGAAATACCTTGAAACATCAACAAACAGATATACAGTGACTTATTCTGAAAAAAAATGTAACGCCTTGGCAAAAAAATAATAATTAAAATACTCTTTTTTCCCACAACAAGTGTATATAACCCCTTAAGGGGTTATATACGTTTGGGATCGAGAAAATTAAAGATTTTTTTTTTTTGATTTTTTACAGGTTTGCAATCAATATTTTATTTAAACAAACTACTATCCATTTGTAAAAAGTTTTTCATATGAAAATTTGGAAAATTGTGTAAACTACGTCCCTTGTCCCGAAAAGCCATTTTTCTATCGTTTACAGTGATCATGATGCATCGGGAGCGGCTCAACTGAAACCAGAAAAATAGAAGAAGCGAAGTGAAAAGCTTTTCTTAGGCAATTTAAACATTTGCAGGTTTATTATTCCCAATCAAGAGATATTTCTTTTTTATCGACGGTGACAGCACGTCGCCTGAGAATTGATTTGGCTTATGTGTGTACAAATTCATATACCTATACGCCAAATCAATTCTCAGGCGACGAGCACTAGCTGCTACTTACTACTTATGCCATGATTAACACTCGTATCTATACAGTTTTTCGCGGTATTATACTGTTTTTTAGACTCAAAAACCGCATACCGCCTTTTTAACCAAAATACCGCCTTTATACTAAGAAAAAAAATATAAAATTTTTGAATGCTACGAAATTCAAAGTTTTCAATCGCAATGCAAACGTCTGAGAGAACAATGGCAACTCGTTGCGAATATACTTTTGATAGAAGTGGAAACATTGAAGGCGATTCTGACCGTCAAATGTAACTTGAAATATCCATGCGTTGATTTCCTCATAGCAAATCCTTGAAATGCGTTGATTACCTTATAGCAAATCCGGAATCGCTTCGTAAAATTTCGTCAAAGCACAAATTCAATACAACTACAGAAGGAGATATTAAAATGGAGAACGAAAACGATTCAGATATTCGATTTTCATTGAAAAAAAATTGATACCGCGAAATATACAGTTTTTTCAATTCAATTTACAGTTTTTTTTAATTTTTTGGTAGAAATATACAGTTTTTGGTCCGAAAAAAGATACGAGCGTTAGCTATGATTGATATTTATTTATTTTGTTGTTTGCTCGATACTTTTACTATTATCCAAATTTGAAATGGTAAACTTTAGATAAGCCGTAACGCATAGTACGTTATCTTATAAATCCGTATTCGTTTTCATTTCACTGCCAGCTAGAAATTATTATTTTTATTATTTTCTGTTGTTTCTTTAAGGTGGTCGTGTAAATACAGTTTACTACTTCAAATTCTTTAATTTTTTTTATGCTCTCTAAATCAGCTTCTTTTTTTCAACACTTATATTTCTTCCCACTTGGTTTTTTAATGGGCAAGTGGGTGTATTAAGGGCATATTCCATATTATGTTGTGGGTTTTTTTTTCTTCAAACTACGTAAAGTTATGCTCTAATATTGACATGAAACTTACTCGTAAAAGAGTGAAAACATGTTTTTGATTTATTTTTATGTATTGTAATATATAATGTATAACATACAGATATACAATGTATGTATATGAACAAATATTCTTTGTACAATGATGCTGTATAGTAATAGTGTATTCATATTTTGTTTTTGACCTTGAGATGTGATAGTGTTAAGGAGAGGTGGGCAATTGATTTCATTTTGAAAAGGGTTCAATCTATTGAGATTAGTTATGTTTTATCGATGTTTTTAGGTTGTTTAACATAATTCTGGATATTGAATTGATGTGTATTTGAGCAATACCACATGCGCTCCAGGGATATATCAATTTATGTGTAAAGAAGAAATTTTTTTTATTTATAAATAAAGCCATGAGAAGAAAAAAATCATGGCGTAACTATGGTATGTAAAAGTGAACTGATTTTGTAATTTTAATTTTTGATGTTCGGATAGAGAGACAGCATGAAGAATGAAAGGAATAACCCCAGGAAAAATATAGAAAGCTATGAAAAATAGAATGAATTTTCACTCTAGGATCTATGGGTCCGTTTTAAACACATTTTTCAAGTGATTTAACCCCTTTTGGCTCCGTCCCAGTTTCCGAAGGTATTTTTGGAAGACTATTTGACAAGTGATAATATTCGATCAAAGTATTAAATTAAATTTTTCAGAAAATTTTTGTAATCTTTTTTCTTTGAGATATCGAGCGCATTTACCAACTAATGAATGAAAAAAAGTAATCATTCATTTAATTTACATGAGTAGCTCCCACGTATCCCCACTTATCCCCAATAGTGCCAACATTCTTCTCAGTTGATGCTAACCAGATCCCCTCTTTGCATACAAACTTTCACCACCTTTCTCGATATGTCTCCTTAATAAATATTACGAACATACAGCCTTCGCAAATAAACTTTTATTGTTTTTCTTGCAATGGTTTCTCAGATATATAGTTTTAAACATTTCTTTTGTATGGGTTGTGCTAGCATACTTCATTTATTTCATTCATTTTTTTCTTGCAGCATCCCCTACAACTAAAGTTCCTATGTCGACTATCAGCACTGCACCACAAATAATTTAGAAAATATACCGTATAAAAAATTAGGATTGCATGGTGTTACACCCTTTATCTTAACCCTACCCCTTACCCACGGAGTTCTATTGACAAATATTAGTACTGCAAAGCAAATAGTTCCTGAAACATCCAATAATGACAATTCAGGTTAAATAGAAAGTGCATCGTCCACTTTTTTAACCGAACCCACATTTTTTTGGTGCATGGTTTTGTCAACCAATGTCCTTGTAACAAATTTCAATGCTGTGCTGTAAATGGTTTTGGATATGGGACATTCTCTGTCAATGGCAGACCCACTTAATATTAATTTCCCTAATTAATATTGTCCCTAACCCCCTTTTTTTCGGGTCTTACGCTTACCAAAATCATCATAAAGCGACTTGAAAAGCTTATTTTTGTGTAGTTTCAGCTGATGAACATGAATCTAATATTATTTTCCACTGAAAATGTTACATGCCGTAAAAAAATTAAAAATTGTAAAAAAAATTTTTCGTGTCTCACTTGTCCCAAATCACCAGAAAACTTCCCTAAAAACTTATTCTTCATTATTAATTTTTTTTCACTCTAATAAAGCATCGCAAAGGAAACCGCGACGTATTAAGTTCACGTCGTTATTTCTGGGTAACGCTAAAAGTATGGTCCAGCCAGGTTAAGAAATGAAAAATGAAGAATAAGTTTTTTGGGAAGTTTTCTGATGACTTGGGGCACATGAGATTTTTGAGATTTTTCATTTTTTGAGGTTAGGGACAGCACATAACATTTCTTGTGAAAAATAATATTAGATTTTTGTTCATCAACTGAAATTACACAAAATAAGGCTTTTCCCGTCGATGACTTGGGTAAGCGTAAGACCCGAAAACCTCATTTTTGGTCCTTTTTTGAGGTTAGGGACAACAAGTGACATTTCCCGTGAAAAATAATATTAGATCATATTCAGCGAAAAAAAAATATACAAAAAAAGGCTTTATCTGTTTTTTTATGATGACTTGGGTAAGGTGAGGTGGTAGACTTGCATTCTTTACTAAATCTTAGAGCCGTACTACAAATAAATGCTGGGATATTCCATAATTTAAGTTCTGATTATATCGGAGATGCCATGCCTCCTTTTCCAAATTCACTCACCTTTTTCCAGAAGCCTTACATTGTCTTGAACTGTCTTGTACTATAAATGGTTGCTGTTTATCCAAAAATCATTTGAGTTGTATGGGAAGTGCTACACCGAAAAATACCTAATATTGCCAAATAACTACTACTAACATACCTCCATCAAACTTTCATTGCCTTCTTTATTATGATTTTTCAGTTTATGTCATTTCAAGGACTTAGTTTGTGTGGGAAGTGCCACGCCCGCTTTTTTGATTACAATAATATATAAAATCAATTCAGTAGTTTTGGAAAAAAGTTGTGGACATACGAAATCAAGTTACAATTTTATATAATAGTATGAAGTATAATAAAATACTCTATATGTCTTCGATGTGAAAAGAAAATCTCTCAAATAAAAAGATTAAAATATGTATATTTAATTATATTAATTTTTCAAATCAATTTTTACTGTGTCAAAACAAAATTGATGATTGGTAAAAGGTAATAATGTAATATTTTCTCAACTGCTGCTTCGAAAATTGGTAGCAAAAGTAGACGTATCTATATTTTCATCTATGTATATTATAAATAGATGTAAGTACAGATTCAAAGAAAAATGTTTAACTTTTTCATATTTGAAATATTTATATTGTTATGGATTGACCTAATTTAAAGATTCTATCAATATACAGTGTGTCCCAAGTTTATAGAGGCACTCACTTTTTCGGGGATAACTTTTTTTTTCTATAAGTTAACTATACTCGATTTTAACAGGATATTTCTATCTATGACTTACGAATTCCGCCTCATTTATTTAAGCCTACGGCAATTCAATTGTTTATTTTTACGGTTTTTGTGAAAAAAATGGTGCCCCACATTAATAACGGCATTAGAAAAAACAATTTTAAAGTTTCAGTTATTATAGAAAGGGAAGAGGAAAGGAGCTGTCTGATTTGGAAAAAGCGTTCATCGATGCTTATAAGGCGTCTGGCAAGTCAAATCGAGAAATAGCTAGGCTAATAAACCGTTCTAGCAATGCTATTGATAGATACGTAAGAAAGGATACCAACGAATTAAAAAAGAAGAAGTATGGACCACCACCAAAGCTTTCTGAGCGCGACAAAAGAAGAATTGTTGCTGCCGCCTCTCAGACGACGAAGGGCGTATCAGAAATGAAGTCACGCCTCATGTCTCAAAAAGAACAGTACATGGGGTCTTGAAAGGGTCACCGCACTTGGTCCTGGAGAAAATGCAGAAAGCGCCGAAGTTAAAGCCTCATCACAAGCTGACACTCTACAAATTTGCCGAAGAGAAGTTGCATTGGATGCATGAATGGTCGAAAGTATAAATTCTTTTGGGGTTGGATTAAGATTTTGGGTATTTGCATATGTTTCAGATTGTTTGGTCCGACGAAAAAAAGTTTAACTGAGATGGGCCAGATGGCATTCAGCATTATTGGCGCGATTTGCGAAAAGAACCACGTTTTTTTTCCACGCGAAATTTCGGTGGCGGGTCCGTTATGGAATGGGCGGCATACAGCGGTTTCGGGAAAGTTGGCCTGGACATTATGTCGCATCGGATGAACAGGGAGAACTACCAAGCAGTGCTCGAAAAGCACCTTAAGCCCTAATTCCGCCGCTACCGCTCTGCTAAGCTAATATTTCAACAGGACAACTCATCGATACACGCTAGCAAATCGACTAAGGAGTGGTTGTCTAAGGCAAAAATTCCGGTACCTCAGTGGCCTGCCCTTTCCCCAGACCTGAATCCAATAGAAAAAGTTTGGGGGATGATGGTCAGTGACGTATATGACAACGCTCGGCAGTATTCGACAATTGCGGAGCTCAAGGTGGGAATTAGGAAGGCTTGGGAAAACATCAGCACAGCCACCCTGACGAATCTCAATAACTCAATGGTAAAGCGATTGAAAATGGTTTTCAAACACGATGGTAACGCTATTGATTACTGATTGTTTGTAAGTTATACTCAAAATATACTAATAAAGTGGGTTTTTGTAAGAAAAAATGTGTTTTTTTAATGCCCCTATTAATGTGGGATACCTCTTTTTTCATAAACCGTAAAAATAAACAATTGAATTGCCATAGGCTTGAAGAAATGAGGTGGAAGTTGTAAGTCATAGATCGAAATACCCTGTTAAAATCGAGTATAGTTAGGTTTTAGAAAAAAAAATGTATTCCTGAAAAAGTAGCTGCCTCTATAAATTAGGGACACACTGTATAGATCTCTACTAGAGAATCCACAACCTTGCCCGTGCATTTTATTGTTTTAATAATAAAATAATTATACTGTTATTACGTCGATTTATAAATTTTGGTTATTTGCAGCAATTTTCTGCAGTTTTTACTTCTAAATTTTTATAATTGTAGCGTGTTTTTATTTACCAATTTTAAAATTTTTTTTCTGGAATTGATGTTATAATGTGTAACTATAATAATGAAAATGCCAAACTCATAGAGCATGACTTGCTCTTATTTGCGATTTCCCCTCAAATTTCAATGGTATTAGAGACAGGGCTCTAACAATATGAATTACAGGTGTATGGTCCATTTAATAATTTGATTTAAAACTCTACCAGTATTTATTTTGCAGATTATGTCTCTAAAAATAAGAGACTTTAATTCATGTCTAAATTGCACAAACCTTACTGTAGGAATGTCAACTGCACAAAATTAAAAGGGGCAGAAATCGTAGAAATCATTCAAATGGAACTCAGCTTATAACATATTTAGCATTTTGTTTTTATAGAATCTGCCTTCTACAGGAGTTTTCGAAAATCCAAATACACCCAACTCTTTTTTACACGGTCTTTTTTTAAACGATTTTGAAACAACACGGTTCAGAAATAAGAACAAATACACTTTTTTACATGAATGTTTGTTTTATGACGAATCCCAAAAAATAGTTTTTTTAATTCTAATTTTTACAGTGCCTTAGAGTAAACTTATGTATACAGCAACAAAATACAATTGGGGAAAACCCGGATTTTATTATCAGTCTTTTCTTTATCTCGTTGTAGTTTAACTTGAACACAGCATTTCGTTATTCAGTACTTATTTTATGCTCAGTTCGTAGGATGCAATAAATAATTTCAATAAAGTTCTAAAAGTTGATGTTCAAATTAAGGTTTTTTTTTTAATTCGATGATGAAAAAAGGTAATATTGAGTTAAATATTCGGTTTAGAAATATTCCATAAGCAATATTATTTTATATCTCTTTTAGAGTACCCTTATTAATAAAATCCCATAAACAACATCAAAATATTCCGAAGAGACAAGCAATTTAGTTAGAAACTTCGAACGATTGATTTACAGTTTATGTCAATTGGATCAACCATAATCAAGATTTACACCAGTAACTTTTTTTGCACGGTTTTTTGGGAAAAAGTTTTTTTATCTCACACGATGTTTAAAAGTTGTGGAACATATCCCCAAATTTACCATATATCGCATGTATTTTTGTACACGATTTTTTCTCACGGTTTCTTAACGAATGTATCTACCGTGTAAGAAAAGAGTTGGGTGTATGATCCATTGTCTGTTTTAATACTTCCAAATCGTTAAAACTGGCTTTTTTGTCACACAAACTTTGCTATTACTTGGTTAATGGGTTGTATAATTCTTAAACCAAGTTTACATGAATCTAGTGTTTAATAACCTATAGTACATTTTATGGTGAACACTTTGATAGAACGTATTAACTCTCTGTAGGACCTCATAATGGGGTAAAAGGGTAACTTTTCTAGAAAAGTTCAAAAAATGCCCATAAGGGATAGAGATAATGGGTTAATGAATTCCAAAAACATATTCTAAACAAGATTTTGCTATAAGGCGCTGAACACATTAAGGGGACCATCTGGTCTAGCGCACTTGAATTTGACAAGTTTTTAGGATTTTTTTTGTAAATGAAATAATGAGCAATAGTATTTACATAAACTTTGTAGATATATTTTATTACTTTAACAATATACAAAAAGTAAACTAAAATTGGTGTTACAGTTACCCTCTTCAAAAAAACGGATCTTGCTGGTGGGACAGGTTTTGGATTTTCCACTAATCTAAAACAAAAAAAAGAGGTTACAATTGGTATGAATGTAGTTATCGCAGGAACTAAAATTAGACAAAATGGCGCGTTGTTGAAATTTACTTTACGAAAACAGATCGTTTTTACATTACTTTTTGTATGTAAAAAGTAAGAAGTATTCAACGTAGAAAATTCCTGCGATAACCACTGGTTTTCTAAATAATATAATAAAATTTGAGACGAATCGGTCGAGTAGTTTTGTTTTTGTGTCCCACCGTGCAGAAAAATATAGTTTCGAAATAAATGAGTTTAAACTTCAGTCGGCCCTTTTACCTGCTTCTGCGCTCACCTGCTAAATAGGCTGTAGAAGTCGAAATACTGGAAATATTGATACGATTTTATTGATTTTACAGTATACTTTTAAAAGTCTATACTTTTGAAATATAAAAAAAAAAATCAATTTTTTGAAAAATCTAGACCAGAAAGTTGCCTTAATGTTCTTAGATGCAAAAAAAAAAAACTGAAATGGATAAACTTTAGGACCGCGTAAAAAAGTTTAACGTTGAAGCACACTCTGATCCCGATGACAGTTTTTTGTGTCTCATAATGTAATTAGGGCTTATTTCTTATTTGGTGAGATCATAACTATCAAGAAAAAATTTGTTGAGAGCTAATTCCATAAACCGCACAGAAAAAAATGTAGTAATCTTCAAAATATTGTCCCTTTAAAAATTTATTCTGGTTCTTTCCTGATTTTTTGGCCCAGTGAAGAGAGTGGATGTTGATAAGACAGTCAGTCAGCCCAAGAACATTAAAGTATAGAAAACTCCTTTGTAAAACTAAACAAACATCACTCTCAACACATTGTTGCTATTTTAAGTACTCCAACAACAAGAAAAGCAACAATAGCTAAAATATAATTGTTAGAATGTTCTTCACAAGTTCCTACAAGTAGAATACTTAATCCTTTGAGCATCCTTACGGTGATTGATGATAAATGTAGAGATGTTGTAGAACATTACATCATTTATAATTTAAAAAAAAAAAAAGTAAAACGAAAACCTTTTGTAATATTCAAAGTGTTTGAAATATGTGATGGAAGAGTGGGCTGGCAAAAGAGAATACAATACGCTGGAGTATGGATCCAAATGAGAGACGAGATGAGAAGAGAACTCAATCAAAGAATTTGCGTAGCACAAATTGAAAATTTTTTGATGTTTGATTTGGCAAATACACGTTCACCATGCATGCACGTAAGCACGTAGAGCAGAAATATTAATGTTGATAAGTTGTTGTTGGAATGTTGTGAATGTATGTACGTATGTATTAACAGAAGTGCGAGTAAAAAGATGAAATGATTGATGATGATAATCTTTGGCAATCAATTATAATTTCACTGTCATGAAGATACATATACCAAAAACAAAAAGCCTCAAGAGATATAAATGAAATTAAAATTTTAAATTATACTATATTTATAAAAATAAATTTATAAATAAAGCAACATTTTAATTGAATTTCGTAAATGCATAAAGAAAAAATGAGAAAATTCCAAAAATGCTTGAACAAGTATATTCATTCGGCGAATTTCACTTTACCACAATTCTACCTTTTTCATGCAATTTTTTTATTTTTATTTTTTTTTATTTGCTTGCGGCTTGCAGCAACTTTTTGCTTTCTTGTCCTTCAGCCAACAACATTCACTTGCAGCAGTTGCATGCAAACAAAACAAAAAAGCAAACAAATACACTGAATGCAACAACTAAGCTCCACTAGCTCACTACACTATGTACATTGGTATGTATGAGTGTATGTATGTATGCAACCATGCAATGCCATCAGGATTAAATTGATTATTTATTGTGGGGGAAATTTAGTGTGGTGCGGTTTTTATGCGAAAATGTCCTTTGGACGAACGCTTCGTTTTTTGGCATGGAATAACTGACAAAAAAAATAAAATAATGAAAAAGAACAGACTTTGTGGGTTACTTTGAATATTGAAATTTTTTTTTTCTATACTTTGCTTACCAGCAAAAGCCAAAAAAGCGACAAACTAACAAACTAAAAACTAATCCACTCTCTGCAAAACGGATGTGAAAAAGTTAAAGCGTAAGTGGTGGTGGTGAAGAGTGGGTAGATGTAGCTGAATGTACAAACCTGTACTAGGTTGCCTCATTGCCAAAAATAGTTTTGTAAATGTGAGAATTTGCGACAAAGCAGTTAGAAAATTTTTTTTATACAATAAAAGTTGAAAAAAACACAAATACTCGTAGTAGTTTCAAAGAAAATTGAATTGATTTTTGTTGCTGATATTTTTGTGGTTTCGTTATTTTTAAATGATTTTATCGTTTTCACTTTTCATCCTGTTTCCTTATTGGATTTTTGAATTTTTTTCTTTTGTATGTGGGGAAATGTAAATTTGTATTCGATATCTTTAAGTGCACTGCCTTGCAGTTTTTGTATGTTTATTGAAGGTGAGAAGTACAGAAAATGGAAAATTGGCATAATTTATGCGAAATAGGAATACGATATATGAAAGCAATAAGTGGGATTAAATGTTGAAAAAGAAGCTTCAGCATTTGTGTTGAAAGAATAAAAATTCAAGCTCCGACCTTGAAAGATCCTGAATTCATTTTGCAATGATGATGACAAAAATTTGTTGATATATGTTTTGAAAGTATTATGCGCGTGCCTGTCATTGCACTTAATTAAAAAATTACCATTGAGTTAAAATGTGAGGAGGAGTCAAGTTCTTAACTACCTTCTACTTCAGAAAATTTGCACTACTGAGTGTTGAGAAGCTAAGTAAGTGAATAATCTGAATATCAGTCATTTGCTTTAGGTCATCAGCTGTTGAGTTCCAGTTTCCTGTTTCCGTTTCCTGTAAAACTACTTCTGAAATATTCTGCATCTTTCAAATGAAACAATGTCTTGAGTAGAAACAAAACAGCTGATGATGATGATATTGCCTCGAAACGAAATTAAAAATAATTTTTTTTGAATTTTTTTTGTTTATTCGAGGGACGGAAAATAACTGTTATGAAATTTTTTTTGATGGAAAACATTGCCCAAAATTAAGAAATTTTTATAAAAATTGCTTCATAATAATTATGAGCAAGAACAATTTTATTTATTAACGATAACTAGTATTTCGTAAGAATGTTTTTTTGCATTGATAAATAAGTATTATTGACCTAAATCTTTCTAATAAAAAGTTAGTGCTGTCAATTGCAAACTGGAAGGTCCTTAGAGATGACTTTCTATCAGACCACAGATATATTGAGTTTCAGTATAGTGTTGAAGTTAATCCTTTAACGCTCATAAGAAATCCCAAAAAGGCGGATTGGGCAAAGTTTAGAGTAGAACTGGCTTCATTAAGCTGTGCTCTACCTCCTAAACTACGCAACGAGCGAGGTCTGGAAGCAGCGGTGGAAAATCTCACTTCTGCTCTTCAGACCAGCTTTGAGCGTGCCTGTCCCCTTCGCCAACCTCTTGCTGAAATTCCTCTTCCGTGGTGGAGCAAGGAGCTGCAAGCCCTGCGAGTTGAGTCGAGAAAACTTATCAACAAGGCTTTCAAGACTAATCTATATCGTCAAAAGCAGAAGGAGTATAAAAAGCTAATTCGAGATTCGAAAAGGGCTTCCTTTAGAAATTTCTGCAGCGGTATTGAAACTATATCTGAAACAACTAGGTTGGCGAAAATCCTCAAAAAGGGTCAAGCCAACCGACTGTGTCCACTCAAAAAATCTGATGGCACTTTCACGGAATCAAAATGTGAGATGTTCAGCTTAATGCTGGAATCTCACGTTCCGGGCAATCAGGTCTCTGTTGTTCAACATCCCACTTTTCCGGAAGCGGGGAGGGTTAGTTCGACAGTTTCGCAGCGTAACTGGTGGGTTGCCAGGACAGTGGCGAATGAATACACGATTAGGTTTGCTATTGCTTCCTTTGACAGCTTCAAATCACAGGGTCCGGATGGTATACTACCTGTTGCTCTAAAAGAGGGTATGGTGCAATTGCTACCGGTTTTGAAGAAGATCTTCATCTCCAGTTTGGCTCTGGCTCACATACCTCAACAATGGAGGTTAGTAAAGTTGTTTTCATTCCAAAAATTGTAAAGGACAACTATACCAATCCCAAAAGCTTTAGGCCAATTAGTATGATGTCTTTCATACTAGAATGTCTTGAGCGCTGTGTTGAACACCGCATCCGTAGTGAGTCGTTATTGTTACATCCTCTCTCTTCATTTCAGCATGCTTACCAATGTGAAAAATCTTATGAGACGGCCCTGCAAAATCTGGTAGGTCGGATTGAGCGGGCCCTCAACAGGAAAGAATACACTATTGGTATTTTTGTTGATATTGAGGGAGCTTTTGACAACGCGACTTTTGACGGTATGTGCAATGCAGCAGGTCACAGACTTATGATGGTTCAAGCTATTTGTGGTCAATCTGTGACTTGCGGCGTGAATAGAGGATGTCCCCAAAGGGGCGTACTCTCTCCACTGCTGTGGTGTCTGCTGGTTGACTCTCTGCTTGTTTCCCTAAATGAGTCGGATATCTACACACAGGCCTATGCCGATGACGTTGCCTGCTTAATCACAGGCCAATCGGTCGGGT
This sequence comes from Toxonevra muliebris, assembly GCA_963691655.1. NCBI lineage: Eukaryota > Metazoa > Arthropoda > Insecta > Diptera > Pallopteridae > Toxonevra > Toxonevra muliebris. Next base: position 35,338,819 of record OY829328.1, on the reverse strand, counting down.
ATGTTTGTAGGAAGGCCCAAACTGCTCTGAATATGATTGACTCTTGGTGTTGCTCAAACGGGCTACCGGTTAACCCTTTTAAAACCGGTGTTATTCTTTTCACCAGGAGAAGGAAAATTGATGGTCTCGTTTTACCAGTACTCAGAGGAATCACTATTCAGCTATGCCAAGAAGTGAAATATCTAGGAATCATTCTAGATACCAAACTTCTTTGACGTTCTCATATTGTGCTTTTTGTCAATGTAAGGCTATTTTTGGCAAAACATTATAAAGTCTTATGGCTTTATAAGGCTATGATTCGACCCATCATCATGTATCCATAGTCTGGTGGAGCAGACTTAATGTTGACAGCATTAGGAAAGCTCTTGCCAGACTTCAAAGGACTGTGGCCATTTGTTGTACGGGAACTTTTCCTACAACACCTTGCCCATCCTTAGATGCATTGCTCAACTTACCACCCCTTGATATTTTTGCAATAGGAGAAGCTGTCAAAGCCATCTGTAGGCTTAAACGCAATGGGTATTGGTATGACACTTGCTGGAATATTGGTGACATTGTTGAAGATACTGATATGGACCTAACAGTTCTATCAATGCCAACAACTCCAGTTTTAAAACAGCGTTATACAATACAAATTCCAGAGGCCCAAACTAGGTTTTTGCCGGGACCTGGGCCGGGAGTTGATTGTAAGCGTATTTTCACTGACGGCTCCAGAACAGAATTCTGGGGTATTTATAGAAAATGATGGAGTGTACCTTCACTTCTCCCTTGGGTTGTATACTTCTGTTTTTCAAGCAGAAATTTTTGCAATCATCAAGGCAATGGACCATGTTATTGATAATGATTGGAGAGAAAGGAGTATCTGTGTATTAAGTGACAGTCAGGCTCCGCTTAAATCCTTGCTTAATCCTCTAACCATGTCTAAATTGGTTATGCATTGTTAATCCAGGCTTGATTGTGTTGGGAAACAAAATAGTCTGCTGTTGATATGGGTTCCTGGACACTCAGGAATTTCAGGAAATGAATCTGCTGACCTTCTGGCCTGAAAGGGTTCGGAAACTGGTTTCCTGGGCCCAGGACCTGTACCCTCTTTGTCGTCGACAGCCATCAAGACTACCATTAATGATTGGGTCGACTTGACCCACCATCGTAAATGGGAGGACCTGAGGGGCTTTAGACAAACAAAGACCATGTTACCTGTTATCTCGAAGCGTCTAACAGACTTTCTGTTATTACTTAACAGAAAGAGCTGCAGGCAGCTGGTGGGATTATATACAGGTCATTTCTCTTGGGCCAAACATTTGCATACGATTGGCCTGGGAGCTAGTGCCTTGTGTGCTTCCTGTGGTTTGGAGGAAGAATGTGAAGAGGCGGCGAACCACTTTCTTAGTGTCTGCCCCGGGTTCCAAAGAGCTGAATCTGGGAAAGTCTCGAAACAGCTTTCAACTCCTCTTGAGCTAAGGAATATGTACGCAATTCTGAATCTCTGAATAGCCGATCTTGGCATAATCAAGCTCTTAAAAATCCATTACAATATTTAATAGAATCACTAGGCACACAAGGGCTGAGTGACTGAAAATTATGTGAAATTTTCATTTTTTCCTTTATTTATACACAACTATATTTATGCAGCACAATTTTTTCTTTAATTAACTTAAGAATACAATAGAAACATTTTTCAAAGTGTGGATTTGCACACACCGTCACCGGTTTTCAATCTCTCTGCTTGTTGAGCTCGCCATCACGTTCAAAGTTGAGTTGAATAAAAGTATTAACTTTTTAATTCCTTTTCGTTAGCTCATTTTCTATCTATAATGCTACATAGCTAAAGCTATGCTTACCACCACTACAATATGCCATGACACAAACATTTGCAAGCATCATACTCCATGAATACCATTGCTGTGTGTGTGTTTTGTGAAAATTGGATCAGGTTTGAGGTTAAACCCAATTGAATTAATGTTTGTTGTTGAGTGGAGGAGTATGTATGTATGTGTGTAAGAATGTACATAGTTGAATGTATTTGGACATAAATTGGACTTAACGCACTTTGGTATTTTGGAATTTTGGCAATGGCAATGGCTACTAGTACAAAATCGTAATGTTGATGATAATAAAAAGTACTTAAAATAGATACGATTTAATTGAAAATGAGCGAACTTACGTATATGAAATTTACTGCGCTCTTGACAGCAACACAATGGTCAATGTTTAAAGCACCTAACGGATCCAAGGACCTCCCATCTCTTTAGTCTTTAGTCTGCTAATGATTTAATGCTATAAATTCATATATTTTAGCCTGATAGTTGTGGAGGCATTAAAACTATTTATTTTTTAAAGACTGCATGCTTGTTCTGGGGAAAACACGGTTTTTTTTTTTTTTTTTTTGTTAAAACCCCACCTTGGGTTAGCCAGTGATTTAAAGTAGCACATTACAGTAGATGACGGATATAAGAAAATCGAATAACAGAAAAACACTAATATGAAAAACAAAATCTTGAATTTAATTGTTGATCTGCCATCTACCATGATTTGAATGAAAGAAACAAATTTATAGATGCGAGAAATAAATATAACAAAAAATTTTTGCATACGCAAAATACTAACCCATTTTGAACAGCAACCACTTAACTCAATTTTGAAAATTTTAAAAATTAAAATTATCTGTACGTCTCCAATTTAACATTGCAGCACTAAAGATATTATAAAAAAAATTTGTTAGGTACTTTAACCCTATTCTTCCCAGGTTATTCTATAACGTAAAGTCCCACGTAGTGGTTATTCTCATTTCTTTCAATTTCTTTTCTAAAATTTTTTAAAATCTGATAAATAAACAACAAGAATAATATAATTTGGAAAAAAATATAGGTATAATCTGTATTTATTTTGAAAGCAAGTAGTGGAACAAAAGCTTTTTATTGCAGGTTTTACAGAATTGCTTTGAAGCTCTTCCTTTCTCCCTCTAACCCCTTTCAGCCCTTCTTTTAAGCATTTTTTACTTTTTGAAGTATTTCATGTGAAATTTCGGCGATTTCGTTGCGTATGTTGGCCTTAAGATGTTCAAGAGACTCCGGTATATTGGCATAAACTTGACTAATGAAGTATCCCCACAAGAAAAAGTCAGGAACGGTGTCTTCGATGTTAGCACTTTTTTCAAACGATATTTTGATCTGTTTTTTGTATTTTTTTTTAATTGATTTTGAAAATAAAATTGGAAAATTTGTGCTGGACCGGAGTTTATTACATGAACTGCCAGATGACGATTTGACAGCTGCTATCATTGTTGTTCCAGTTTAACATCGGGTACCACAAAAAAAATTACACTGTATAATAACTTTAGTTTTTTTTGGCAAATAACTGATTAACGATGCTGTTTTATTACTGCAAAAATGCTGCCCCAATCTTCTCTATTCTTGTTAGGAAGAAAATTAATTGAAATGCACCTTTTATTTTTTGCATCGTACTATCACAAGTTAATTGTTTTGACAACTGGCTTTACTACAGTTCTAAACTTGTAAAGTATTTTTCGGAAGTTTCTCTTTCTCTTTGCCCGCTCATATGGCTCACAGAGCTGTTCCATTCCATGCTGTGCCAAGATTTAACTCTTAGCGCTGCCTTCCCTAGATACATACAGTATCCCACCGTAAAATATCCGCTATCACAAGTCCACCAAATGTTCATACCATATTTGGGTAGCCGTCTTCATTTATCAAGTTCCAAAGATTTCCAATCGAAATAAATTTATGATGCGATATACGTACCGATACCATGGTCCTATCATCAAATGCAAAATAGCGCGATAAATCGGTAAATCTATGTCTTGACATACAAGCACGGAACATCAAATTGCCGTATAAAGTATCATAAAACTCTCCTTAATCGACAATGCCGTCTGCATCTATCAACAAATTCAAACAAATCGTTTCCTACCATTATTTCGGGTTTAATTTGTGGTACAGTACCTATTACAATATACAAATGTATATAGTGACTCACAGTCACTACGTGGGACTTTACGCAGTTTTTTTTTTATTAATGATTTTTGACTAATAAAGAAAAACAAAACAAAAAATCCATTTTTATGAAGATAAACGGTAAATGAACGAATACATTAGGCCCTTTCCGTGAAAAAATAAGAAATCTGAAAAATATAACGATTTTAATTTCAATAGTAACTCAAAGTCACTGCGTCGGATGAATAGGGTTAAAGGGTAAAATAGTAACAAAATCTGCATACTCGTACAAAAAATCATGAGCAATAAATTTTCCTGCAATTAAATAGTATAGAAATATTATTTTAAATGGTTAACGGTAAATTTCCCGTTTTTCTAGACGTTCTCTTTTTAAAAAATGATCAAATGTAGTTTGTGCAAAGAATATATGGAGACCTGCTTAGTTACTACTACTATTATGGCACAACAGGCCTTGGAGGGCCTTGGCAGAGCTTTTCGCATCCGTTGGACGAACCGAAAAGATTTTTATTTGCAATTTTTACTTTTGGAGATTTGCCATTGCCAGCCAAAAAGTGGTGCCATGTAAAATAAATTTTATTTTCAATTTTTGATTTTTTTGAGCGTGCCTAAATTTGAAACCTAGCACTAGGCTACGGTAACCTGCTTAGTTATATCTTTTATATCAAATTTACTATTTTATCTAGATAAATTTATCGTTTTAAATGCAAAATAAATATATTTATTATTATTTTGTGTATGGGACTCAAAGCACTTCAATGTTTATAATTATTGTTTTTTTTTTTGTGTGGAAGAATCTTTTTTCAAAGTCCAGAAGAAAGCTGAAAAATCCCGATATTCTATCTCAATGTCCAGATGAAGCCCGATTTGCATCTAGCAATCCTAGTCTAGAACCATGAACCAAACCAGTTTTGTTTTATTTCAGTTGAACTAAACTAAACGGAAGAATATTTTTTCAATGTCCAGAAGAAATCTGAAAAATTATGATATTTTATCTCAATGTCCAGATGAAACCCGATTTGCATCTGACAATCCTAGTCCATGAACAAACCAGTTTTGTTTTATTTCAAACCAATTGAAAATCACAAAGCACTCTTGAGGTTGACTAACCTAATCACAGCTCTGTATATAAACTAGTCGGCAGATGGCGCCAAAACTCTGTATGACAATTGCTACAAACTTATAGCAGAAAAAAAATTATTTACCTTGCACGTGAGATTTGAGAGAATGTATATATTGTCATCAATATTCAGAAAGGCCCTAATTGAAATTTTTGTTTTTTTTTTTTTACAGGAGAAACAAAAAACTTTTTGTTATGCACAAACATATTATTCCAAATATTTTTTAAATGTAATTTAAGTACAAAGACACTAATAAATTCAATTTTGAAATAAAATTTGTAGAGTTTTTACATTTAACAAAGTTATACCACTTTTTTACTCCTCCAGTAAAAAACACAAAAATATCAATTAGGGTCTTTCGAAATATTGATGATGATATGTAACTATATTCATGCAAAATGTCAATCCTGGTTGCAATAACAACATGAGCACTAGGTAAAGTATGAATAAAAGAGAAGGATGAAATAAAGTAAACCATTTTGACATACAAAAATACTATCGCCGTGCACCATAAATCACACAGCAGCAAAGCACAGCCAGGCAGGCAAAGCTAACGAAAATAAATGAATTTCAACGCAGCAGGCTTAAAACGGCAGGAAGTCTTTAATATCTATTTGTGTATGAATATATATGTGTCTGTACCCAGCGGTTTTTCAGACAAGTGCTTAAAAAGTGCTTGCAAGTGCACCATTTCAACCGGAAATGGCAAAGCAACCATCCGAACAACGAATGAAGTGTACTATCGAGTACTAAAAACGAATATCGTTCAGCGAGACGCTATGAAATATTGGCTGAGCGAGAAACGAAGCGAGTTAGTTTTCACGCAACAGCGAAGTAAAGTGGTTGTGGAATTTCACGAAAAGTGTGTGTATTTTATTTTATTTCTTTTTTGCAATTGTTTTATAAAAAATAAATAAAAATGTAATATATATATAATTACATATGTATGTATATATATATATATTTTTGGCTTAAAATAAAAAAAGCAAATGAAAAGAATAAAATAAAATGACGCAACAATGAAAAATTATGAATGCATGAATCGATACTCGATATTTTTTCTCCCTCTTCTCTTTCTCAACTAAAGTAAGCACAAAGCAGCGAACGAGCGAGCGGAAGTGCCTATCTAACGCATTCTTTCTTGCGCTTGTTTAGCGCTAAAAGTACTGCACTAAACAAGTGCTTGTCTCCTAGGACATGCAATGTTAAAATTTATATGGAACACATGTGCTTGTAGTGCACTTAAGTGCTTGCAATCAAGCAACTGTTTAGCGCTATATAGTGCTTCCATTTACCGCTGGGTAGTTACAGTAGTGTACACATACCATAGATGTGAAACATTTTTATGATAAACACTCATACATATGTACACATACATGTGCTGAAATAGTGCAGCAACAATAGCAACTACTGAACAATTATAGTATCTAACTATACTACAGCCATACTACTAGCCAAAGCAATGAATATTAGTTCCGTCAATAACACCAACAACAAAAATAATGTTGGTAGCTAGCGGAAGTTGACGAACTTAATTGCTGAGTGCCAATGCCAGTAGCATTTGTCACAGAAAAGTGAGTATGTATGTGAATTCACTTCCGTTACTGCTGCTGCCATTACTACTGCCGCTGTGAGTTAAATATTTCGTTTAGCTAATAGCTATTGCTGGTATTTATTGGTAATGGCAGGTGAATTGAAGCATACACGTTCTTTTCATTTCATTTCTTGCATAGTTGCTCCTGTTGTTATGTTTCATTATGAGTATTGATGGAATTTTGTCAATTTGAGACAGAAAATCGAATGTGAGAATGCGAACGAGATTTCGGTATTAGTTGGTCAGATTTAGTATGTGATGTGATGGTAACTAATTTTGATAAATGTATGCAATAATTGCAGAGCCAAGAAACAGACTTGGCATAGTAGATATTATTTTGGTATGAAGCAACGACGGTTCTACATGTATTTCAGTGTTAAGAAGCAACAAATTAATCGACCCTTCCCCAGAAAAATTATATTATGTAAAATCGAAAGTTCCGTAGGTTGATAATAATAAATAAATAAAAAAATTAAAATATAAATTCATTAATAAGGATGCAAAATAAAAAAGGCCCAGGTTCCAGCAGCTGTGAAATATAACTTATGTATTTATGTAGAGAACAATATAATAAAATTACATGATATAAACAGCATCCGAAATTGCTTAAAAAATATGAACTACTTAGTAACAATTGATAACTTTGCCTTTCATGACACTTTAATTAAAACACATTGTTAAAATCCATCATGCCCTTTTCAGCAACTGGCAAGTTTAATAGTCCAGACTGATACGTATACGTCCGGGATGAGTAGAAGAATCCACCTTCTTTCCTCAGACTGTTCCCATAATTTCTGTCACTCGTCTGTCTTATCTTGTGGGATTATGGACCTTACAATTGTTGAGCTGTAAAGCTTTTCCATCTCCTTGGCACACATATAGAAAGGAAACGTCCCTGCTAGTACGCAGATTGCAGCGTCTGAAATGGTGTGGTACCCGCAGATTAGCCTAAGTGCACTTAACCCTTGGGTAGACTATTCCTGTCTGAGATGCGTCCTCTTTGCGGTGGCCAATATTGGCGCAGCATACAACATCACCGAGTGGCGATGACCCTACATTTTAGCAACCGTTTACTCCCTTGCGGCATATGAATGATTGACAGCATTTGCATTAGGAGAGGACGACAAAATTTGCGTTGGAAAGATCAGATACAGGAGACCTGAGAATACTCAAAACTCTTTAAACTAATTTAAGAAAAACTTATGTTTAAAACTGAAATTACGCGTCTATGTATTTATAAATTATATTATATAATATCAATAAACTGTTTGATTTTTACACTTTTACTTCCGTATTATTTGTACCATTGGATGTTTACAAAGTTTGTCCCCCAAAAGCTAAAAAGGAAACTCTTTACTAAAATATTTAAAAATAAAAAATAATTTTCCGCTGGTTATACTTAAATTTGTGCTTTCATTTTCTCTCTGTTTCTGTTTCCGTTTTCATTTTGCGATATAATTTGAAAGAGAATCAGTAGTAGCATTCATGCCAATCGACAATCAATTTGATGGAAGGTTATTTTTATACTCAGAATTTATGTATTGGTATGTATTTTTAAAATATCCTTTTGGCTTGAAACTGTAGTTGCATGTGCAAAATCATTTCCTTGGCTAGCACCCAGCCCCCATTACCACACCCTTATGATTTCTTTTGGGTGTTTTCAATTAATTTTTTCTCGCCATACATATTTTTTTTTAACTACCACCACACATTCTTCTTCAACTTTTGATTAAATGATTTTCGTTGGTGGTATGGATGAAAATTTTTTACTTTTCAACTGTCAATTAATTACTTGCCGATTTCTCTTTTTATAATCTAAAAAAAACAAAAGCAAAAGAGTGAAAAGGAAGTGAGATGCACATAAACATTCCGTAGGAGGGTAATTTTTCTTAGGGAAGAAAACAATATGTAGTATGAAGGAAAAGAGAAAATTCATGGTCATTAAAAATTGTCGCAGCCCAAAAATAGGTTTTCATGTGATAGCCACTTATGCACGCCATAAAATAAAATAATTTGGGTAGGCTGCCCCCTTACTGAAAAAAAGTAACTGTGCACCCATGTGTGCATTCTTTTACATACTTACACTTTTCACTTTTTGCTTATACGCTGCACACACAACCTTCAGCATTATGCACGTTAAATACTCGTTAAAAGAAGAAACGGGGAAACATCATTAACGGCGACGGAGAAGGTCGGAATGATATTTTCCGCCGGCGTAGTAGTTTGCTAAAAATATGTGCGGAAATAGTTGGCAAATTTCAACAACGTTGGTTTTTTCTGTAGTGGCAACAAGAGGCGAAACGTAGGAGCGGAAATGAAGTGACAAAAGAGGAGAAGCAGCTGAAGTAGTGAAAAGAATAATAAAAAGTACAGAGAGCGTAAGTAAAAAGAAATAAAAAACCGAAGGTATTTTAAAATGAAAGTGTGGTAAATTTGTGAGAAGGTCAGAAGGTTAACAGGTTGCCAAAGGCGAAATGCGCAGGTGGTTGGGTTGGTTGGTTGGCTGCTTTAAATTAACGGTGCCTAAAGTGGCTTTGAACGGAATTTTAGCTTGCTCGCGTGCGTTTCCCATTGTTGTATGCCGTTCTATTGTAAACGTATGCGTACGTGTATGCATCTAAGTATATATATGTGAATGTATGGGAAATTTTATGCTTTGTAAAATTTCACAGTGAAATTGTTAGCATGTACTTTTTTTCTAATTAGCACATTTTTATATAACTTTTATCGTATATTTATTTTTAAACACTTTTTTTTTTTTTTGCTTTTGCTAATAACAAAAGGTCAAATGTGCTTAAGAGCAAAAGTATAAAAATTGTAGATATTTTTCAAAAGTTAGGTAACATTTAATTTCACTTTAAAAAATACGTGTTTTAATTTATTTATATACAATGGAGCGGATGAATAATCTAGCTGAGCCAAAGTCAAAAATTCGACTATATCAACTTGAATCTAATAGTATATGGACTTGCTTTCCATAGATTCTTCCAACCTAACCAACCTAAACCTCTTTTCTTTTTTTTTTGAGATCAGTGGAAAATTCAAAACCTGTCCCTCCAGCAAGATCGGTTTTTTGAAGAAGGCAACTGTAACACCAATTTTTGTTTACTTAAAATTATAAATTTTTTTTTTTATTATTATTTTTATATATTGTTAAAGTAATAAAATATGTCTACATAGTTTAAATTCTATTGCTCATTATTTCAATTAAAAAAAAAACTCCTAAAAACTCATCAAATTCAAAGCGCTAGACCAGAAGGTCCCCTTAATGGATGAGAAATAGAGGACCGTTTTGTTTTGTTTGAAATTACAAGTAATCATACCCTGTAAAGTATCTAAGTACTTTCAAAAATTGTATAAATTTGTAGTGACTGCAAACGACAACATAAGGAAATGAGCTAAATTTCAGAATTTCGGTTAGCTAAAAATATATTTGGCCCCATAGTTTCACTTAAATTGCGGTTACTGATACAATTTACTCATACAAACCAAGTGTAAATTTAATAAATTACACATACACACGCATACTATTACATATATACACACCAATTCATTTTAATCAAATTGATTTAGTGTTCATTCGCTACATTTCAATTTATTTAATGTCAGGTGATTTATTATACATACAAACATACATTCACAGATATACAGGCTTACATTTACTACTACAGCTATATACTACCACAGCACAACAGTACAATGAAACATACAGTGTCACATACATACAATCTCAAATAATACATACATATACATAAATGAAATTGTCCAGTTTGTTTATAATGTTCAAGCGTATAAATTGTTTCTAAAGGGATGAGTGTAAGAAGGTTTTATGCTTATGTGTGTTTGAGAAAAAGTTTCGGATTTTCTAGGAACTAAAAGTCTTTTTTATATTTTTTAATATTTGATAATATTATTTAAGTTTAAAAAGTAAGTAAATATTGTATTGCATTATTAAGGTCCGCGTAAAGCACTTAGGCTAGAGAGCTGATTGTACTTCTAAGTAAATAACTACTTGTGCTGATTTATTCACTAGCCAGTGATTGAACTATGATTTGAGAGGGAGGGGGGAGACTGATTTTATTAAGTTAAGGTTCTTAATTCGTCTTAAGGCTGTGTATGTGTACATTTTTAATACTGTTTCTATTACATTTGGAGAATTCGCAAATGCCTACAAATTCAAAAATATTAATGGCCGCCGAAGCTACAAACCAATTCCGTTTACTGTCTTTTTGAAAAATGTTCTGTAGTGCGTTTCTGTAACTCAATCGAGAAGTTCTCGATTTTTATGACTTTACACTATTTCGATCGGTGGCTGTCGATTGTGCGAGAATTGGTGTTTCTGTAAATGCGAATCGAGAAAAATTTGTAATGCGATGAGAATAGAATAGAAATAGAAAATGAATATATAAAATTGAATCAAATGTCATATGTGTATACACAAATAAATGTAATTTTCTTCAATATAATTTCTTTATTTGCAACCTTTGCTTGTTGTTTTATTTACAAATATTTTTATTACCTACATTTGCTTGCATATAATTACGTTAATAAATATAAACAAAAGGAAAAGTAATTGAATTGAATTTGTCATAGGATTTAAGTAAATACTTCAGTGCCGTATGAGACAAACGTGCCACTACAAAATCATGAACATCTTGCCACACCAATAGAAACTATCCGATTTATCCGATCCTCTCCATATTTCAAAAGCGAGAGTTGTGGAGCTATTCCGCTTCAGTAGATACGCTGCAAAGCAACTGCTGATGGAACTTACCCATTGGTTGAGGAAAGGAGTACACAATTCGTGCGTTCCACATTTTATAAGGCTATGCGCAGCCTTGCATTGTTAAGCCACAGCATCCTTTTTACCACTTTCGGTCATTTCCATAAATGCAAGAATCAAAAAATGTAAAAATAATTCCCTTGACAGCAAAAATTTATCATTGATGCAAATGATATTTAAATAAAAGTAAATGAGTATGTGGTAAAAATGGAGCCGAGTACTTTTTCGGTTATTCCTCTAATTTTTTAAATAAATCCAGTTTTTATATATGGATATATTATGTATATGACAATAATAAGATTTTGCACATATTTATTGTTCATATTTTATTTGTTTAAGAAAAAACATTTAAACAAAAACAAAAAGTATTCGGTTTAAAATGCAACCGAGTAAAGATTATTATCTTGTTTTTATCAACATTTTCAACCAATATTCAAATCGACATACTTCTCACATGCCAAAAACAAAATGAAAATTTCATTTGAGTTTACTCGATTCATTTTAGTTGCAGAAACAGTTTTGAGAACGTTCCTTTAAAAATGGAATTGAAATTTTTTGAATTGATTCGATTTGACTCGATTGAATCGAGAATTTTCTTGCAGAAAAAGCGAAAGTGAGAATGACGTCAGAATGACGTCAAATCGAGATAATCAATCGAGAACTGCGATCGAGAAGAGTTACAGAAACGCACTACTGATTTGAATAATCGGGAATCAGAAACAAGCAGATCAATTACGAAAAATTTCAGGGGATATTCTAAAACATTAAATTAAACAAAATTAAATCCATTTTACAAATTTTCTAAGTGAAAGTGACCTAAACCTAATAATTTTAAATGAAGAAAATTAGCTTAGTTTTAAAAAGTGCAATACCTATATTTTAAACTTCGAAATTAAAAATTTTAATATTAAAAATTTTCGTTTGTATTCTTTATAATTTTACCTATAGGTAATTCCAACAAGTTTCGACTAAAGCACAAGAAAACGTTATCTGACACTCCTTTAAACTTTATGATTTTTTGTAAGCCGACAGAGAAAATCCTGCTATTTAAGAATATGAACTTCTTTTCTTATTATCTCTTATGGTTTACGTGCAGCGGTCACTCAAAGTTTTCGAACATGCGCAAAAGAGTAATTTTCAAGAACTCATAACTTCCGTTGTATGAATGGCAATTTAACAATATGTAGCTCGTTGAAATTGTAATACGGAGGACTTTAATAAAACAAAAAAAAATTATTTCAGGAACAAAATTTTTCAAGGCCATAAAATCCTTCAAAGATATTTGAATATCTCTGGAAGTACCTTTTTTATCTTTTTAAATTTTATTATTTTGTTGGCTTAAGAATGAAGGTTAAACACTGATAACGTTAGACAGGGTTCGCTATGAGTTAATATTTTATTATAATTTTTTCTCCTTAAACTTCAATAAAAACGTATGAAAAATTCAAAAACGTTAGAACCCTTTAGTTCCTCGTTTTTGATAAAAACCTGAAAAGTCCTTTCAAAGGGACATTTAAGGATTAAAATAAATAAAACGAAATAGCCACCTACCCACAGAAACAAAATGTGAATTCAGCATTATGATTAATAAAGATGGCCGTTAACCGTTATATATATGACTGTTATGTCTTTGGTGACCTCTAATGAAATTTTTTGACAAATATTTTTGTGGAATATTTTAATCCATATATCTCTCTTTTGAAAAGAGTTTTCAGGTTTTCATGAAAAAAGGGGTCAAATTTTCCCATAAAAAGAAGAACTAAAGGGTTAATATGTTCTCCAGAAATTATCCTCATAAAATTCTACTATAAAACTTCCCTAATAAGATTTTCCTCAGACATCAATTCATAAGACTTTTTGCTCCTTTTGACAAAAAAATGGAAATTTCGACTCACTGTAAAAAAAAACTGAGACGTGCTGGACTATAAGTTTATTTTACAAAAATGGTCTATACATCATGCCCTTTCAGGATTATAGGGTAGGTATTCTGTTGCAGCCAAAAAGTCTTAATTTGTTGGTCTATGTTATTAATTTGATTGCACATATGTCAAGCACCATAAAATGAAAAACGGTCATCACCATTGACTTCAGCGTCCACGAGTTATATAGATATGATATATTTATAATGGTTTTACCATAAGAAAAATGGTAAATCATTAAAAAGTTCTAACGTTTTTGAATTTTTCATACGTTTTTATTGAGCTTTAAAGAGAAAAAGTTAAAATAAAATATTAACCCATTCTGACGTTTTCAGCATTTAACCTACATTCTTAAGCCTAAAAAATAATAAAATTTAAAAAGAAAAAAAGGTACTTCCAGAGATATTCACATATCTTTGAAGGATTTTATGCCCTTGAAAAGTTTTGTTCCTGAAATAAATTTTTTTTATTGTTTTCTTAAAATTCTCCGTATTACAATTTTAACGAGCTACATATTGTTAAATTGCCATTCATACAACGGAAGCTATGAGTTCTTAAAAATGACTCTTTTGCGCATGTTCGTAAACTTTGAGTGACCACCAGATAATAAAAAAGGAAGTTAATATTCCTAAATAACAAGATTTTTTCTGTCGGCTTACAAAAAATCATCGAAATCGAAGTTGTGTCTAAAACAATTTTAGTCGAAGCTTGCGGAAAGATTTTGAAAATTGTATTATACTGGGGGAATGAAAATGTACTTTTTGAGTCTAGAATTGAACATTTTTTCAATTCCATTACTGAATTGTAATTTATTATTTTAAATATGCGATTCCGCAAAAGAACTGTACAAATTTTTGAAAACTAAGAAATTGCTTTTAACTTAAGTAATTCTTTCGAGGTAAATTTTTTGCATATCTAGAAATCGACTTACTTTATGTCTTTTTGTTGTTGATTCAATAAAAAATTCTTCTTCATACTTAGCTATGGTCATTAGCTTTTGAACTGTATCTTTATATCATTGAAACTTTCGAGCGGTGAAATTTGATGGTCCAAAAACCAAACCCGTCCCAACTCAGTGTTTTCTACTCTCAGAAAATTTCATAAAATAAAATTGGATTGTGCAAACCATAATGAACTCCCTTGAAACGATAAATTGTTGTTTATCGTGTTTTTATTAAGCTCCAATTTTTAGGCGAGTTGATTTTTGCGAGTTTTCATGAAAGCTTTCTATCGCGAAAAAACAGAACCAGGTGCACTATCTTATAAGGCAATAATTTTACGCTGAAGCACTTTTGAAGCAAACCGAGAGACCGTGAGTCCCTAAGACGAACCATACTGCAAAATTTATTTGGTTCAAGTTGCTGCATTATTGCAAAATAACAGGACAAGTAACTATTTTTGGTTACACTAAATATGTTTCAAAACCCAGAAAATGAAATGTAAGCTAAAAATTCAACAGTCAAAACTCGTTTGCATATATTTTTTATCCTAAGAGTGAGGAAAAAAGGAGATTGTGATGAAATTTGCATTATATATACTCCACAAACTCTTCATTTAGTTTGAGTCAGTCTAACATCCTATTGAGATTTCTGATGCTGTGGTTAGGTATGGCTTTGTGGTGCGACTAGAGAGAATTCAATGCAATAATCTGTTTGGTTTGAAAATTTAAAAATTTCTCTCCAAAACTGGATGAGATTTTTCCTTTGGCCCGGCTACACGTCGTGTCACTAACATGGCACTAGTACACGGCCTAGGCAGCAGACTAGCTCGCCTGTTTTGAAGCCGGCTCTGATAATAGCCGACGAAACATTAAAATGGTCGTTTTTGGTTTTCATTGTATTTCGTGTTGATTCCGATAGTTATCGAATGATTATAATCACACAAAGTTTTCTGTCTAGGTCATATCTAGTTTTCGATATAAATGTGGAATACATCACTTATAAACATCTAAAAATTTTACTTAATTTTGGATCAATTCTATCTGAGTAAAGTTGCAGAGGAGATTCTAATTAACACTTTAGAGGAGATTTTATTAAGATTTGGGATTGATAAAACATAAAGTGTGTTAGTTTTCAGATTCATATCTAAACTGCTAGTTAATTGCCCAAACTATAAAACTAATTCGAACTTTTTTTACAGTTTTATATATTTTTTTTTTAATATTAAACCAAATATCCACACTTTTATATTATACAACAAATCTAAAAGAATTGCAGGGAAACGGCTCCAGCGCCCATAGTCCCGACTAAATTCGCCACTGTCAATGACTGATTAACTTAGTCAAACACTTAGCTGAAACTATTGGAGATAAACCCACAAGTAAAAGCAGTACAATTATAGCACTGACCTTAAAATTGAAACTTCTTGAAAAGAGATATCCTTCAATTTACATAATTGAATATTATTAGGGATCCCTAAAATTAAAAATGTTTCAAGAAATTTTCAACACATTTCGAAAATTTATGAAATGATGTTAACAACAACAACGTTTACTACGTTTACCAATCTCAAATTAAATTACGAATGTTAGATAGCAAGTACACAGCTTACAAATTAATTCTGGTCAAGGATACACAATACATAACGAATTTACTTTGGTATTTAATGCTTTCAAAGCAGAAACTAATAACTAATTACCTTGCATTTCCATCAGCCAACATAAGGACATTGCATACTACAGCATTGCATATGCTATTTTGTTTACAAAGATGCCTTCTTCTCTTCAACCAACTATGTACCTAGTTAAAATGAAGTACTTATGTTTATGTGTGTATATTTACACACACACACATTCAAACATAAAAGGAGCTGTTTTACATTTGGATGCAAAGAAACTAGTTCTAATGCGTTTGGTAAAATTAGTATTTAGCAACTCTTTACTTGGTTTTTTTGTTATTTTTTTCTTTTTGTTTAGAGCTCTGATTTTCAAGAGTCAAGAATCTTGAGCATGTATCTGTACATAAATAGTCATGAGCTTTTTTTTTCTAAATATAGCTAAAGGTGAAGAAAGGAGCTTACGAATTAGCACCCTAATATTGGCACTAATGGCATAGAATCTTATGGGTGTTTAGAAAATATGTCTCAAAGTTACATATATTGTACATGTAT
Source organism: Toxonevra muliebris (assembly GCA_963691655.1). Taxonomy (NCBI): domain Eukaryota; kingdom Metazoa; phylum Arthropoda; class Insecta; order Diptera; family Pallopteridae; genus Toxonevra; species Toxonevra muliebris. Next base: position 35,322,323 of record OY829328.1, on the reverse strand, counting down.
GTAAGTAACATTAATATAAGTAAAAAATAAGTATAACAACTCGTTGACAACAATATTGTAACTAACTGTCTTTCTGTCTTTTCATTATGACAGCAGCTCAACAACACAAAATTTTAAGTCAAACCATGCCAACACCTTCAGACTAAAGTATTTCGTCATCACTAAGTAGCAACCACTTATGGAAAAATTCATTGCAAGCGAAATTAGAAAATTCATGTTTAATGTCTGTGCGTTTGAGAATGAGATGACAATAACAAAGAGCGGAAAATTCATCAACGTTGTCGCTGAATGATTTCATCAAAACAACAAACAACACTAAAATGAGAAAAAGAAAAACCAAGGAAAAATAAAAACTAAAACATCTTTATGTTCAAATGAGTTTATAATATAAAATAAATTAAACTTTTTTCTTATTGCCTAAAATGGAAAAAGTTGAAATAATAATATTTTCTCCACGAGTGTACTTGACGAAGTTTGTTTTTCTTATTATATTTTTGTCTCTTGTAAACAGAAAAGCGTTGACATGACTGATTTACTTCTACATTTATGCAGTAGCTGACAGATTAGCTCAATAAGAAATTCGGGAAGAAATTTGTTGTTATAGATATTGTGGATGTTGATGTCGATATTAATGTTGACGTTGAGTTTGAACTTCAAGAAAATACCAAATGCCGAGATCAGGAGCCTCTGACACAGTTGGATCAACATCAACTGAGTGGCTTTTAATATTGAGCAGCAAGGAATCACTACTGCCTAGAAAGAAAATCGCGGCCATTAGAAAATTCTCCTCTCAATGCACTAGTTATCGAAAAACACTTGTACCGAATGTAGTCAAGAAATTCATTACTAAAAAACTGTTACAACTCTAAGTTAGATTATCTTTAATATGAACTTAACACAGATTGGGAAAAAATACTCCGAAATTTCACCTCTGGACTACAAACCGTTGTCATCACCACAGGCTTCGCTACGGCTTTTTGTAAAGTTAATTAACAGATTTGTCTTGCTAAACTTTCTGCATCTTTTTTCATCACACGCTCTATACAGCTAGGTGCTCCTTAATTTAAATGTGTTTCTTAGTTCTAATATGTAAAGTTTTTTCAGTTATATTCATATGGTATCTTGCTCACTATACAATTCTTTTTGGATGGTAGAAATGGTAAAAGATAAAAGTATTAAAAAGTGGTAGATCTACCAATATAGTGGTAAAGTGACAGCTCTGTATGAAGAGTTTATGTAATTATATGGTCTGTTTGATAAAATTTCTTCCTATTACCGGTAAGTAATGTTAATACTGACCCTTAATTGGATAAGGACGTAGCACGCCTGGTTCAAAGAGCAACAAAAACTGGTCCTGGGGAGAATTTTGCCTGTTAACCCCTCCCCTCTTTTGGAAATGGAAGTTTAATAGAAGTATTAAAAATCCATTGCCGGATGTTTTTGGTCTCAATGTTAAATGTTTGTACTCGCTCGTAGCAATATTTTCCGCTACCTCGCTAGGTACTATTTATCCATATTTTATTCTAAACGCTTATATTATTTCTTTAAAGTTTACTAGCATTTTTATCTTATAAATTTTATATATAAGTATCATTAAAATAAACATGCATTGAAAGAATGCATGCTGGAATGGTCAACCAGACCACTTCAAAGTTTCAATGTGTTTTTGTTTTCTTTTTTGCAATTTACTTGAGAATATAAAAAAAAATTCCATAGAATAACTTTTGTGAGCAATACTGAATATAAAAAGCGAATTTATTTTGGATACTTTTTTCAAGTATCATAGTACTAGAAACTAAATTTTCCTAAGCATGAGAGGATGGAGAATTTGTAAACAAAGATAGTTAAGGGGTTATATACTTGCTACGCTTACTCAAAAAAAAAAAAAAAAGTTGATTTCGTATTTTATAAAAGTCGGAGCCCTAGAACCCTGGTATAGATGATTCTATATAAGTATTAATTTTATTAGGGAAAAACATAGACTCGAAAATTTAGACGCGATTATCTCAAAATTTTTATAAGTACCGTCGAATCGTTCTTTTGTAATGATTATTTATGCTAGGGGGTTTTTGGGGTCGGTGATTACAAATCCGATCTCAGTTTTTGAAAAAACAAAATGGCGGATCCAAAATGCTGGACCATTTCCAAAAAAAATATCGAATTTTGACGAAACCAGACATTTGAGGGTTTTTGGAATCTTTGATTACGAATCCGTTCTTAATTTGTAAAAAAAACAAAATGGCGTATTCAAGGTGGTAGATTTTTGATATACATGCTGATGTTGTCCCTATTGTCAACACGAAAGGAGATAATAGAGGAGGATGGCTAATACAGCTAATGTAAGCTCAAGTAAATATTAACAGTTATTGGACGCAAAAATCTTTAACCTTCCTCTCCCCCCATCTATACGAATTTTACACACAAAAATTTCTATTATACAAATACTTTTTTGATGTTTTTTACATTTGCTGTGACATAGAATATAGCGCATCTGTACCTTGGAATTGAAAATATTGTGTAAAATCCATTCCGACAATTTTCGGCAACTGATATTTTTATATGTTTTACAAAAATGAATAATTAATAATTTAAAACTAAAACCTCGGCGGGAACCCTGGGGAATTTTTTTAAAACCCTTTTTTTCTCAGCCTTGAAAACAGCTTACATGATAAAAACACCGGTGAATTCATTACTTATTTATTGTTTTGATTATAGTTAAATGATATTTTTATTTAAATATATGAAAAGTACTCACACTTACAAGTTGATTGCATGTTGTTTCGTTAAAATCGACGAAACAGTTTAAAAACTACGCACTTTTTAATAACACACTTTTTCCACATGAAAATTCCACACGTTTCGACACTTATTTTTACTTAGACTTGAAAAGGCAAAAAAAAATTGTTTGAAGAATAGCTGTACTTAAGCATTGTTCTAAAACTCTGCTAGGGTTATCACTGCAACTATTTGAAATGTCAGAACCCTCCCAAAATAAAACTTTATTTTTCGACTTATAGCCAGCTTTTTGGGATTGCAGACCACTGTGCGTCGCGGTGACCACGATTTCTCAAATACCCAATTTCTGATCGTTACAAATTTTTTAGACGTTGGTTGTCATTACAATAGTCAGGGCGTAAACGAATGAATTTTCAATTGAAGAAGAATTTATATTTTTTTTAATCGAAAAACCAAATTTTTTACTCCCCAAAAAGCGATTTTTTCAGAAAAATTGTCACCATTTACAGAAAAAAACTTTTTTTTTTTACATAACATGTTTATTGGAGAATATTTAATTAATGTTTAAAAGAAAATAATTAAATTAAATTAATTTGAGTCTTACAAATAAACTCTACTTACTGTCTTCTGCCCGTCAGGGTTGCACACAAAGAGACCGAAACTAAATGCTTACCAAAAATATGCATTCCTTTATGTGATCTATGCTATTTACCATTTACTTAATGAAAAGTATTAGACTGTAAATTACATATCTATTCATATTGCTTTTTCATTTTTTTAAAATTAATTTTTTTGCTATTAATTGGACAAATAAAAACAAAAGTCTCTTTAATTAATGACCCCAATTCACCTTTTCTTTTTTTTATTAGATGCAATATTTACTACTTCACAAAATATTAATGACGCGTATAACCTTATAATCTATATTTACATAATTAAAAATATTATTTAGAAACAACATTTTTTTGCACGTCTGTCTTCAGATTACTAGCAAGTTTATACAATTCGTAATTTTCTTGTACTATATAAAGTTTTTGTCAATTGCTCCCAATGGAGTATTTAATTTAAGTTTCTTCCTAATTAATCTGTCGAAAATTAATTATGTACCTTAAGGTTATTCAACTTTCGTGCTAGCACTTAAAAGGTGGATGAGGTAAAGCCAGTAGATAGAACATTTGAGAAACTGAAGAATTTCACAACAAATTCATTGAAGCATTGACAAACAAAAATACTGCAAACGTGCATAAAATCACTTTGATGTATCCTAACATTTGAATTTCATTAGTATAAAGTGTTACAAATATTTAATGCCAGTTGAAATTCGAAGTTTATTTGAATTGAAATAAATAAATAGTCCAAAAAGGAAGAATATTCCAATTTTATTCAGCAGAAATCAGTTGAAGTATACCGAAAAAATACCAAACTTTATGTAACTTTACCTTTATTCTTATTTAGAGAAAATTGCTGAAATTTTTTATCACAGCGATTTGTAATTTTTTAAAAAGGTGACTTCAAAGGACATACTGAAACAAACTGAACCAAATTCGGCACAGTTTGCATAAAATTTTTCAATACTGGCTCAATACCCACACTCACCTCCAATTAAAGTGGAATTTTCAAATTGGCAATATCATAAGAATTATTGATGCAAATTCAATAAAATTCGGCTCACACAGTTAAGCTGATGAATAGAATACTTAATTCGGGTGCAAAAATAAAAAAAAACATCCGCTAATCCGCCCACCTTCCATATAACATGATTGTAAAAAAATTTGCATTTTCCTTTTTATAAAAGTTTATTTTTAATATATATTTTTAAGGCATGACATTCAGATATTTATTAGTAAAAAATGAAAAACCACTGTGTTGCATCCGCTAATGAATGTCACTGAACAATATTGCTTCATTTACATTTTTTTCATTAACACGTGTCCACGTGAACGTCAGTTACAAAGCGAATCGAATGAACTAGTGAAAGGTTTCACCAGATAGTCTAGCCGGTGGAAACTCTACATCATGGCAAAAACGATGAGTGCAGAAGGGACTCATTTTAGTTTTTTTTTACAAACTCTCATTTATATAATATATAACTTTGTTTTATTATTTATAAAACAAAGATTTTAACCAACTCATTTCCGAAAGACTTCTTCATAATATTTCAGTTGATTAAATCAGATTTTGAAAAAAACCTTAATTTTACATCGGAATTAACAAAAAATGGCTGTGGGTCCATTTAAGTTTTTTTTAATCTATTAAATAATAACTCAATTTCTCAATCTCGGTAATTGAACCATTATTTTTTTCTAGTTTCAGCCCAGGTGTTCAACTACATTACCAAAATTAAAAATATAGAAATTGAACTTTTATAAAGTAGAAGTCATATACTAACATCTACTTACATATACATATGTATAAATAAATAAAATATTTCGAAACGAAAAAAAAATTAAAACGTCTTTAATTTCAATTAATCCAACTTTTGTATTCATACTTTTTCCTTTTGAATGCCTTAGATTGCTTGAGAGAAGCCATATTCACTGAGTTCAAGGTTTCGCACAGTGAGCGCATTTCATTTAGTCGTATGTTACTTTTTTATTTTTAATTATAAAAATTGAACAGTCAAAATGCAAACAACAACAGAAAATTTGTATACAACAATTCGTTCATATATCGTGAGCGTTCAAACAGAAATCACCAAGTCCAAATTAATTATGTTGATTGCACCCGTAATAATATGTTATCTGTTAAAATTCAAATAACGTAGTAAATTACATTTTTGATGATACAGTGTAAATTTTTTTGATTTGAATTATGCAGGTTTTAAGGCTTTTAGAATTCCGGTGTTCTTTTTGGCTTTCAGGGGCCCAAAAAATATAGGAAAAACTTTGTATGGAATTTATGTTTTTTTTTTTTTTGAGAAACGAACCACTCTAATATATATATATTAAGATGCTTTTAGTACTATACTATGATGAGGAATTGTAGCGGATTCCGAAACGGCCGTCTGATTTGCCCGTCTATATATACATTGTTGTTGTGATGACTACATTTGTTTATTAACCTGTTTATATATAACTTCAAATAAAAATAAAAGTGGTTGATACCCCCACCGAAAAATGAAACTTAGGTTATTTAAAAATGATCCCCAAAATTTTTCGGCTCTAGCGCTAAGCTGCCGTGAGCTGTATTATTTTGAAAAAACTATTGCTGATATTCCTATGTGAACATTTTTCGTTAGGCTACTTTAATCGTTTACATGGCAAAAGCGACATTTGACGACTAATGTTTTTTCATTGAAATGTTCGCTTGTAAATTTTTCCAAAAATCGGTAAAATTAGTTTTATAAAATCAATTTCAGTTAGTTTTCTGGCATTGCAATTCATACGTATTGAAAAAAGAACTATTCAGGCCTATGTTTCAAACATGATTTTAAGAAAATACTCTTGAAGCAATTGGGAATTTTTTGGTTGGTTGCAGATATGCAAATGTGCAAATAATATAAATTCAAAAATTATTATTATTCAATAAATATTAACAAAATATTTGAAAAAAATCTGCACTATACCTTGAGATAAATGTATTTTTTTACATTTTTTTGGTGATGTTTTTTTATGCGGTTTTCGGGAAAATTAAAATATTTCGCCATTTTTCGATCTTCGTCTCCAAGAATTATTGGAAAGTTATCGCCTGCTATTCATTCATTTTGATAACAAATTTTGTGAGGGCGATATAAAATGAACCCGTAAATGTCAAATAACCGTACCCTATTATCTTCACTAAAATTTCCAAATGGTTTGTTTCTATTATTATTTTTTAGTTAACATCATTAATTAATTTGATCGTAGTACATATATATAGCATTTGGCTAAACGGAATTCGCACCAATATTCAGTAATTTTTATGTATATTAAATAACGAAACCAAATTTGTGAAAGTTGTAATTTTTTTAGTTTTTAAAAATAAAATAATAATAAAATTGGTTGTTATTTGCATTAAATACTACTAGCGTATTATTATTTGAAAGAGGACGACTCGAAAGTCAGGCACTGCGACCTATAAGATCTATTGTACCAAAGCCCCAAGAAAGAAAGAAAAGCAGAGAGAAAGAAAGATAGATAAGAAACATACCCAAGATGAGAATCGAACTCAGGTCTCCAGAGATAAGAGTCTGGCTCTCTGCCGGAAGACCACAGTGGCGATGGTAGGACCTACAGTTTAACGCCGATTCCGAATCCGGCAATTTTTTATCAGCTAGGTGGTTTTGCCATTACCAACCAAGGTGTGTACTTGTACACATTCTCATAATTCTCATCCACTTCATATCGATAGTGAATATAAGAAGTTTATGAGAACTAACCACCAGACCAAGATGGGAATCGAACCCGCAACTTTCTGAATGAAAGTCTAGTGCACTATCCACTAGACAATCGAGGTCGTCAATATATACTACTAACTGAAAAATATTATTCGGCTCTGCGAACTGCGCTCACTGTATATTTACATGCAAATTGAATCTTAACTTAAGTTTTTTCATTACTTTTTTTATTTGACATCTTATTGCATGGTTGCATTTATTGACAATATGAAACGTTGTCATTGTCGAAAGTAGAAAAGTTTTTTGCTGCCATCGTGATAAGAGCGCGTATACTTAATGTTTATTATACATAAAATTGCTTGTTGTTGTTTTTTTTGAATATTATTGTTGCTCTTGATGTTTGCAATTTTCATGTAAATTACTGTTTGCTGAAATTGTTTACAGAAATTTTATAATAGAAAATGCAGTAGGGTAAAGAAAGTGGAAGGTAAAAACTGAAATTAAGTGTGAAAGTGTGAAAAGAAATTAATATTTAAATAAGTATGTACATATATTAAAAATTGCAATGAGGGTTGAAAATATTCAGTTAGAAAGAAATTTGTTTAAATATACATACATGAAGGTTAACGTTGAATATAAAAAATGCAATTCTTATTAAAATTTTAAATAATTTAATATTCTAATGCTGGAACACTTATTCAACAACAGACTTGAGGGTTTAGCAACTTGTCTGAACGACTTACTATGTACCATATATAGCATTAAAGTCAGTACGTCTGCAACATGATTTAATTACTTAATTACTGCATCTTCTCAACCTAATCAAGTTTTTCAGAGGAGATTTTGCAAACTACTTGGTGAGATATAAGCTTCACGTCTTCTACTTGAGCATTATCTGGCACACGTTTCAGTAGCTAGATTTTTTATCTTAATTACAGCGGGAATTACGCCAGTAGTAAATATTACATTATCAAAGTTTCTTAGTAAACATATTGTAAATATTTGCTTAATTTTTTGTTTTTTGATTTTTTGTAATTAATTTAAACAAATGTTTCCTTTTCAACTTCTGCTGTTGACCTCCTCAGTAATACTCTATTACCTCAAGTATTCACATGGAATGTTTAAAAGAGTATACTATAAAATGAATGCCCAAGTTTTAACCTTTCTCCATCACACCCCTCTAAATCACTATATAGCAAATGTTACTTTTTGGTTCCCTTGTAAGTGTGAGTGTCCTTTTTCTTGAGCAAAAGTTCTCTCCATTTGTAAATGTGAATTTCTTTTTCTCTTAATTTATTTCTAAGTGTGTTTGTGTGCGTGTTTTTGTTTTCTTTCGAACATATTTCTTGTCTGCACAATTTGCAAACAGCAAACAACTTGAGGAAATAAATTGTTGTCAACGCCGGCATTGCCAATGCTCGTATAAGTTTTGTTGGCCAGTGTTGCCACCATCATTTGCGCTAAACACTTGTGTCAATTGTCATTTGTTATTGTTGCTGCCGACGCTGTTTTTGTTGTTGTTGTTGTTAATGTCGTTGTTGTTAATGTCGTTGTTGTCGCCTGTCGCGAGTGTTAAATTCCATTTATGAAGTGTTATGTTGCTGCGTGATTTTTCATTTCCGTTTTCGACACACGCATTCAACGCCCATTTTTAGCAATAGAAAAAAACCGTAAGGCAAAATAAAAGAAAATAAACAAAAAATATACGGAAAAGAGTAGAAAATTTATTAAGTGCCACAAAAACAACATAAACCTACACATTAATGTCTTCCATTTTGTGCTGCTGCCGCTTGTTGTTATTGTTGTTATTGCTCCTGCTATACTCTGCCATACTGTCGGGTTATTAATGTTCAGTGAAGCGGAAACGGAAGTGTGTTGTTGTTATTGTTGTTGGTGTTTTATTTGTCTTTTTATATCTTTTATATATTTCTTATTCTTGTTTACAGCTTTCATTTTTTTTACTTAGGCACTTTTCAAAATATTTTTCCGTTTGTACACAATTTTTCTCTTTTTTTATGTTTTTTCCAGTACGCAATTGCTGTTGCTATTTTGTTTTTGTTATTGCACCCTTGCAGCATTTTAGCAACACCGAATTTCATTCTTTATACTTACCATATTGAAGAATGTGTTTTTTTTTTAAGCCTAACAAACCATCAAGCAGCAGTGGAAGCGTGTTTAATTCATATTTGTTTGAGAATGTTTAGCAATATTGTTTTTTGCAACAACTACAATATTTTCACAGTGTCATCGTGCAGTGAACTCTTGTGTTAAATAAATGTTGGAGATCTTCCCACCTCGTATATATGCTCGATATTGATCTTCCAGTTCAGCTTAGTATCTAATATGAATACAAAGTATCTAGTACTTTGTGAAAAAGCTACTGTTTGACTGTTCAGCTTGAGGAATGTAAAGCATCCAATGAGTGTATTCATTTTTTCACTGTTTGTCAATGATATTTTCAATGATATGATATTCAATTATATCTCTCTCGTTGCATTGGCCTTATTGAAGATCTGGATCACAGACTTAACGAAGATTTAAACACCATCCTTGAATGGACTAAGAACAACGATCTTTGTCTTAATGCCCATAAATCGTTTGTGCTCCCCATTCATAGGGACAAAACTACACTGTGTAATATGTTCCCTCTTTATGTTGACCAAGTGCAGCTACAGTTTGTTGAAAAAGTTAAAATTTTGGTATATACATTAACTTTTCGCTAACTTACATCCACTATATTAATAATGTTGTGTCAAAAGTTTACTTTGTGTTGACAAATTTAAGACAGCCAATTTACGCCCTTGGAAACAAGAAAACTACTTGTAAAACAACTTGTTGTTGTATTTGATCTCTCTTTTTTTAAGATGTTATTACAATTATTATTAAGAAGAGGTTGGGGCGACTCAAAAGTCAGGCACTGCGACCCAAAAGATCTTTTGTGCCAAATTTATTTATTTTGGATGCTTACTATGTTTTGTTTTAAATTTGTTAATTTAATGTTCCTAGTGGTTGCGCTAAAAAAGATTTCTGTATATCTTATTGCACTAATATTTCAAACCTTTTTTTATGTTTAGAAATATGGACATGGATTGTTAACTAATATATTGTAATTCTCGATAGGTATTGGGCAAGACATTCAAAGTTCTTGATCCCAATTTGCAAAACGTATTTATTGCACTAGCTTATAGTAGAAGCTGAGCAGACAATCATCGTCGTCAAAAAGTTTACAATAAACACTCCTGCAGTAAATGTGTGCTTATTGCCCCTACATTTAATACAATTTGCCGCATTGGGATCTTACTCTATTATAAAGTTCTGACCAGATTCCCTCTTTTTCACCGTCGGATAATGAGAAGTTCTTCACTTTCTTGATCGAGGGAGTAATGGTCTAAGCTTTCGACTATCCTATAACTGATTTGGCAGTTCATAGCAACGAACTGTAACTGTTGAGCTTTGGGATTGGTGGAGCAAAAACCAAATAGCTTGTCATGGAGACATCCTATCACTTATCCTCTAGGTTTTTTCCCAACTTTGCAGCATTCATCCACCACAGTCAACTTCAAGGATTTCTTTTGCAATAGCACCAAAGGAAAGCTTGAGAATGTTAAATGATTTTGAACCTTTCCATACTCCATACCATGCTTGTAATCATCGAAACACAGCTCTGGCTTCATTGAGTCTATTGTTGGAATCAAGGCCGTATTTAGGGGGGAGGTTTTTGGGGTTCTGACACCTCCCCCCCCCCTCCCCCGAAATTAATTGCCAATGGATGGGGAAAAAGTCAAAATAAAATCTATTTAACGATATTTTTTACTTCCATCGGTTTTTTTTCTAAAAAATCAAACATAAAAAATAAATTTTAAGTCTTAGTTACACTATGCGATCAAATCCGATTTGTTTTCTTCGACATGAGGTTTGACTACGGATTCAAAAAGAGAAGGTGATACTGAGCACTCCTACGTTCATAGTTTTTTTAGGTCAGTAACTGTTCTTGGTTTAAAGTTTCGTCCTGAATCAGTTTGAAAAGTTTAAAAATTAATAAAAAATAGAAAAAATTATCGGATTCTTAGAAAATTAGACTTGCTTGACCCCATTTTTTTCCTAAAACGTAACGTAATGGAAAGTTTTTGACCTCAGATTTGTGTTCAACGTAAAAAATTCTTTCGCAAAAACTCCATCTTATTAGCAGTTATAGGAGAAAATCTTAAAATGTAATTGATTTTTTGACCCATTATTGCTCAGAGCACCACGACTAGAAAGATCTCTTTCAATGCTGTGACTTCACGAATTTAGGGAATATAAGCCAACTTCATCCGGGTTCCTTATCATTGATAATGGCCCAAATTCCCAATAATGATCATTTGAAAAAAATGAACCTCTACTATTTTTGGTAATTTTTTTTTAGGTTGGGTAAATCATCAGTAGTGGGAAGTCAATGAGTTAACGAAATTATGTCCTTCGCGATAAAAAAAAATGCATTAAAAAATTAAAAAATTTAATTTGATTATTCATTGAATTCGGAAAATCGGAAAATTTTTCCTTTTATCTTTACCTTTTAAGACATTTATCTACTTTTGTCCTTAGTCATCAAATCTCTTATCGATTTAATTTATTAAATTTAAAAATCAGTTTGATAAAAATGATTTATGAATATTTTCTTCGAATGAAGAAAAAAATTTCTGGCTACGGCCCTGGTTAGAACACATATCTAGTACTAATTCAAAATATCTGGTATTTTGTGAAAGAGCTATGCAGTTTTTGGCTTTTTAATTTAAAATTTTACTTCAATCTAGTAAGAGCACGCGTGATTTCTTAGTGTATCCAAGGGTTCTTTCATTTTTTCAATTCAATGTTTAGAAAAAACATGGAGTGAATAAATTCAAGTCCGATTATCATATTTTCCATATGATAGCAAAAATCGTACACACAGAAAAATAATTAAGGTAAAATTTTTGTTATGTTTTAACAAAAAAATATTATCGAATTAAAAAAAATTTTTCAATTAGACCTGTGTTTTTTTCTTAAATCGAAGATTTCTTTTTCAATTTGATAAAATAAATCTTTGTTGATTTGAATAAAATATATTTTTCTAATCGAATACATTTTTTTTGTTAGTTTAATAACAAGTTTTTCAAATCCGCTGTTTTTTTATCAACTTAACAAAATTTTATCGTTTTGATAAAGGAAAAAATATAAAATTGTTACAGTTAAATTGAAAAAATATATTATCAATATTATAACAATATTTTTCTCATATTGAGTAGGCTTTTTCAATTTGACAAAAGATATCAACAAAATTTTATTAATTTGAAAAATCTGTGCTCACTGAATAAACAGCGAATTTAAGCTATAAAAGCTCCCCAAAAAAAGTGCAGTGAAAAAAGTGTTTGCTAAGAGAAAAGTAAGTAATAATAATGTAATGCATAATGCAGTTTGTTAATGTGCGCTTTGCAATATGCAAAAAACAGAAAATTTATCAGAAAGTACAATAGTAAATACAAATTCTCTCTTCTCAGTTTAAATTAATTATTTTCATTATTACAGATGGAGAATATGCTACAATTTTATACTTACTATTTACTCCATTTAAAATACTCCATTAAGGACTCGCAAAACTCCTTTATGATTATTGGAAATACTGTTGAAGAGGCAGAGTTCATTTTAAGACGACTACTGGAGAAAAAAGAAGCTATTCAACCCTTAATTATTTTAACTGGCAGCGTTATGAATCCGAAAAGCATTCTGGTCTATTTTGATGGCGTCAAATATAAATTCTTTAAAATTTTAGAAGCAGTTGATATATGCTTTAAAATATTTAATGTTTTTAATTTAGAGTATCCCTTAGCATCAATTTTAATTTGGACTTTCAGTCAGACATTTTTTTATTGTATTAAAACAAAATATGATCAATGTCATCCAAGTGTGAGCCTTCTTTGATAGGAGCTTAAAGGTCAAGGGAATTAAAAAATAAATACTAACTTCATTTAATATTCTTTAAATTTGTTTCTTTATAAATTAAAAAAAAAAATTAATTTTAAACTAAACATTGCTGTAAAAATAGTTAATAAGTCGTTTGTTGTTTCATATGCCTCGTTTATCTTAATTTCATATTTTTTGTTAAAACTGAATTTTAAATTATTTATTGTTTAATTGTTATAACATGTACTTAGATTAACTATGCATGTAAAAAGAATGTAATATTATAAATCTAAATATTATAATAACCAAAATTATAATAATAAAAATATACGCATAATAAACAAAATTATTTAAATAATATACCAAAAAAAAAAAATCTTTTAATTTAACAAAATATTTTTCTTACAGATAAAAGCATTCAATTTCAAAAAAATATTTGTCAATCCAACAAATTGGAAATTCTTATATTGATAATATATTTATCAAAGCAACAAACACAAGTTTTTCAATTTCAACAAAAGTTTTTGTATTTTTTTTCATATTGATTGACGATTTTGTTAACCGTATATTGACAAATCATTTTATCAAATCAACCTAAATTTTTGTCAATATTACTAAGTTTTTTTTTAATGTGTAGGTTTTGGTTAAAATTGGAAAACTTCGACTCTCCTGGGGAAATCATATGACACTAATCTAAAACAATTGTATATTTGCATTTCCTAAACAATTTTCATTTAAAAGAATCCTCTATTCGAAAGACCTTGAAAATTCCGAGATCTGTTAATATTTTTTAATTTCAAACTAGTTTTTCCCCCACTTATCAATGGCACTATTAGATTTTCTAAATCTTTAAAATCCTCTGATCAGGTAATTCAATTATAAGTAATATGAGTTTATACTAATCTTAAATGTAACTTTGACTTTCTCAATAAATACCAATTTATAAGCTACTACTCATACTACTGGAATATTGTTATCTTTATTTCCATCCGCAAACTCAAGAAGTTGCTAAAGTAAGAACTTTAAAAAATTGCTTTTACATATTTTTGCAAAACTGAAACGTCCAAGAAAATGGTTGAGATGAAAAAATTAAATATTTTCGCTGTTTTTTTTTTTTCTTTCCTTAGAAAATAATCGTAAACACAAACTGGTGGAATCGAATCTGGCAATGGTAATCGTATAAATTGTGCACTTCCGGCTTTTAAAAAGCAAAGCAATGGCGACGGAAATGTACAAATTTAAATTGATACCGTGTGCGTGTGGCTGTTGAAAGGATGCTGCTCTTCTGCAACGAGCTGCAATGCAATGCGCTGTGATGTGATTCAAGTAAGTATAATGACAACACAAGACATCAACCAGCTTCAAGTAATGAAATTTATGAAAAAAAAAATAAAATAAAATAGAGAAGTGATGAAAGGTAAGAGGGAAATGGTAATATTTTTATTGATTCGTTGCAGATGTTTCTCATGAAAAATCGAAAACGCAATTTATTGCAATTTGTTATAACTTTTTTTGCTTGCTGCTATTTTACTATTATTTTTTTTCTTTTTGTAGCTTTTTGAAATGTTCCTTTGAAGCGAAATAAATAAATTGATAAATAAACCCAAAGTAGAACAAAACGAAAAAAAAAAACAACACAACACAGAAATGAAAACGAAATTGGTATGATGAAAACATGAAGGAGAAGAAGGAAAAATCAACACAATTTTTAAATAGAAATGCAAAGAAAAAAAAAAAAAAAGAGAAAATGTGGAAAGACATTTGCGCATCAGTGCACCACAGCCAACAGACAAAATCATATACCAACAGCAGCAAAAGCAGCAAACATACAACAACGCGAATGCAATAACAACATCAGATGAAAATTAAATAAACAAATACATACAAATATATGTACATCGTATGGGATGGAAACTAAGTTGAGTCTCATGCATAAACGGGACTTCGAAACAACAACATCATTGGCAACATCAAAAGTAACCCAGGTGCCTGTTATGTTGGAAACAGGAAAGAAATTTCCACGAAGAGAGCTGAGGGAAGGCACGGGAGAATTCGAGTTTTTTAGGGTAAATGTATTTACGTTCGTATTTAAATTGAATCAGAATGACTTATAGCAGCGTTGACAGTTCCGCTGAGAAAACAACATTGGCATGAATTGAAAGCAAAAACAAAACAAAAAAATTGAAAATAATATAAATCGAAATGGAACCGGAAGTGACAAGGTGCGTTTGCACACATCAAAATGTCAATTGAATGCAGAAAGATTGAGGGAGAGTATGAGTTAATACAACGAATCAGCCGACATGCGAAAATACAAACATGCGAGCATGTTCAACTTAGTCGAAAAGATAGTGAGGAGCGACGAAAATAAAGTTACTTAATAGAAAGATGTATGTAATTTTCTTTACTGATATGTAAATTTACTATGACTACCTTTGGTTCTTGTTATTGTATATTCTAACTGCATGCAAAATTTAATTGTATTTTAAAATGGATAAATTACAAAGTGTTTGGGGTGGCGCAAATGGAACCAGAATGGAAGTTTTGAATAAAGTGAGTAATGTGCGAGTTAAGAAAAATGCTAGCGGCATAGAGAAGCAGCTGCTACAGTAATGAAAAATATAATGAAAACTTTTATGTCCAAAATAAATTCAAGTTTCATTGATTTTCGAGGGCTGAAAATAAAAAGTTTCCTTTGCACCTAAAAATGCCTAAAATAAAATTTGGGATAATTCAGGTCTTAGTAAAAGAGATTTCGTTGACCTCGAAAATCAAAAAAATTTTAATGTTATCTATACAATTTTGGGAACCTCAAATGTTCATATATCTTGAGAGTTTAAAATTTTGAAAACAATACAAACATCAATATGTATAAAAAAAATTAGTTCAACTAGACAGTTCCAATATTTAAGGATATGCCCATTTAAAAACATATTTTTCAAAAATGTTCCCTTGTGTTGTGTAAACAATAAAAATGGTTTATATGTACCAGAGCTGTAAAAGAATGCAATCATTGACCTTGAAGTCACAGATAATAACCGACAATTCATGTTGCAGTTACTGAATAACGTATTTGACTCCAGAATAAAAAATGCATTTGGAAGTCTTTTTTGGAGTCTCCGATTGGTTATTCATTAAGAAAAGTCTTTTTTAGAGTCAAGGGAGTGCAGTCATTTTTTGAAATCATGAGACTGCAAATCTTATAACTCCAAATTCATGACTGCTTTGAAGTCACTTGGAGTCATAATATAATAATAAAATAAGCAAAAATAATAAAATAAGCAAAAAAAGGAATAAGCAAAAATAGAAAAATTTAAATCTGGTCATCATGATTGGAAAAATGTCGGATACCGTTTTTCTGTCTTTTAATCGAAGCTCGATGGAATTACCATACATTTGAAATTTTTTATAGCCTGTCGTTGACTTTCAGTAGTAGCAATTTTTCGAAATAGTTGTCTCGAAGCGACCCATTGGTCTGCTCATTAGTTTCAATTTTGGATTAAGGTATGAAACAAAATTGAAATTGGAAACATATTATTGCAAATCACTCCGACAGTTAATTACACAGCACATTGATTCCACTAGTTTTCAAATGTAGATTTCATGTGCACTACACTTTGTTATAAAGCGTATTGGGTTTGGGCGGATATTTGTAACAAGAATAATAATTCTTAATAAGTGTAAACATGAAAATGTGTAAAATCCTGAAAAAATAACTTAAATGACTTCCAAGTTGTTTCCATGAATTCAATTCAAATGATTTCAATCGACTTCAAATGACTTCAATTGACTTTAAATGACTTCATAATGAAGGATAAGTCAGTGACTTCAATATGACTTGTGACTTCACAGTCTTAATTCTGCATTCACAAAAATACTGGAATATTGCAATCAATTTTTTTTAGACAGGTCGAGGCTAAAAAACTCTTTGACTTATAATTATAAACACTTTTATGCATTGTTTAACGAAAAATCTGGAAAAATTATTTCAGACGTCGGACGCACCTGAGTAATAACCTTCTGCGTGACTCATCAGTAGTGGAAGACTGTAACATTTCAGCAAACTATCTAAAAGTATTTTCCTTTTAAATTTTTGAGGATCCCTTAAATATGAGTAAAAAGAATTGATATTTTATTATAATTTTAATATAAGTTTTATTTATAGCTACATTTTACACTACGGTACGTTATGTAGTCAAGGTGCGAGTCAATTTTTTTTTTTTTTATTTTGTTTCATTATGATTTACGTTACTATACTTTCATTGCTTGCCAGACACCGATTCTATCTTTGTTTTAGTTGCGTGAACATGAACATCTATAGTCAAGGGCACTAGTGTGATTTAAATGGCAAAATTTAACGTATGACGGCAGAGACAGGTGCCACTACTTGAATTCAACACAAAACCTTTTTTTTTCGTTTCAACTAGAGCCTGAGAAGTTTAAGAGTTTTAGCTCCATAGTGCAAGAGAATGGATAAAGACTTCGTTGTAGCTTCATTTATTACAGTATAGCTCTAGTTACATTCTGCAAAGCTTTTTGTTTAGAAAATCATTTGACAAATTCAACCAGTTTACCAGACAGTTGCAAACTTAGCCCCAAAGCCTTATTTTGTAATACACGTTAAGCTGATGAGGTAAATTTCATTTCGCGTTTAATTTGATTTGTTCTCTTGACATAGCCCTCCAGCGATTTAAATCCTGAACTGCAAGACCCCACTCATTCATGTATGTATAACAATTATGTATGTATGTATGTATGTAGGGATTTCAAACAACATTTAAAATTTATACTGAATTTAAATGGTAAACCAATAAAAATAAATGGGAAAAATCGTCTACAACATCATCGAACACATTAATGAGTGCATCAAAGTCATCCCCCACATCTCTGCCAATAATGCCACACAGTTAATGGATGTAAACAAGTATTACTACATACATGCATTTGCATATGTGCATATGTTACTACATGTAGGTGGTATCTACGCTAAAGCACAACTAGATTTACACTCATAGGGTTAAAAAATAACAAATAAAGTCTAGCCGAAAGGCACTCAACCGCCGCTGACCAATACCAATTTCATGACCAACAAAAACACAGAGATTCATTCATATGCCCAATTTTGCCAACGATTTGCACAAAAATATAAATTGAATATGAAGATGTGGATGAGGTTACTGAACCGCTTACAGGCATTGTAATCCAACTGGTAGGCTAGGAGGACAAGTAAACTGGCAAATATAACGCATACATATATAAAATTTGAGTTTAACGAAAGCCATTGAATGGTGATGACCACCAGAAACGGATACGGAAGTGCAAACGGTGGAAAATGATAACGCAGAAGCAGGAACGAACAGCGATTTAGTGGAAAACGGAAAATTAAAAAAAAATCAAACTTGTTTTACACCCACACACATTCAAGTAGAAAGCCTCAAATGAAAATGGTTCAAAAAGCCGGCGCAAAAAATTCGCCACGATGATGATGAAGTGACGGAAATGTTTCATGTATACTCATCGCAAAAAACAGGCAGGCAGGCAGGGACAAGCCAACAGACAAACAATTGAATTGAATTGACCCTGAATGCACAAATAAACTCAGTCGATTTCATAACTTTTTAGATCAATGAAATTTTGTATTTTATATTTGGTAATTACCAATAAGTTTTGGCATAAATGCGAGAACAACGAAAATGGAAAGCGGATATGAGATTGAATATCGATATATAAGCAATTATTATGTCGTTATGCAAAATTTTGAATGCATTTAAGCAGAAATGCAATGATTTTTTTTTTTTTGCGTATTTCTCTATCAAATTGCAATCACATATCCACAACCACCCAACGAATTCACAATTTATTTTTCTAATTTATTATAAAAAAAAAATGTCATCAAAAATATTCACTCAAGTGTTAAATTCAAAAAATATCTCATTTTATTGCATAAATTCATAATTTCCCTAACTACGCACATACATATACATAAATGACACGGGCGTACGCTTAAAGGAGTAGAAGCGGGGAAAATAGCAGGTCAATTACTCAACCCAGAAGAAGAGTGTGGATAACAATCTTTTTTTTTTTAAGGTAATGCCAACTACTGGCATGAGTCTGCAGTAAACATAGAAATCACTGGTGAGGGTGCATAAAAAGAGGAACAATCGCTCATAAGCGTCAGTATATTGTACATCCGAAAATGGAAAATCGTAAGTAAGCTTGCACGATTATTATACCAGGTGAAGTTACCAGCAACTCATTCTTCTTCTTTGTGAATGGTCAATACCATAGGCTGTCAAAATCATTGTTTCTCCTGACTGTTTGCTTACGTTTTTTCTACAAAAAAGACTACACTCCTTTGACTCTAAAAAAGACTTTTCTAAATGAATAACCAATCGGCGACTCCAAAAAAGACTAGTTTCGACGGTTATGCTTCGATTGTTAATATCAAAATTGTTTGGTTGGCATTTAAATCAAAGTCAGGAAAAATGTTCAAATTCATGTACACATATGTGTACGAAAATCCTGAGAGGGTTAACCCTAGTATGATTAGCTGCATTTTTAAATTTGTATATGTCATTGCAAAGAAAAAACATTGATCCTTATAACGGTGTATTTCATTACATTTCCATTAAACCTAGTGGAATACTAGCACTAAATATAAGTGAAATTAAATTAAATTTGGATGCGTTCTAATTTTTAAGCAAACATCGAAAAATATATTTTTTTTTAATTATCAACGACAGTCTAAATTTTGTAAACATAAGAGCTGTTAATCTTGTTTTGCTCTTCCTAACGATTTCTGAATTAAAAAAAATTATGTTGACCTCAAAAATTTAATACTTTTGAATTAACACGAACTAATCTAACTTTAAAATCAATCCATTGAATACATCTCCCAGACCGCTTAAGTAGTCAAGACTTTGGTTATAAATAAACCTATACTATATTCAATTTTATTTGCATTTGGATGCACCCATTAAGTCACAGTTGTATGATTTGAAAAAAAAAAAAATGTACAGAAAGTATAACTTTTGGTGAACACAAAAATGAAAGTGTGAGTCAAGATGGTTTAAAAAACTAATTTTACTAATTTTAATAATTACCAATCTATCTAAATTAGAAAAAAACAAAAATAATAAAAGTTTCCCGTTTCAGCGTTTTCTATATATCTTACCCAATATGCGATTTGAGTCGCCAAATTCCTTTTTCATATTCGCAGTTGCGAAACTACCAAAGAAGTTTTACTTCTACATAGAGCGCTAAATTGCACATGACACATTTTAAATACCATAATTTATGGAAGTGCGCGTGAATGTGAGATTCCCACCTGGAACTCTAAAAATATATACATATGTATGTACTGCACACGCAGTAAGAGAATAAACAAAAATATAAATCTTTCCGAAGAAACTTGTGGGATTTTGCCAACCCTGCACAAAAATACTGTGTACACCCATGATATAAAACATACTGCTACTGATCTCATATGTATTGACGTACATAAGTATATATCCGTATTAAAGCACTCACCTGTTTATTTAAATTCCATTCCAATCTCTATGTCAAGGTACTACCTACCTACTATCTGCAGACCCAGCATCTGCCATGCGACATTTGTGTCATCGTCGAGTTTAGTAAAGTTGAATCAAGAAGAAATGCGAGATGATTTTATTCATCCTTATATGCTATTAAATTGTTGTATGCACTAGCGGATGCTAGGAAGGGGACGAGAGAGTTAGGGGGTAATCGCCTCTCCCTCCCTCTTCAATGAAAATCTTATACATTTTGATCGTTGTTCATGAATCAAAAACTGGTTTAAAGAGACAAAAAGTTAAACCCCCATCCCCGCGCCTCTTTAGGAAATGTCTGGATTCGCTAGTTGTTATAAGTATGGGGGAGCAATAGACAAAGTAAATATGTTTCTGCTCGTTGCCTACAACAAATACAGCAAAAATAACAGTAACAACATTTGTTAACAAAACTGTAAACATAACATCAGAATACCACATCCTTCGGCATCATCGCACAGTGTAACAAACTGTGAAAAAATAGAAAAAATCGTCGAGTGAGGAAACGGCTCTTATGGTCATAATTTGTAATCATAAGAATTTTTGATCTCAAACGAACATACTAATGTTGCACTGAAACATTCTGCAAGCTGCATGGTAATTCACCCCTAAATAAAATCCCCAAAAAAAAAAAATAACAAGCTTGACAAATTCATTAAAATACTAATAGAGGAAAAGCGAAAACTAAGACAAGTCTGGAAAATGACTAGAAATTTTACCGATAAAATGCAACTTAATCGTGCCATAAAATACTGAAACTACGCCGTGCAAGAAAAAAATAATTTTGAAATACAGAACTACATATTGGGAGTATGAATGTATAAGCTCGTAATCGTGACTAACTTCATATCTATCATACGCGCCATTTTTTTGACATTGACAACTATTCTATCTCGAAGAGCGCCAAAAAAATTATAAGAATTGATCTGTCAAATAATTTTCATAATTTTACAAAAGTGTTTTACTATAGCTGAAAATGTCGAATTTCGTGCCAACAAAACAACATTTGAGGGAAGTTTTAATTTGCTTCTTCCATTTAAAGAAAAACGCAACTGAAGCACATCGTTTACTCACTGAAGCTTATCCTGACTGTGCTATATACGTTAGAATGTGTCAGGTGTGGTATGCCCGTTTCAAAAGTGGTGATTTTGATGTTGAAGACAGGGAACGTTCAGGCGGCCAGAAAAAGTTCGAAGATGAAGAATTGAAGGGATTACTCGAAGAAGATTCATGTCGAACGCAACAAGAACTTGCAGAATCTTTAGGAGTTGATCAATCAACCATTTCTAAACGATTAAAAGCATTGGGAATGATTCAAAAGCAAGGAAATTGGGTGCCGTTCGAATTGAAGCCAAGAGACGTCGAACGCCGATTTTTCACATGTGAACTGCTGATTGAACGATAGAAAAGAAAGGGTTTTCTGCATCGTATTGTGACTGGCGATGAAAAGTGAATACGTTACGATAACCCAAAGCGTAAAAAATCATGGGGACCGCCCGGACATGCATCAACATCAACGGCAAAGCCGAACATCTATGGATCCAAGCTCATGCTGTGTATTTGGTGGGATATGAAAGCTGTCGTGTATTATGAGCTGTTGAAACCGAATGAAACGATAACTGGCGACCGCTACCGACTACAATTGATGCGTTTGAGCCGAGCATTAAATGATAAGAGGCCAGAATATGAGAATAGACACGACGAAGTTATTCTTCAGCACGACAATGCTTGGCCGTATGTTGCAAGGCAAGTAAAAACATACTTGGAAACGCTGAAATGGGAAGTGCTACCCCACCCGCCGTATTCTTCAGACATTGCTCCTTCTGATGACCACTTGGTCCGATCGATGACACATGGCCTGGCTGAACAGCACATCCGTTCTTTCGAAGAACTGAAAAAATGGGTCGATTCGTGGATAGCCTCAAAAGATGAGAAGTTCTTTCGACGTGGAATCCGTATGCTACCAGAAAGGGAAAAGGTTGTGGCTAACGATGGACAATACTTTAAAGAATAAATTTATAGTCACTTTTTCACATTAAATGTCCAAATTACGAAAAAAATACGAGTTCATACATTCATACTCCCAATATCTAACCTGACTGCCACCAAAGCAGCATACTATCCATTGCACAAGACCACCAAAAATATAAACCACTCAAAGCTACATAACCCAGCAATAAAAAGTAAAAATGGGAAATTGTGTAGAAGCGCTGAGGAAAAACCAAACATTTTTGCATCGCATCTAGCAGACATTTTTCAACATTTTTCGAGTAGGAATCCACACAAATGAACTTCCCAATTCCTTGTTTTAATACTAAGGAAATAAGATGGACTGTTAACAAAACGCTGAGCATAAAAAGAGGCTCCTGGATACGATTTCATCACGGGTAAAATTCTTTAAGAGCTGCTTGACTGCGGGTACAGACTTCTTAGTCAACTATTTAATGCTATTATTCGATGCTACTACTTTCCAAGTCAGTGGAAGGTATCAGAAATCATCCTCATTCCTAAACCGGTTAAACCTCTGGATGTAGTCACATCCTATAGACCAATAAGTCTCCTTCCCATGTTATCTAAAGTCTTTGAAAAATGCTACTGTTATGATAGAAGAAAAACACTTTATTCCTACGCACCAGTTTGGATTCAGGAAGCATCATTCCACTATAAAGCAAATAAACAGAGTGTCTAAAGTTGCGAGAAACTCTATAGAAAAAAAGGAGTATTACACAGACATTTGACAAAGATGTTATACAAACTTAAAAGATATGCACCTCATTGTTACTTTGAATTATTAAAATCATATCTAGAAGATCGACATTTTATGGTCAAAGTGAAGGATTATGTAACCAATATTCATCCGATTAAGGCTGGCGTCCCCCAAGGTAGTGCGCTAAGGCCAGTCTTTTTACCCTTTTCACAGCTGGTTTGTCATTGACACAACATACCAACACTGCAAATTTTGCTGATGACACAGTTGTAATGGCGGGTGACAGCAAATATCCAATAACGCTTTAACTTTTAATCATAGTTAAAATTTTAAATGAATGCCACAGGACATTCTTACACATGTCACATTTTAAAATCATTTATATTTTATTGATTGTATTAAAAAATTGTAAGAAAAAAACAAACAAACATGGTCCAAAAGTGGTATAAAACAGATCACGGTTACGCCCATCATCCCTAGTAACCAAAAACTTAAATCTCCTTAACTCACCCATCAGACATGATATAACCGAATATTTTTATTATTTTTATTATTTATTAAATTGTTCTTTAGCTAAGCTATAACAATGATTGGCTTATAAGTACGTAAGATATACATATATACACTTTTTTTTTTTTTTTGATATAACCGAATATAACGTTTAAATTTGAATATTTATTTCAATGATAAAGTAATGTACCAAGAATACGTTGAATCGGATGACAGGAATATCCTCGAGTTCCAGCGAACCAGTAAAATGTAGTTCTTTTCGCTAAAGATGTTTTCACAAAAATTAATTTTTCTCAAAGGAGGTTAGTTGGGGACACTTAATGTTTTTTTAACTTGTAAGTACACGCTACTCGTACAGGCAAAGTGAAAATAGGAAAATTCATAATGTGGCATTGTGTTATATATAACATCGTGACTTTAAAAATTAGCTTTTTTGGGGTAACGATATCATTAAGCACGGTCCAAAAATGTTAAAAAAATGTTCGGAGATATACGCCAACACTTATGCCGTCGTTTTACACATAAGTGGAAAAAGCACATTATTGTTGCATATTTGTCTGCTGATGTCACACTGTGCACCGTCATCAACGATATATTTAACAACAACAACAACAACAATGAAGAGCTTTATCATTTCAGTAAAAATGTTAAATTTTCTATTTTCATCTTCGTGTTGAAGGACAAGTGTCTGCTGCTCGGATAAGTGCGTCGGCAATGACAACAACGGTACAAAATATACTCGTAATAATAATATGACAATTTTAGATTTGCGATAATGTTGGTTAGTTAACAAAATGTCCCCACACAAAAAAGTGATGGAGTTTTCTATATACAAATATATATATTATCAGTCAGGATGGGCAGAATTTTATCAAAAAAAAATTCCAATCTACCCTATATCAAATGATCTGACGGTACTTGGACGTAATTCCCTCATGAGGCTTTGGAGCTGCTAGTTTGTTCTCGGGGTATAAGGACGTAGAGGTCATACCTGACATTAGGAAATTTCAAAACAAAGGAAAAAGTTATCTGGGCAATAAATACACGGAAAAAAAAGATTTGTGAAAAATAACGTGTGCCATTCAAAAAAAAGCAGAATAATCAGGAAAAAATGCCGTTTTGAAATTCATGAAATACTCAATATAAATTTATGGGTAAACTGCAAACATTACAGTCCGAAACTTAATTATTACAGTTCCAGAATTCTGAATTATTATTGAAATATTCTATGATCGGCAATTAAAAATGACGGGGCAAACTGTAAAAATTTATGAAAATAGTTTCGTAAATTTGTTTCATTGCTTTCATTTTTTAAATCACACATTTACTTTGTTTTATATATTAAATATTTTTCTATATGTTATCATTCAATAAAATAACTTTCAAACTCATTGTTTGGCACCTGGATTTGCTTCCTTCTGTAACGAGACATTTTGGATTATTTATCCGGGACCTTTTACCTGAAGCTAGTAAGATTAGGGATGTTTACACTATATTAAATGAAAGTTTTATTATTTTATTAGCAAAAGTCTTAATGGACATCCAATGCCATTTCATAATTGTATATAACAGTTTTCCAAAAACCATTGAAACTGAAACACCACCTCTTTTTGAATTACCCTAGAATCATGAATATAGCTAGTCGAGTTGTTTGCTTTTGATCAATGCGATTTGAAGCTAAATATAGGGAACAGAACAAAATATTCTATAACTCTTCAATTATTGCTTTTCAAAAGTATTATTATGCTTAGTAAAAATTCAATTTCCAATTTGATAATTTACAAAATCAAACTGTAAAAATTGATTTGAAACTCCAATAATTGTAACTGTATTGTGAAGTACAATGTGCTTATTAATTCGTAAATTTTATTGATTCATTCTGGATATTATAAATTAAACTCAAGGGAATTATAGTTTGATCGTAATCAATTATTACAGTTTTTCGTTTACTATCCGGGCAAGAGAGGGAAAACTGTAATTATTATTAGAAACCCAATGAATTATTACAGAATATTTTTTTCAGTGTAGCTTTTTTTCCTTATAAACCGCCTGAATCTAATGCCATATTCCAAAAATGCTGCAGAAAACACACTCCTTGCTTTATTCTTATTTTCAGAAGCTGATTATGCGTACCTAAAAGACGATGGAAGACAAGGCCATAAATCTGTGAAGGGCTTTAAGACGATCAGCTTATCTTCTGCTTCTTTTAAAAGCTTCTTAAAAGGCTCTTGGCTTGCCAGCCATTGGTGCGACACGAGGCATCAAATACGACGCATAGTTTAGTAGTGGAACTTTCCAACTTGGTTACACAATGGTGGGGTATATAGTTGTGTGAATTTCCTTCCGGTGTCATGTGGTTGTATGTGAATCACGTGCCCTAAGCTCAAGTATTCTTCAATAAACTCTGAGTAGTCGATGCAGACTGATTGGTTATGTTTCAATTTATGTTCAAGGGACACTAATCTGTTAAGTGCTATGTCGTATGAATCTCCCAAGACACTGGGATTTTCTTTGAAAAGAAAGCGATCAATAAATTTGTTGTTTATGGGACACCGTTTTGTTATTTTGGAAAAAAAAATGATTCGCAAATTTCCTCTTCGGGAGTGAGACGCGTTGCCATATGTTGGTGTTGGTTGTCTATTACCCAAAATTTCTTCAATAGAGTATCGAGGCCAGGTTCAGCGGTAGTAATATGACATGATTTGCATATTAGCGTGGGTGATGTGCACGAAGTTATAGCTCCAGAAGCTATCCATCCAAGCTTTGTCTTTTGAAGCGTGGGAAGATTTGGACCAATTTTTATTTGACCAACTAACAATAGATCATAAAACAGGCCTGCACCCAAAAGTCAATCAATTTGACCAGAATGGTTGAATGTGTCACCTCTAAGTAAGTTTTATGTTAATTGGAATTCGCCACTCATTGACATTTATGTGACTCGTTGGCTGACGTGCGTGATTTGTGGAATGATAACTGCTTCGACTGTAGATGAGTATGCAGTTTGTAGTGATATTACCAAATGTAATAAAATGCCGTCGGCTACCTCGCCTTTTGTTGCTATTGAGTGAACTGCTCGCAGATTTCCACTTGTCAATGAATTCTCTCAGGGTTCCGACACTGGCCTTGTTAATTTTTTGTATGTCGAAGATGTGCTGCAAATGTGCCTGGAAAATATAGCGTTTACTATCAGACCTGCCTTTTCAGAGTTCAATGGGACTTTCATAATCTGCGCTTGTAACTTTTAGCGATAGGATTAGACTTGCTGCCCCGTCGATTAAGCATGACCACAAATACTGGAACTTTTCCACTGGTAGCCGGACGTTCTTGTGGTGCACGAGGACAGCAAACGTGTTGTAAAAATCAAGCCAATCGCAGTGTGAACCGTTAAAATTAGTGAGCTTAAGCTTGGGGAGATGAACACGTTGAGATGATGATGATTGCGTAATTCGAGTGCTGTTGAAGTTTTGCTGTGCTTGATTTGCGCGCGCGTTTGCTATATATTTAGCGATTGCACCTTTTACCTCAAAATATGTGTCTTCAAATACGCTTCTAATGTTATCCTCAAATTGTGGTTCATCTGGTATTTCGAGTTGGCCTTGTAATTATTAAAATCGTTTATACTGGCGGTCTATTTAGTATTGAGGTTTTTACCTCCAATTCAAAAACCGACATGTTTTGAAATTGTGATAGATCACTTTTAAACGATTGAATGCGGCTTAAAAGTTTACTTATTTGCAATGTTTTTAAACGAATGTTTTGTGAACTCTTACTTGACCGTGGTGGAGTACGCATGTCGTCAGCCTCACGTTCTATCAGGCTGGCTTCATGTGCCATATTCACACAATTTATAGTCTCGTGTACGTAATTTTAAATTTTTTTTAATGAATGAAAGCTGAATCCGGTTCGAAGGACCATGTGAAGATTTGAGTCTTTTCAAATCTTGGCGACGTAGGAAAATTAACAATGCAAAGCCGATAATTTTATTAATTCAAGTTTTTATTGTAAATTATGATGGACTGTATATAGTTGTACAAAAAGAACATGTGTAATGTATCGGTTGAGTAACACTGAACCCCTGGGTTCTACAAAAATAGCAATCATGCGATGTATTGTGCTGACAAACGGTAATTAAAGTGTGGGTGTGTCGCAATACCAACAAACGATAGTGATGAGTAAATAAGCGATTAGAAGAGTGAAGAGTAAGGCGTTGGCGACGAAGAAGTGATAATGAAGATCAAATTATTACGATGGCGCACTCATAACGATTTTCGACATGAGTCACTCTTAGGTTGTGGAAAAAAAAAAAATATGAAAATGGGCGTAATCAGTCAACTGCCACACCCACCACCCATACAACAATAAAACTAAAATATCTCTGAAATTAGTTAGAGTCAAGATACTGAGATAAATATCATAAAAGAACAGTTTTAACTATTTCAACATTTCATTTCAATTCATATTTTTTGTCTTTTACAAAAAACTTTCAATCTCTTAAAAGTACACTGATACAACAAATACTCGCATTTTCATACAGTTTTTACCCGATATGCTTTTAGTATTTTATTAATAAAAATGGGATCCGCAGCAATCCGCAGCCATTTTTTTTGTTTTTTTGTTTTTTTGTTTGTTTAGCTAAAGTTTTACATTTTTATATATTAGAGTATGTTGCACATCTTCGCAAGATAGACCTGGGCCACCAAACTTAAGAAATTATCTTGAAATTTTAGTTCCCAAAAACTAAATTTTTTTCAGAAAAAAATGTTCTCCCCTTTTTTTATTTATGAAATACATTCTTCATATATAGCACACCCATATAAAAAAAATAGTTTTAAGACTATAATTATAGTTAAACAACAAAAGCATCCGAAAAACACTTCAAAATGCATGCTAGCACTTTGTGTTTAGCATTCATAAACTTCGACTGCTAGCGGAATTCTTTTGTCATCTGTTTCGCGAAGTAAACTAATGTTGGGCGTACAGATAGAGCAAATCATCTAGCACAAATAATGGCAAAACGTGCCCGTTTTTGCCAAATGTGATGTCAAAACAGAGTTTGTGAAAAATTACAAAAATTTTGAAGCGTTTCTGCATCCCAAAAAATGCTTCTTTGACTACCATAATGGAGTACAAGACCAACAAAAAATCAAAAAAGCTAAATAATTTATTTGTTGAAATAATATTCTTTTTATTTTTTTAATTAGTTTCTTTCAATAAAAGTTTTATAAAAACTGTTTTTTCATATTATTTGTACATTTTGTATGTATATTCTATTGTGCGTTTTGCCGGTTGGGTTTTTAAATACCCAAATCAGGAAATTGGCTCCAGAAACTAGGTTAGCTCGGGGATCGCGAATTTTTTTCTGTAATCAATGAAGGGCGTTGATGGGTAAAAAGCCATGACAATTCCCCCCTATTAACCCACTTTTGCTTATCTTTTATATGTAAATTTTTTGGTTTTTGAAAATTCGCTAAGTTTTACCTTGGAGAAGGGCCGGTAAACTAACTTGCAAGAGATAATTTCTAGCTCCTTAATTTAATAAAGAAAACGTGAGCCCGATATTTGCTACAGTCCTGAGATATTCAATTTCTTGCCAACACTCTTTTTTGGGTATTTAAATACCTATCGTATCTGCCAGTGAAGTCTTCTAATTATGAGGATGTATATTTAGATTAGTTCAATTCACTGCTTACGTTGTTCACGCCATGGTTTGAATAGGCAATGAAGAATAGTGTAAAATGTGGCGCTATATTCGATCCATCTTCTTAAATTTTTAAAATCATACTTTACATTCATTCCTTGTGACTATGCAAAGAATATCTTTGAGTTATTAAATCATATGATCGAAATTATGTTCCATGACCTATATCGACAGAATATTAGAAGCCTTTGGGAAGTGTGTATCTAAATTTACAAGTAAGTAAAAGTATGCAATACTGATTAGTGATGTAATGGATGCCAGTTTGTCCGCAAATAATTGAAAAAATTTGTATAAGGGGCTGTTCATATATTACTTAACGCAATTTTTACAGTTTTCTGGTATTTCTAACTATGTCGCTTATGAGAAATAAAATGGTGAAATAAAAAAATATTTTAAAAGTTGTTGAATACTATAGATTATAAATTTTATTTTGCATATAAACTTGATAAAAGCCTCCCGAAAATTTTATATATATTGTCGTATGAAATCAATGTTACGTAGCGCAGTTGATGACCCCCTCCCCATCCCCATGTAACACTTCGTAACAAATCGTCTTCTCCCCCCCCCCCCCCCCTCGCGCGTTACGTAATATGTGAACGACCCCTAAGCGCAGTGGTCCAATTTAAACATTCGCTATAAATTTGAAAAAAGTATTGCGAATGAGGATGCGAATGTCAAAATTATGCAAATGTTTCGCATGTAACAAATGGAAATGCAAACATTCGTTGCGTTACTAGTACTGACACCAGAATCAGACTTCTCTCCCTACATTAGCCTATTTAGAAACTTTGCCATTAGATCCGACTCCTTCAAACAATTTCCCAACTGTAGTATTTTACATCCCACCAAAAAGAAACTGGAGCCATGGAAATGGGAGCCATTTTCCTCCCCCCTAAGCTCTGAGAAAGATACTAAAATATTACAAGTCAATACAAATAATGTGATGAAATCACTCAACTGATTTTCCGTCTCGGGATTGAGATTTTAATCCTAAATATCCCGAATCCTTATAAGTACTTCAAGATTGGCATCCCTAATAGTAACATGCATAGCTCAGCAGCCTGCTGATTATGTTTCGTCATATGATACCAAAAGCTAATTACGAGCATGCGAGCATTTAAAATTAGATTAAACAAGAGGAAGTTAAATGTTAACGTTGGATACCTTTGATATTTTTAAATCAAAATTTAGCACAAGAAAAGTTTCTTAAAAATTTCAAATTTTTAAAGAGTTAATACGATGCAATAGAGTGGTTACATATCAGTATATACAAGTATATAAGTTAGTCATTCTAAATACACTTTCTTTCCATTTGAATGCGTTCTACTCATTTTATTACTGCTGCATTTCTTTGAAGTTCTTGCAAATTTTATTTGAGGTATACAAACACGTCCACATGACCATTACCATTATGGTAAGTGCACATTTACAAGGCTATAATAACAACAATACCAACAACAAATGCAATGCAACAAAAAGAAAAAGTACAAGAAAAAAAGTTAAAAAAATAAAAAATAAATAAAATGAAACTGCCATTGAATCAATTACAATTTTTGGCAAAGTGCCAAAGTGAAAAAAAAAAACAACAAAAGAAAACAAAATTTAAAAAAATAACAAATTTTGTGCAAACCAAAGCAAATTTCTTTAAACCACATTTAAAACAAAAACTATGTTCCCATACAAATGTAAAACACACAGAAATGGCATCAACATTGAAATGGCAGTCAGCAGCAGCAGAATCCCTCAAAAGTTAAAGAAAACCCCTGGCGACCAACTGCCTGCAACGACTATGGGAATGTTTACAAAAATGTTTTTGTTTTTGTCTCTCTCTCTTTGTATGTGTGTGTGTGTGTGTGTGTAAATCAGGTTGAAAATGCTTGCCACATTCACGTATGCAACAACAAAAGCACCACCAATCGAACAAATGTAACAAATGTAAATGCAACACTGTGCAAAATAACAAAAAGTACTCCTCGTATACTCGTACAATTGTAATGCTGCCAGTATTGCCAACTGCCTTGGGATAAATTTCAACTTAAGCGGTAAAGTTTTTTGTAATACGGTTTTTTTGGCTCTTTCTTTTCTTTTACTTAATTTTTATTATATTTTCTTGTTTAAAAATGTTTGTTATTTTGGTAAGTAAAGCTCTAACGGATTATGAAACTGATTGCGAGTAATCCTCTCCTGTTTTCTTTTCTCTTTTTTATTTTTGTATGACCAGCAAATGCACATGCCTCTTATATTGTATGTATTTTTACTTCATTTTACATAGCGGTTACAGGGTATATTGACATCCAGAAAAGGCATAGGTTTAACTAAAAAAAGTTTTGTCTTAAAGTTTAAGTCACCGAAAAACCTTTTGATTTGTTTTAATTCTGCTTGTTCGGGTGCTTAAATATGTGGATTATTACAATTTTGAAATTAATACACACAAGGCAAAATTAAAAACGATTTTAAGATTACAGTTGAAGTTACTCTCGTAATCGGATTAGTCTCTTCTTACCACAAACGCGCTGTTACAGTAAATAAAACAACGTTTGATTTATGAAAGCATAAATCTTTTTAATAACTGTAAATTAATAAAATATAAATAAATCTTTTTAATTTTTCTTTTTCAGTAATTAATCTAATCAGATCCTATCTTCTGTATACATTCTAAGCTGTGTTACTAAGTTGGTAATTCTATATTAAATTTCTTGTCAATAGTTAGAGGTGTCCCCCAAGGATCGATTTTCGGTCCCTTTTTGTTTGTCCTTTATAGTAATGCCTTAACAACGACAGTGATATTCATGTCTATGTTTATCTCAATTAAGGGGTTACATTTCAGGTACCATGAAATAACTCCCAAATCAAATAATTCCTAATCGAAAAAATGAAATAACTCCCAAAAATCTTCATATAAAAAAAATTAGGAGATATTTCATTTTTTTATTGGGAGTTACAGTCAAATAACTCCTGATCGGCAAAAATTTTAGGAGTTATTTCATTTTTCCATTAGGAATTTTTACTTAACTTTTCTAAAAAAGGAATATTAAAAATTTTTTTGGGGCTTTAGTTAGATTTACATAAAATATAAACTAGAAAAATAAACGGTTATTACGCATTCTATCGTTTATAAACAATTAAAATTTTTATCAGAAGTTTGTTTCAAACATATGTAAGTTTCGCTCGATTTTTGTACTATCATTATTTTGAACTCTCAAAAATTTAATCACAAAGTTTTTGAGAATTTAAAAGAACAAAAGTAAAAAATTTTACTATTATCCTTTTAAATTCTCAAAAACCTAAACAAAAAAAAAGAATTTAATACAATTTCTTGTTTTCAAAATTAATATAATTTACCTTGATTGAAAACTTATTTTCTGTAACTACCATTGTAGTACCTCATATGGTTGTTGTTCAAGTCATAAAAAATTTAAAATTTGGCTCAAATTCCTTTTTCTTAAAAAAATAATAATAATTTAGTTTCAAATAGGAATTTTGGCCGAAAAAATTTTTGGTCAAACTTCCTTTTCTAAAGTGCATTTCAACCAAAATCAAAAAGGAATTCCAACCAAAATGTTTTGGCCCGAGTTCCTTGGGTGAATTTCCAAAAAAAGAAGGAAATTGGGCCAAAAACTTATTTTGGCCTAAATTTTTTTTTTGGAATTCCTTTTTAATTTCGATCGAATTTCACAGAACCTAAATAGTTTCTTTGGATTTATTCCATTTGCAAAACCAAACAGTTTGGTGATTAGACGTTTAGGTGCCGTCACAGTAGAATCAATTTATTATAGAGGGTGGAACAATATCAAAATTAATAATATCCATATTTAGCCTAAGTACCTCGTGGTGTATCTTTGGAAAGTTTACAGGATAAATTTCATTTATTTTTGCTCAAATTAGGAGTTATTTCATTTTTGAATTAGGAGTAAATTCATTTTTGTATTAGGAATTATTTCATTTCATTATGAAATAACTCCTAATTGCAAAATAACCTCTAAAAATTAGGATTTATTTCATTTTTGTATTAGAAGTTATTTCGTTTTTTGTTAGGAGTTATTTAATAAGGACTTATTTAGCGTTAGAACTTATTTAATTTTTCAATTAGGAGTTATTTCATTTAGAGTTATTTCGTGGAGCCACATTTCAAAGAATTGATATTTTTTATTTTCTCATTAAATAGTAAAATATGTCTAGAATATTCTCCTCAAGTCAATTGGTGCAAAACTCTAGGAGATAGAACCTTGGGAAGTTCCGCTCGTTGGGCCAGGTGTTACTTCAACTGAAAACTTGGGTAGTGCTTAAAGATAATTTTGAGTAGTACTTGAACTAAGTATTTTTTTATCACAACTATATTCTGAGGAGTCACAGGAATTTAAAATTTTGAAATGAGAATTCCACAGAATTAGTGTAGAATTCTACACACACTTTGTTCGGGTTTATGCAGAGTAGCATGCCCCTTTTTTAATGTTTTTAGAAATGTGGGAATAATTAAGCACAAATTAGTTGAGTTTACAAGTTTATTAAAAAGAAGGTGATTTGGTAGTGATAATGGCGGAGTGCCAATATTTTTAAAAGAGTACAAGGAGGAAGTGCCAATCGGCGACTTCCTTGTTGAGAGTTGAAAAAAGATCTGATTCTATTTTATATTACAAATGGATATAAAAATTAAGTAACGTTAAGCGCCCAATGTTGCTACATAAAGCTAAAATGTACAATATTCACATCAATAATACAAGAAATATCTAGCCAACATTGGGCGAACAATGTTGATGACAAAGTTGGGAAATTTAAAGATACAAATTTAATAAATACAATAAAATGAAATATGACCAAATTAATAAATACAAGAAATGTTGCTGTGTCGAACTCAATGAGGTTCATGTCCTCAACATGCCGCGCCCCTTGCATCTGTGCAAGTTGTTGTGGCTACGAATAGGCAGCGTCCATAATTTTCCTAAGTAGTGCCTACATTTTGCGATTGATGGCGCCTAGTGGAGAAATTCGTATAAGCACGAGGGCGACCGCTGCATTAGTTTGCTGGTTTATTGTGTAGGCGTTTCTGCCTGGATATTCGATGGGGCGAGACCACAGTGGCTACAGCTGGCAAGGGAGCTTCATGCTCCGGTGCGATGAGAGATCGCCAAACACTTGACTCAGTTCTTGTATCTCCGTATAGCGTTCGTTCACGCTCATTTCCTGAAAGAAAGTGGGTTAAATCGATCACACAATCGACATCTTGTGAGCTTGACCGAGAGGTTTTGCTTTTTCTTCTTCTGTAAAGAGACTATTATTATTGTTTGTCAAATAGAATGATGAAACATGAATATTGAAAGAGATAGAAAAAGGGGATCTATGGGGTAGAGTTTGGAAGTAGAAGAGTGTATGGGTAGTGGAGTTGGCTCTTATGCGGAAGATTTTGTTACGCCAAGTGAAATGAAAATGGCTTATTGTATGCAGAGGGGCCACTTGGCCTTTGTCACCCAGGGATGAGAGGAACGGGAGGTGTCCTTCCCTTGAGTGTTCATACAAAGGCAAGTGCAATAAGCTCTTTCCTACGCCTAACAAAACCAGGGGGTTGGATTTGTTCGTTCGACGTTAATTGGATCCATTGAGGGGGTACGATGTTTCCAACTTTAAGGTTTCGCTTGACATCTAACCGCTTGAGTTCTAGCTGGGGAAGGCTTATTGTATGCAGAGGAGCCACTTGACCTTTGTCACCCAGGGATTAGAGGAGCGGAGGTGTCCTTCCCTTGAGTTTGCATACAAAGGCAAGCGCAATAAGCGTATTCCCACGCATGACAAAAACCAGGGGATTGGATTCGCATGCTCGGCTTGAACTGGAATCATCGAGAGAGTACGATGTTCCAACTTGGAATTTTTGTTTGGTGGCTCACCGCTAGAGTTCTTACCGGGGAAGGCTTATTGTGCGCAGAGGAGCCACTTGACTTTTGCAACCCAGGGATGAGAGGAACGGAGGTGTCCTTCCCTTGAGTGTGTGTGCAAAGGTAAGCGCAATAAGCTTATTCCCACGCATAACAAAAACCAGGGAATTGGATATGTATGCTCGGCAGGAACTGGATCCATCGAGGGAGTACGATGTTCCAACGAGTTTTTGGTTGACTCATAATGGGCGATAGCCACCCTGCCGGGGAAAGAAAAAAAATTAGTTTGGGTTGTAGTCTTCTTGTACAAGCGAAAATATTTTCGTTCTTGTAAATGTAAGTATATATATAGAGAGAGAGAGAGAGAAATAGAGAGAGAGAGAAAGAGAGACAAGAGATATAGATTTAGTATATATATATAGAGAAAGAGAGAGAAACAGAGGGAAGAGATATAGTTTCTGTTTGGTCCAAAAATTTGAGAGAAGAGAGTTAGAGTTAGTTTTTAAAATTTTCAATTAACTTAGCAAGTCAAGGTAAGTGTACATAATTTTTGTGCTTGTAAATGTAAATGTAAGGAAGAGAGAGAGTTAATATTGTAATACTATTTTAATTTCATGAAAGTTTGTATGAAGGAAAAAGAGAGTTAGAGCGATTGTTTTTTTTTTTTTATATTCATATTGAATTGCTAGCACTATGAAAATGACTTTAATTCCGAATGATTGTGAGACAAATCATTTTCGAGTCACCGACTGGAATAGTAACATTTCGTGGACCGACTGGAATAGTAACATTCCATCCAAGTTGGTGAGATTGTATATTGAGCATATACGGCATAAATTGTGCCCTAATTGTATACTTATGTGTATATGACTTGGATTGTACATATAACTGAAACTGTATCAATAAATATATATATGTATATTCATATTTATACACAGTTTTAATGTTTTTTTCCAAGGGTTTTTTATTAAATGTATAATTTGATTTCAAATTATTTTTATAAAAATTTTGAGATTATGTTTTTGTCAGTAATGTGCATATGTTTTTGCGCTCACTTACTGTGACATAATTTAAGGGTGGGTTTTGATGTTGCTGTTGTTGTTGCTATGCTGCCTTTTGATATATCACTGTCGCTACTTTAGCATGCAGGCAGTGCGTTTCGGGTGGACAAGTGCCGAATGAAATACATCACGAATAAAATTGGAAAAAAAAATTCGATTGGCGGGATTTTTTCTTGTATGTATGTAATACAAAAATTACAAACAAAATTTTGTTGGGAATAAGACATAAATTTTCAACTGTTTTATTATTTTGTACGGAGTTATGTATATGTGATTATATATATTTTGTCCCGTTTTATTTTATAACGGGCTTATCTTTATTATATCGGTTTTTTTTTTTTTTTTTTTTTTTAATGTGTGAAAATTATTTTGAAGTTGGTAAGTATGTGTATAGATGTGCGACTTACTGTAACCTATTGAGTCTTACTATTGCTAGGTTTATTTGCTGCTGCTGTTCCCGCTACTTTCTTTATAGGTGCTGCTTTTCGCTGTGCTTTTTCGCTGCTTTCGGTGTTATTGTTGTCCGTTGTGTGCTGCGTTGATGATGCTGTTGCAGGTGGAGCTGCTGTTGCTGGTGTAGCTGCTGTTGCTGATGTAGCTGCTGTTGTTATTTTATCGCTGCCCTCGTTTGCCCTAAAACACATTTTTTTTTTTTTTTTTTTGGTTGGATTTTTGTAAATTTACAAAATCTTTGTTCTTTATTTTTACGTTTATTATATTAGTTTTTTATTTTTTTATTTGTGGTTTAATCAAAATGGCCGTACACCAACGCACTCTTTTTTAATTTTTGTAGTTTTATATTTGCAGAGCTTTATAATTGGTTTTGTTTTTAAAGAAGGTTTATTTTAATAATATTAATTTTCATTTGAAATTATTATAAGTTGAAAGTTAATTTTTTATTATTTTTTTTGTTTTTGATTTTGCTCACGAAAAAATGATCATCAGCGAACCGGCATTGCTGTCACGACACTCAAGAAGTTGATGAAATGCTTTCTCGCTTATTCGACTAAAGTTCGAACATCGAATTATTGGCGAGTTGGTTCAATGTTTTTAGCTCGAAGGACCATGTTCGGGTTTATGCAGAGTAGCATGCCTCTTTTTTAATGTTTTTAGAAATGTGGGAATAATTAAGCACAAATTAGTTGAGTTTACAAGTTTATTAAAAAGAAGGTGATTTGGTAGTGATAATGGCGGAGTGCCAATATTTTTAAAAGAGTACAAGGAGGAAGTGCCAATCGGCGACTTCCTTGTTGAGAGTTGAAAAAAGATCTGATTCTATTTTATATTACAAATGGATATAAAAATTAAGTAACGTTAAGCGCCCAATGTTGCTACATAAAGCTAAAATGTACAATATTCACATCAATAATACAAGAAATATCTAGCCAACATTGGGCGAACAATGTTGATGACAAAGTTGGGAAATTTAAAGATACAAATTTAATAAATACAATAAAATGAAATATGACCAAATTAATAAATACAAGAAATGTTGCTGTGTCGAACTCAATGAGGTTCATGTCCTCAACACACTTGGTCGGATTATAAAGTTGTTTTGAACGACCGCCTATGGTTAATAATTACACTCATTAGTGTTCTGCTTCACTGCTTTTACATTTCGCTCACTTCAACAATTAATTAGTTTTAGGCTTCCTTTCATTAAAATACATTTTGCATACTAACTACAAAAGAGGTACAACTCAAAAAAAAAAAAAATGTTTGTGAAACGACAAAAAATGTTTTGCTTACCTACGGATAGATACAGTGGCGTAACAACAAAGTAAGGGGATCTGTGCAAAAAGTTTCAAAGGGCCCTCAATTGGTTTAAAACAAATCTAAATAAATTTTAAGACGGGACTGCTATAGATAAGAACTTACCAATAACAATACCTTTCAGTAATTGGAGGGCCACCTCAAACAACGTTGTAAGCGCCCATTGAAATAATAGGCGCTTACAATATTGTTTGAGGCGACCATTCAATTTTCTAAACTTCAATTTTAGTTTCTTTGTAAGTACTATTTATTACACACTTACATTTGCTCTAATTTTCATAGAATAATAGATAAGTGATGTTAAATTGTTCAATGGAAATCTGTCAATTAAGCGTGTGTGTTCGTCAACGACGGCATTGACAGGATTCTAATTATTTTCAAACCATTTGAAGAAGACACAAACATGAAATTGCTATTTATTATTAAATAAATAATTATGCTTATAAACAATAATAATAACCATTTTACTACACGAAAAGTCAACGAAAATAACATTATCAAGCATACCATAAAATAATTAGTTTGTATTATTGTTACTATTGGCAACAACCGGAGATATTGCACAACAATAAAGAAATGATAAAATCAGAATTTGTTTGAAGTGCATGCCATTTCTATGTTGGCAAATATTTAATATTTCAAAAATAAATAAATCATTTGTATTGACATAAATGGATAGAAATAACCAATATGAACATCAACAGCATGAACAACACTTTTTCTATGTAAAAATAAACAAAAAAACAGATTCAAGAATAGCAAGTGTATTACATAAGTTAACTCACTTTACTTAACTCTTATCATGAACACCATTTCTATTAAATTAATAATTTTTAAAATGAAAAGCATTACATTTTTTTATATTAAAGCAGATGCATTCATTAAACCACATCACAGTAGGGAATCTCAGTATGGAACACCAAATGGAAACATTCATCAGTAATAGAATTAAAATCTAACAAAAGCTTGAATTCTAAACGGCCTAAGTGGAATCTTTAACTGCTTTTAATCCTAAGTCTAACGATGTATAATGGTAATGGCCAACCTACCTAAGTATCTAATACGAGGGAGTTAACAAAGGTTCGATTATAAAGGCTGTTTATAATTATATTGAAAGGCTAGACGAAAAATTCTCCGCTATGCCCGAAGGCATCACAGTCTTTCCCAGCAAGCAAGGTACAAAGGAATAGTATAAATGTTCGCACAACCTTTACGACTTATCCGTTTTCCGTTTTTAGTAGCTTATGTTTTCTTTATTATCTAAAGGAGTAAAGGGTTGAGTGTTGATCCCTCCGCCCCCCATTGCGACTGCGAGTTTATTTATTATTTTATACACATATACATCCAAAATTTGTGCACTTCCGAGCGAATTTTGGAAGCAAAATGTAACAAAAACCATAACTGACTTTCTAAAAACGTGAAAAATTAATATACTTATATTTAAACAAAAAAATCACTTTTTTAGACTGGATTAGGTTAATATTGGTTGGAAGTAAACTGATGAATTGATCATCTACTCCAATTCTTCGTGTGTATCTCCGAAAGTCATTATGTTTCAGAAAATCCTGTCAGATGGCAAAAGGCCGAAATGCGAGAAGGAAATTATAATTGGATTTTTTTTAACCCATTTTGGTTGGACCATCAACATTAAATATTCAATATATATATTTTTTCCAAAAGTAATCACTGTTTCTATATATACTAACTTTAAAATTGCATTTAGATAATTTAAAAATATTGTATTCCACCTGACTTAAAGGCCAGGTGATACATACTTTTTTGGAAGATGGTTTTCAAAATCAACAAAAAATAGTAAAATTAATTATTTTACATTTATGCAGAAATTATAACTTCACAGGTCCTTTTATATATTTTTAAGAGGCTACAGCTGACCAAACTTTTGTAAAAAAATACATATAGAGTAAAGAATACATAGAGAAATAAGTAAAATTCAACAAGAATGCATATTTTCTCATTTCGCAATCTCTAACTTATAATAACTTATAAAATACTGTGTTAAGTACATTTGATCCCAGGAAATATTTATTGCTCATGATGTGGCATATTTTTAATCTTTTTTACACCTGCTTACTTTATTTTCTTGGGGTAGACATATGGAAATTGCATTTAAAAAATTTTCAAAATTGGATCATGGTGTCAGTACCGGTCCAAAATGAGTTAATTATTTCGCCAAATGAACGACCACAAAATACCGAACAAACAAAATATTAAAAAATGCCTAAATTAGTATAACTCACACACACCCCGCTAGATATTTATAATAATATCTGCTGAGAGTTTGGGTTCCTTATTCTCTTAGAATATGCCCATCTGTCACAAATTTCCATTTTATGTCTTCTACCACTTTATTTTTCAATCAATTTCAAAATATTTAAAAGTTTTGATTTTTGAAATTGCATCACAACAATTTTTAGGAATTAAATAATGTGTTACAGGCTTAAAGAACGTGTAGTCATCATAACAACAGTGTATACAGAGACGGGCAAATCAGACGGCCGTTTCGGAATCCGCCACGATTCCTCATCAGTGATCTTAGTGATAGTTCTTAATCTTTCAATATATTTGACATATTTTTTGTGTTTTTTATTCCAAACTATTATACTGTAGGGTTGTTTTTTACGCCAAGTAGTGATTTACGCCTTCATGTGCTGTAAATTTAACAATTGACGGTTAGATTAAGCAATTTTTTTTTAATTTTCAGTTGATATTTTAGACAATTTCCACTTAAATTTATAAAAAATAAAAAAAATTTGTCAATAAGTTCTTTATCAATAAGTATTGTAATCAAAAACACTTTGAAATAATTGTTTGTATTATTTTGAATTCTGTATGAACTGAGCAAAATTTAAAGTATTAATTTTCGACCTATTTCAGGGGGGGAGGTGGGGTAAGGTTTGGACCCCAAACCTTTCCCTTCCTGTGTACGCGTCTGTCAGTAAATGTAGATTTGTGTGTTTGTTTTCGCTTTACAAAATGAAACTTTATGTCCCATGCACCAAATTCCAATATTGTATCGTGGATGATGCCAAAGAAATTGTATTTTTCACTAAAATTGTATTATTTCGCTCCTAAAAATGAATTATTGTAAATAATTTCACGAACGCAGAAAGTTACAGAAAGTTGTTTACATGTTTTTTTTCGAAGAAAATCAATAAAAGGAAGGTATTTTTGGAGGAGATATAAACTAATATAATTATTTGAATATACTTAGCTTATTGAATATTCCGTAGAAGAATTTGAGATGCTTTTCATAGTACGCAACAACCGCAAATGCCACAGTTACTGCAGTCGCACGCAAACGTAAGTTATCCTTCACCTTAATACCAAAGCCAACACCAAAGCACAAGTGCAACA
Source organism: Toxonevra muliebris (assembly GCA_963691655.1). Lineage (NCBI taxonomy): Eukaryota > Metazoa > Arthropoda > Insecta > Diptera > Pallopteridae > Toxonevra > Toxonevra muliebris. Next base: position 35,280,794 of record OY829328.1, on the reverse strand, counting down.
TACCCTCTCCAAGTGGGAAAGAAAGTGGCGATATATCAACAGTGAATTCCGGCCTTTTATTGAACAAAAATGCGACTGGTGAATGGATGATGATAAGATATGAATTATTTTAGGAAATGTAAGCGAAAACAGAACTGATGGCCACCTACCTAACTTTCTAATCTTAATTTCAATTTTCCAATGAATCTCGATTTAAAACAAATTTAATCGTCTCAACCTAAGGGGCCGTTCACATATTACGCAACGCAATTTTTAAACAATTTTGACCCTCCTCCCCTGGTCGTTACACATCGAAAAAAACGTACTCCTAAAACTCAATCAACTTCTCATAATTTTATAATTTTTGGTCGATTTTCTTCTATCCATGAAAAGAATTTTAGCAATGATTTTCGAATTCATCGATGCCCCCCTCCCCCCATGTAATACTTCGTAACAAATTGTCGGAAACAATTTTGAGCGTTACGTAATATGTGAGCGGCCCCTAAGTAGTCCGGCGTACCTCCTTTTTTCGCAGATAAACTAGAACTGAGTTGTTTTGTGACAAAGTTGTATCCTAACACTGGCCGTCGATATCGTATTTGAAATGAAAAGTAAAAAAAATATCTTATTAAATGTAATGAAAAAATCAGTATAACAATGGATTAAGGCAAATCATTTTTGATATCCTTGACATTGGCTACACGCACGTTCCCCCTACTATGGCAGTTTCACACTTAACCGGCAAAGACTAAAATAGCAACGAATCGGCAAATATAAACCATATTCACACTTACTTGCCGATACCAACACCATATCGTCGTTTCGATTGTGCATTCGTGCCGAAAGATATTACAGCCATCGTGACACGCGCCATAGAGCATCACGACTAATGTTTACAGAAGAACTTTCAATATATATAGATACAAAAACTATTTATTTCGTTTATATTTGCTGCCATGGCATGCCGTTTGAATCCATCCTCAATCCAAATTCAAACATTTTCGAATAACAGATTATTTACAGGAAAAAATAAATAGGTTGAAAACTTCCAACAATTTTTTATAATAAATGTAATTAAAGCAGGAAACAAAAACTAAACAAAAATTTTTAAATTACTCATATAAGTACATTTTATTTTATGTATATAATTATCCTAATTGAAAGGAGCTGTCAACCCAATACCTTAAAAAAATATCCCTTTATAGCGTCATTGCTAAGTATAAAAGCTTTAGCTGACGCACAACCGAAGCTAGTTCAACAACATTGTTCAGAAATTTTAGATTTTCGCAGTCCACTAGAAAATGTTCGACCATAATTTACCAATATTTCACATTAACATGAGACTTTGGCGTTTCTTGGGTTTCATAGAATTTAAAAATTATCGAAAAGTGCTAATATTTTCAATTTTGCCATTCCTGATAAATATTTTTCAAATTATAAATTTTTACATAGCATGGGGGAAATTTGAAGAAGAAATTTTCAATTTTTTTATGATTGTCATCATATTCAATTCAATGATGCGTTTATTTATAGTGGTCGTGAATGAAAGGAAATTTGTAGAATTTGTTACAAATATTGCGAATTGGTATATAGATGCAGAAGTAAGTCAAACATGGCAATAAATATACTAGAAAACGCTAAATTTCTAAAACTTACTGCGATCTGAGAATTTATGTGTTTCTTGGAAATTTTGGATTTCAAACTGAAAAATTTGGTGAAATTCAACGTCTAGAAATCTTCAGAAATCCTTTAATCTCATATTAGTAAATTAAAAAGAAATTTTCTTTTTGAAGGAACGCTATAAAGATCGTGATACTTTGGAAAAATTAAATGAGACTGGCGAACGTTCGCGTACATTTTCAAGAATTAGCCATTCTTTTGGCATTGTATGTGTAATTATCGGCTCAATATATCGTTTATTACTAAAGGAACGAAGTAAGTGAAATCTTAGTATAAAAAGCAATATACACTTCCCACGGATGCAAAATAAAGCAAAAAAAGAACAGTTCAAAGCCAGTGTTTACAAATAAAGTTAAATTAAAAAATCGAGTGCCGCAAATTTTAACCTCGTATCTGCATTTGTTTTTTTTTTAAGAGCCACACTTTTTTTGTTTCTTTTCGTTCCGTATTTCGAGCACTCATACAAATAATTAAAGTTAACCCAAAAATAGAATTCGTTATGGATATTTATATTCCCGGTTTCGATGTATTGGAGAGCCCATTATATGAGATAATTTATTGCCTTCAAGTCTTTTGGCTAATACCATTCGTAGTATGCACTTATATAACCTTCGTTAATATCTTCATACCCTGGCTCATGTTTGGCATTGGTGTTTTAGAAGACTTACGTCATAAGTTAGAGAAATTAAATTTGATCCATGATGAGCGTAAAAAATTGATGGAATTACAGAAATGCGTAAAATATCATAATAAAATTATGAAGTAAGTAAAAATTATGGAATTAATTTATACATATTATTTATTTAAATTAACCATAAAAAAAATTTAATGGCATTTTTATTCATATTTCAGATTTTGTAATGACTTGGAAGAGTTAGTATCTTTTCTGTGCCTTGTTGATGTTGTCTTGTTTAGTATTGAATTATGCATGCTCATATTTTTCATTGTAATAGTAAGTAAAATCTGTGAAATTGTAAGCAAAAATGAGATTGATTCACATATAACCGGCACTGAAACCAAAAAGTGTGCCAAATAGCCAATTCGGCCTTGTCGACTCCTGAAAATTAGTTTGTATGAATCAATACTTTATTACAATATTTCTGTCGATCAGAATCAGTATTCTCAACAACGAATGCAATTGTCCATTAGAACTGTTCCGTATCGTGTCCATTAGTGTGAATCAACACATTAATTTCTTCCGGTAGAATATTTTATCTTACTAGGCGAAGAGTCCGTTCGCCTAGTAAGATAAAATATTCAATTGAATCGATTTTAGACAGCGGAAAATCGATAGTTTCGATAGTATCGATAGTTTTAAGTTTTTTCAGGAGAGCAGTTTAAAGTTTCAAATCCTTACTCCAAATCAGGGGTCGGTTTTTTTTGGTTTAACTGTCTTGAGGGATAATTGCCGCCCTAAAAAAGATACAAACATGAAAAATTAATAGCAAATAGATTTAGACACGCACAATACGATGTTAAGCCATTATGGTTTGTGGCCTCTATTCTGTTTTATTTCTATTGTCTATTATTTCTTTTTCTTTCCATTCTACTTCTTCTTTTATGGCACAACACCTCTTGGATGGAATAGACCTACAGTTTTATTCCAGAACCGAAGAGCAAGGTGAAAAGCCTTTCTTGGTATGGCTCCACAATAACTATGAACTACCGACATATCTGCCGCATTCACAAACATACTTTCATAGTTTTCCTTCCTATGATTCTCTACATATGCCGTTTTAAACTATATATTTTTATGGGAGATTTCACGTCATCTTGCCCAATAACTATTACCATCATACCGTCTTCACGCACAAGCTTTCGTTGTGTTCCTTCCTATGTTTTCTCAGATATACACTGTTAAAGTCTCTTTTTATTGCCCATTTTCTTTAACCAATTCATTATTTTAGAGCATTCCCATTGGCAAAATTATTGAGTAAACTATCAATTATATACCACAAATAATTGAGAAAATACACCGATTAAAAAAACAGCATTGCAAAGGAGGTGTCACACCCACTAACTCAACCCTAATATTTTCATTCCAAATCTTAGTACCACAATACAAATAGTTCCTCAGATGTCGTTACATGCTAATTAAAATCGCACAGAAAAGAAAAAAGAAAAAAATTGTTTAAGAGTTACCATCACGTGATGAAATGTTGGTTTCTTATTTATATAAAGTACCAAAAATTTTATCTCTGTAGCAATCGATAGTTTGAACGATTGTTTTTGCAAAACTATCGATAGACAAATAGTGACAAGACAATCGATACTATCGATAGACTATCGATGTTTAGCAAACACTAGTAGCAGGGGATGTCTCTATTTGTGAATATCAGCAAAAGCAGAGTTGATCGTTTTCTTACTTACATTTTATGTAGTATTGATTCGCAATATTTTTATATAGTATTATATATATATTATTATATATATATATATGCATGCATACTTATACTGATCAGTGAATTTACTTATAAAACTATGTCGCAATTTAGAGAGAAGGGTTATGATATTCATGTTTAGTATATACTTTTTTTTATTTGGTTTAACTGTTATTCTTTGACAATTTTCTCAATTTCAACTATTCTGAAGATTTTGTAGTTTCACTTTTAATCCATTAAGAACGAGCGGGAACCAAAGTAGATCAAGAAAGTAACTTGAGAAAAAAATTGTTTTTGAATCTGGCTCAGGAACGGCTCAGCGACATATGGCACCGCTAGGCTTTACTAGGTTAATAAACTCAAATATTAAGCAATAATAAATAGATATCTGCTTTAATTGCACTTTTAGTTTCTTTTGTGTGAATCTGCCATTCAAACCTCCTTGGTCCGATTTCGGCAAGTTTTGATATCTTTTTAGTTGGAAATATTAATCTAGAATGCTTTGCTTTAATTTTGATATATCTTAATCCGTCTTTATATCCACCGATCATAAGTTTTCATTCATCAACCTTGGTTTTCATTCACTTCGTGTTCTAACAAAAGTAATAACTTTTTTTAAAAGCTATTGATGCGATACGAATTTCTTCCAATCCAATCAAAAACATGTTTTAAACTTGGTTATTAGTAATGTTTGAAAATAAACATTCAACAAAAATCACTCGCGAAGTTTTTATCGAAAACGCATACCGTTCTCACTAGAAGACTCAAAGAAGATTCTTTCATTCGTAGGCTGAAAACATAGTGAAGCAGAGATTAAAACGAAATATAATAGCTCGGTATTATTAATATAGAAGTAAGTACCAATTTGAAGAAATTTTTCAACTTTTCAAATACCTCAGAGTTGTTATTTTTTCACATTGCTTACTGCTCCATGCAGTTTTTCGCCTTTATTTACTAATTTTTCTCTTTCAGGTTCGTAACATTACATTAATATTAACTGTTAGCGTTTTCTTAAGTTTTATTTTTACTACACTCTTCTTAACTTATTGGTATGCGAACGAGTTTACTTATCAGGTATGTGTATGAAACCTTTGAGCGATCCACAAACTTAATTAATTCATGAATCGCGAATAAATTCTTATTTCTCCTGAACCTGAATTGGCGTAAATTCTTATTATAACTTCATATATTAAAATTATAGAGTTTGAACATAGCCGATGCAGCTTATAATGTGAATTGGATTGATGGCAACAAAGAAATACGTGGATATATTCTAAATATAATTACTAGAAGCCAGAAACCATTGCAGGTTTCTCTATTTCTGATTTTTGTTCTTTTATTTATACCTATATTATAAATTTCTTTTTACTATAATTATAGATTACTACGGGAGGAATGTACCCGATGACATTGCAATCATTTCAGGCAATCCTCAGAGTATCTTATACATTTTTAAATGTATTAAATAGTATGCAAAGAAAGTAATATCCATATAATAAATTTATGTTCAATTGTTATACTCGGCGTTTTTATGTATATACATTGACTCACAACATTGATCACAAAAGCAACATATTTTGGAAACGACGAATAGTCAAGAATGGCGTCAAATCAAAAAATAAAAAAGTAGTTAAGTTTCTACTCATTCAGATGAACAGAAGTGGAAAAAACTTATTAAATCAGATAATATCTTCTGGTTCCAAAAGGGACTTGAAAGTTCCGAAATTAAGATTTTTTTGAAATTTCCAGCCAATTTTTTAATGTGAGTGATCTGCTATTTCTCAACTGTTACATTGAATTCCTTGGAACCATTCTACTCAATTCAATTGTATTTGACAAATTTTGGCTTCATATAATACAGTTTAATGATTTTATGCTCTGACCTTTATACTGGATTGCTTTTATGCTATTATTTGTCTCCTGCGCATTACCCTCCATTCATTAACTCAGTTGCTGCAATTTGAACACCAACAACGAAACCTTTCATGAAATGCCGATGACAGTTTTTGTACAGCTCGTCCTTTTAACGTTTAATTTGTGGAGCTCGTTTGGCAAGTTTGCTGTAACAAATAGATATTTTAAGGAATTCAAAATTTTTATGCAAACCAACTTTATGTTTCTTTTTCTTTATTTTTGTTCGACTGACATTCTGTTTAAAACAACAAATCTTGTCGGCCTTTAAATTTTTGAGTTTATTCGTCATAAGAGTGCAATTCTAATTTAGCATCCTACATAAACCACATTATAATATTTTTTACAGTTATCGGTTTGCCTCTGCTGCTGACGAGTATCAGTATCATAATCAAATAACTCCTTCAGCAAAATGCAACTTACTTCCAACTTACTCGGCATTTACATCAAAGTCATTTTGAAATTTTCATGTCTGTAATATCGAGCCTTAACACTGAATTGGCGTAAACACCAAAAAGTAATTTTTGTAGGGTAAGGTTTTCGCTGTTATGCTTTAACCCTTAAGTGCGTATGCAGTTAAATTTAACTGCACCACCGAAGTTTAAAAATTTTCTAAACTATTTTTTTTTGTTTTAACATTTTAAATGATTTTAATTTTTAAAGTAGATTTGTAGCTTCAATTTAAACTGCTTATGGCGCTGTTCTAATGTTGCAGTGGCTGGTCCAGAGGGGGATGGGAGCTATAGGTGCTGAAGCCCCCTCCCCCCAGAACCTCACAACCTTGATTTACCAAATATATGCGAAAGGCAGTAAATTTATAAGAAACAGTGATTTTTGAGAAATCAAAAATTTTTCGATTTTTCCAAAAAGCCATCAGCAGTGACACAAGCATTTACTTTCAATAAACAAAGAGTTTTAGAATTTAAAATATTGTTTTACATAATATATTATTTTAGTAATAATAATTTAATATAAATATTAAAATGGGGTCGAATATTTGAATCAATTCTGATTACTTTAGGTCTGAATTTTAATCTGAATTTGGTTTGAGTTTTAATCCGCGTTTAGTCTAAATTTTTGATTTGCTTTCGGTCTGTATTTAAGATCCTTCAGGTCTAAGTTTTACTCTTAGTCTAAGTTGTAGTCAGAATTTTGCTCAGACCAGCGTTTACTCAGCGTTTGATCTGATTTCTGGTCTTAACTTCAGTTTGATTTGTATTTGGCGGTTTAATCTAACTCTTAGTTTGAGTTATGGTCGCAATTTTGTTCTGCATTGGCTTGATACGTATTTTAGTCTGAATTTTGGTCCGAATTCGGTCTGAATATTGTTTTAAATTTTGGTCTGAATTCGTCTGGAATTTTGGTCCAGTTTTTGTTTAACTTGAGTTAAAATTATTTGGCATGAATATTTATCAGATATTCCCACTAGTTTTTGCGCTGAATTTTGAGTTGCTTTCGTTCGGTAGTTGGCGTCCTTTTGGTCTAAAGTTTGTCCAACTATTAGTCTCAGTTGTGGTCTAAATTTTTTTTTTTAATTTTGAAATAAATTTTAAATTGATTGTGGTTTGGGTTCAGTCTGATTTTTAGGTTTTTAATCTGAGTTTTGATCTGAATTTGGTCTCGTTTTGGTCAATTTTTGTTGGAATTTTGCTCCGATTCGTGGTCTGAACATTGTTTTTTTAACCGGTTATTGCCCGGTATCCGAAAGCGTATACAGATCTCGTTTAAATTTAAAATGTATTAGTTTTTTGGTCAAATTGAGATATATTTAAATTTTCATAAAAATAGAGTTCTGGAGTTGTGAGATGATAAATTTACTTACCACCAGGCCGATATCAATAGTGATATCGATGCTAAGAGCGATATGAATATATCTGTGGCAATAAGGAATAACAGCTAAACTCAAAAGTCGACTAAAAGCCTGTTGCGTATTTTTCATTATAAAACCCAAAATATTGAAAATTCTTAAATAATTATTGGAGTTTAATTAATAAAAAATTATGGAAACTGCTAAATTGCAAAAAATTTTCAGAACTTTCAACATTTTGGGATTTATAATAAAAAATCTGCAGCAGGTTTTTAGTCGTCTTTTGAGTTTAGCTGTCATTCCTTATTGCCACAGATATATTTTGAAAGTTGTTTTTAAGTAGTATGCAAATCGACTGTTACGTTTATTTAAATTTTTTTTCTGGTTTTTGTTTCGACCAAAAATGACTAAAAATATAGAGATGTATCAAATTGTTTTATCAACATTTTTTTCAAAGGAAATCAAAAATTTCCTCCAAATTGTTTTCTCAAAATAGATCATTTAACAATATAAATCCGTCAGACAAGTCATAGGTCACATATATGAAGTTATATGATTGAACAAAGTGCTGGTAAGTGGACATACCGGCTGGGCAATAAAGTGTTAATCAAGGTTTTGGTCTGAATTTGGTCTCATTTTAATCTAGATTTTCGATCTGAATTTGGTACTTTTCTTGGTTTGAGCTTCGATCTGAAAAAGTGTTTAAATTTTAGTTTGAAATTTGGTCGAAATTTTCGCCTAATTTTCTATCGATTTTAGTTTGAATTTTGGTATCAGTTTTGTGCCAGTTATCTTTTAATTTTTGGCCTGTATTTTTGGTGTAAACATTGATAAAATGTTTGCATTAGGTTTTGGACTAGATTAGGGTTTTGGTCGATATTGATATTGAGAAAAATGTATCCTTTGAATAGTTAAATCAGTCCCCCGCCCCCCAAACCCAAATCCTAGAACCACCACTGTAATGTTGTATGTGTTCACTATCACATGTAAAAAAAACGAAATCCTGAAAACATTAATTTTTAAAAATCATGACCACTCAAAAATAATAAAAAAAAATTCTTTTCATCAATTCATTGAAGATACGATTTGCAGATGCGTTGCCAGGTTTATTTTCTATTATTATACTACGTAAGATATAGCGTTTCATTTAAATTTAACTGCACCAGCTAAAACGCGATATCTCTGGTAGAATTTCAAAATTCTGAAAACGGTTGTGCGACTCAATTTTTATTTTTCACACTGCACAATAGTCGGACTTGTATGGAGTCAGTGGCAAAAAATACTTCCGGTTGCGATAGAAAGAATGAAACTTTGGTTACGGCTTTAAAACAATGTGGAAATTATTATTATTATATATATACTATATATTATTATATGCACAAAATTCGATATTCATTTTAATTTATTCAATACGAATTTTTTAAATTTGCACTTCACTTTCAACCTGCTCATTCAGCAAGTACCAACTAATTATATGTTCTCTCTTTTGAAGCTATTCCAAAAGAGTACGGTTATAATAAAACAAAAACTACTATACCTTTAAAAAGTTTATTCTTATAGGAAATAGGAATGACACATTTGGTACCAAAGTTTTGACCTTGATCAGTGTGCATCGGTGTAATTTTTCAGCTCGATCGGAGAAGGTGCGCATTTAAGGGTTAAGGCATCAATAGCGAATAATAATGCTTGGTATACAGGGGACTCGTTTTGTATTAACAAAAACACAAAATAGGAAAATTTTCGTTTGCGTTAATTTCGCCTTTAAGAGTCGATATGGACATACAAATTTTTCTGCAGAGCAAATATCATTCGATAATAGACTTTGCAATCCTTTACAGCATCCAAAAATCGGTTCTTAGGTAGCATCTTTCTACTTCACCTGAGACGTCAAGACGAAGCTCCAAGTTACGCCCACCAACTTCTACATGGACCTCACCGCGAATAACGAAATTATCTTATACACCTACGCTGTAATTAAAATTAACTGTGTTAAATTGTGCGTATAATACCCATATTCCCGTACTTCTCATCTGAGATTAGGAAAGTTCAACTAATCATTGGAGCCATTTTACTGGGTACATGTGTATTTTATGCTAAGTAAAGTTGATACATTTTCGATTAGTGGTTTTAATTGTTAATTAGGTATCACAATGAGCCTAATTATTTGCTTAAGTGTGCTTTCAAGTAGAAGGCTGCTACTCCAACCTAACCTAACCTAACCTAAGGACGAAGATAAACCCGCTCAGTAAATAAGTTGCTAATTTGCCCCTAACTCAACATTTTTAAAAATGTTGGATGAGTTTTTAATACTAAGTATTGTAACATAACCTTTTAGCAGAAGCTGTCGCGTAATTTTGTACGGTATACGACGTTGAATAAGGCACGTTTTGAAGACCCTAATTATTTTCTCATAAATTGCGTACAATATGTACATATATCAATGGTTGTCACAGATGTGTTAAATGCAATTTAGCATGTTCAACATATTTCCTGCCTCAATACGCATTTGAACCAGGTGTAAAGTACCTACTTAAAATTATAAAATTCATAACACAAAATGTGTGTTTCAGAAAATTTCCATATTTGTCGACATTATTATCGATATTATTCAATGATACATAAATAAATTCATACAAAAAAAGAAAATGTGATGCAATAATAACATTTAAATGTTTCTGTATTTATTTTTCAAATAATTGCGTTATTTGATTTTTTTTATTATTTTGTATTTTTTTACAAAATAATAAAAAAAAATCTCTTAACAACTAAAAAAACACTTGTCGAATATATTCCAACGAACTGAAATTGATATTAACTGTACAGCTATAATGCGCACGATTTCTAATGAGAAATTAAAAACACAGAAAACAAGTAAAGTATACATTCTCCCAGTGGGAAATGGTGATGAATCAACGATGTATTCAGTTCTGCAACATAGAAAGAAAGCTACTAGAAGATTGTATGGCTGTATTTTTAGGTAAATCTTCAGGACTGATACACCGTCTGCTAATTCAGATGCTTACCACGCATAAACATCAACCTGAAAAATATTGGAACCCAACGGAAATTTATTATTTTCTTACAAATTTAAAAACCTTGAAATCTCACCCTCGTATAACTTTTTCTAAATCCAATCGTTTTGATCCCAAATAGGCTGGAGGACTTTCTTTTTTCAAGAATATATTAGAACTGGTTTGTTTTGTAGCATAATGTTACCCAGCCGATAGTCTTCGCTATCGTATTTGAAAAGAAAAGAAAAATATTTAATTTCACACAGTGTCCTCTTAGTGAAAGAATCAGTATAGAAGAATCAATATAGTGCTGTATTTAAACAATTTAGTTTTGATATAATTTTAAAGAAATGCACGTTGTTTCTATTAAAGTTGATTCACACTAAACCGGTATGTCTGAAACAGCAATAAATCGACAAATACAGCTCTACTCACACTTACAGACAACGATATCGCCGATTAATGCAAATCAGCATATTCTTTTATATAAATAATTCCGTAGTTTTACATATTGTCGTGCAATGTTTGTCAGAATTTTTCATCATTAATGCCCATTCCATCATTGGCACCGTTTCTGTAGTGCACCCGCACCGGAAGAGGCATACAGCCGTCACGGCATATACGCGACTGCTAAGACTGAAAATAGTTTTTTTGTTAAAAATGTTTATCCTTTTATTATATTTTCGGTCATTTCATGCCGTTTAACTTTGAACCAATCTTCAATCCAAATACGAACATTTTTTGATAACAGATTATTTATAGGAAAAAGGAAATAGATTAAAAAAGTACAACTTATAATAATTGTAATTAAAGCAAGAAACTAAAACTAAACAAAAAATTTTAAATTACTGATTTAAATACCTATATAATTATTCTAATTGAAAGGAGCTGTCAATCCAATACCTAAAAACAAAATATTCCTTAATAACGTCATTGCTAAGTATAAAAGCTTCAACTCACGAACAATTTAAGCTAGTTTAACAAAATTCTTCAAAATTTTTTTATTTCCGAAAGCCACCAGAAAATGTTCGACCACAATTTATCATTATTTCATATAAATATGAAACTCTGGCGGTTTTTGGGTGTCATTGAATTTAAAAATTATGGAAAAGTATCGATATTGGCAATTGTGCCATTCGTGAATATTATTTTTCAAATTATAAATCTTTACAAAACATGGGGAAACTTTGAAGAAAAGATTTTAAATTTTTTCATGGTTGCTGCCCTAATTAATTCAATGGTGCGTTTATTTACAGTGGTCCTGAATGAAAGGAAATTTGTGCAATTTGTGACGAATATTGCCAAGTGGTATAGTGATGCAGAAGTAAGTCAAACGTTTAACTAAGCTAGTGCATCAAACATTCCTAAAATTTACAGAGACCAGTGTATGTAAATCTTTCTTGGAGATTTTTAAAACAGAACTTAAAAGATTTAGATGAATTTGCAAAAAATTTTTGACTTGAGCCTGATTTTTAGACGATAAAACGTGTTAAAATTTTCAGAAAGCTTCTCATCTGATCTCAGTAACTATTAGAATTCTTTTCGATGCATTTATTTTCTATTTAAAGAATTGCTATGAAGATAACGATACTTTGCAAAGATTAAATAAGATTGGTGAACGATCACGAATATTTTCAAGAATTAGTCATATTTTTGGAGTGTTATGCGTAGTTTCCGCCTCAATATATCGTTTACTACTGAAGGAACGAAGTAAGTGAAGTTTTAGTGCTAAAACTAAAAGAAATACATATTTTCCTAAAATATATTTGGAACAAAACGAAAAAAGGCTTCATAACGACTACTTTTCTCATTCCTCTTGATTTTCACGATAAGCTCCAACTATTTTTTTTTTTGCCGAAAACGAAATACATATGCCTACGTGGAACATTTAGTAATTGTTTTTACTTTCCTGAACTTGAATTGTAATGAATACTAAATTTGTGGCTGTTCACACGGACGCAAGCAAGAACGTCTGCCTGAAAGAGAGAGGTAGAAAAAATAGGTAGTAAGGAAGAGATAGAAACTTGCCTGTATTTTACTAACTACATATTTTTTCTACCCCTCTCTTTCAGACAGGCATTCATCCTTGCGCTCGTGTAAACAACTAATTTAAAAATCTACATAGAAGTGAAGAATTCTTAACGGAACTTTTAAGGAGCCATAATTTTTTCGTTTTGTTCCGCATACCTAAAAATCATATAAATAATTCAAATTAAACTAAAAAAAAAATTATTATTCCAAAACACTAGAATTGATTATTGATATTTATATCCCCGGTTTCGATGTATTGGAGAGCCCACTATATGAGATAATTTACTGCTTACAAGTTTTATGGGTCGTACCATTTGTAGAATTCACTTATGTAACCTTCATAAATATCTTCATACCATGGCTTATGTTTGGCATAGGTATTTTAGACGACTTACGTCATAAGTTGGAGAAATTAAATTTAATCCAAGATGAGCGTAAAAAAATGATGGCTTTACAGAAATGCGTAAAATATCACAATAAAATTATAAGGTAACTAAAAATTATGAGATAATTTAATTCATTCACAATAAGATTAAAGGAAAATTTCATACATTTCAGATTTTGTAATGATTTGGAAGAGCTAGTATCTTTTCTATGTCTTGTCGATGTTGTCTTGTTTGGAATTGAATTGTGCATGCTCATATTTTTCATTTTATTAGTAAGTAAAACGTAGTAGGTATGCCATTTACTTTTTTAGAATCTGTAATTTTGTGCCGGTCAGTATTTTAGCAAAGAATGCGATTTCGATTGTGTCGTGACGGTTAACATTAATCAACCGTTTTATTCCTTTGGTATATCAAATCAATATCCTATATTTGGAAATTATTCTTCCTATTTCAGGTTCGTAATTTTACATTAATTCTAGCTGTTGGAACTTTCTTAAGTTTTATTTTTACTACACTCTTCTTAACTTATTGGTACGCGAATGAATTTACTTATCAGGTGTGTGTAAGAAAAATTTAAATGATTAACGAGTTTATGCGAACTATGAATGAATTTGAAACAATTTTTTATCAAAACTTCATAATTTTTTCAATTGTTTATTTGAATTATAGAGTTTGAATATAGCAAATGCAGCCTACAATGTGAATTGGATTAATGGCAATAAAATAATGCGTGGATATATTTTAAATATAATTATGAGAAGTCAGAAACCATTACAGGTCTTTAATTCCTAATAAAAAATGTCACTTCTTAATTTTTATATTATAAATTTTTGCTTAATTTCAGCTTACAACTGGTGGCATGTACCCGATGACATTGCAATCATTTCAAGCAATTCTTAGAGTCTCATACACATTTTTTAATGTATTGAATAGTATGCCAAGAAAATAAATTTACAACATAAATATATAAAAGTTGTTCACTGAGTTTTTATACATAATACAAAGGCCAAAGAAAATTTCATAGTTGATCCCGATATTTTTTTCTCGCAGAAACTGCACATACTGATTACACCACACAGAACGTAGAGCATTGCGCGCAAGCAGGAAAGCATATTGTTGCAGGTTTCAAACCTAAAACGTTACAATGGACTGAAATTAAAAAATCTAAATTTTAAATTCGAAAATCAAAGTTTACTAAGTAATGGGTGTTTCGAGTTATTCGACGTTCATATTGATAGATAAACAAGTCTCAGTTTACTTTTGGACTTCAAAGATCTAAAAGGAAAAGACCTGAGCTTTTCTTTGACCCGAAAAAGAGTTAGTTTCTGGAAAAAAAAGGCAAAATTATTTTTGATTTAAGGATTTAGTCTGGTGTTCCGGACTAATTTTTAAGGGGGTTTTCGGAAATTTTTTATTATAACAAAATAAAATACAATCATTCCAATTTTTTTATATGTTATGACTGACATCTTTAACTGTACAAAAAAAATTTGTTGGTGTTTCTGTTGCGATATTTTTTGTACTGTTTTTTACGTCCAAAGTGGAGACCTAAAAAAAAGGTGTGCGGCTGGCCTGGCACTTGAAATCATCTGAGACAAGAATTTAAATAAAATTTTAATCTGTAGAATTGTCATTCTGGCAGACTTCTACAAAAAAAAAAAATTCAAAAATCTCTCTTTTTTTTTGTTGAAAATCGGGATAAAAAATAGCAAATAATGATTATAAATAAATAATTCTACTACCTCCGAGAGCCATTGGAATGTAAAATAACATATTAAAATTTCAGTTTAATCGGTTATATAGAATTTCTTCTAACGCCCGGGCCGATCCAAAAAACCTAGTTTCGAGAAAAACGCTTTTAAATTGTATGTATGTGTTAGTTTAACCACGACTATGTGCTAAAACTTCGTTAATATTTTGAGTTTTGGTCTGAAATTTTTACAGTATAATCTTAATATATTATACTTTTGGAAATACATAATAAAAAAAATGATTTTTTGAAACTCGAACACCAGAGAAAAAACACTTAAAAAAAAAGTTGTCAAAACGTGTTGGTGATTATTTTCAAGGATCAAAGAGCCCCTGCTTTGACCAAAATTTCAAAATTCTACCACCTCCAACTCGGCGAGATTTTGACCGATCTCATTCAAATTCTTACCCAATAGAACCAAAATTTTTCGAGCTTGAGCCCGACTGCATATTACAGGTTTTCACTATCTCTTCGCATCTTCGGTCATTTTTTACCTATTTATAAATAAGATCTACTATCATTGATATCTAGAATAAATTTTCCACCTGTAAATTATTTTAGGATTTATTAATCATTTAGGAGATCCCCTACTTTGGTTTTTCAAATAGTTCCATCATCAAAAAAATCAGGATTTATATTCGAAGAAAATTTATAAAAAAAAAATATACATATATATAAAACAAAATCCCTTAACAACTAAAAAACACATGTCGAATATTTCCCAAAGTGCAGTCAGCTAAATATAAGATTAACTTTTAAGTTTTATTGCACACTAACGCTAATACAAAAGCCAGCACAAAAAGGACAAGCACTCCAGTGGGAAAAGGAGCGATCTATCAGGAATGAATTCAGGCCTGCTATTTACTTGTGATGCACCTACTACTAAATAAAAGCCAAGTATGTGAAACTTAAATATCGAAAATATTTTGAGAGTTGTTTTGTTTCTCTACCGACAAATAATTTAATAAACTCTAGGAAGGTGAAGTAATTTATACAAACGTTGACGAAAGGCAACGTGCATTCTAAAAATTTATGAGAGACATGATTAATATGGGCTACAATAATGTTTAGCAGGAAAGAATAAAGACTGTCGTCAATTCCTCCATCACAAAGGCCCTTCACGGCAATTGTTTGTTTAAAAATTAATTTATTGCTGAATAAAAAATCTTAATCGCATTTCCTACTGGGACTAAACATGTGCTTACTGCATGAGCACACATACTGCACATTTGCAGTAAAAAATATACAGTGTCGGACAAAACAAAAGCACGGATTCTTCCTTGTTTGCATTTTGTTCGGTAATATTGTAAAACATTCTTGGGCTGAAATTTTTTTTATAAATGTAGTAAGAATTTACACTCGTTATAATAAAATATACGAAATATAATATTATTTACCACATAAAATAAAAATATTAACTCAAAAGTAACAAAATGCATAAAACTGGCGCGACAAAACTAAAAGCACATATGGAATATATTAATAGAAAAGTTCGACTTCTCCACTATTTTGTAGCGTATCCATTTTTTTCAGAGCTGCTGCACATTTACGTGGCATGGACTCAATAAAATTGCTCAAAACGTCCACAGAAATGTTATTCCATGCAATCTCCGATTGGTAGAAAGTGGAATCCTTGTTTTTATCCTTTATGCGCTGAATTTTACGATCTTTAATTTCCTATATATTTTTTGGGATTGAGATTGAGTGAATGGGTGGGCCACTATAAAATACTGATCTTATTGACAACAAATCACTTTTTTAAACACCGTGCTGGGATCGTCATCGTGCCGGTAGACTTGAATTAGCAGCAGATCTTCCTCAGTATAAGGTAACATAAC
The DNA here is from genome assembly GCA_963691655.1 of Toxonevra muliebris. Classification (NCBI taxonomy): domain Eukaryota; kingdom Metazoa; phylum Arthropoda; class Insecta; order Diptera; family Pallopteridae; genus Toxonevra; species Toxonevra muliebris. The sequence goes on along the minus strand of OY829328.1, from coordinate 35,264,020 downwards.
ATTCTGGGGAATATCTTTGCACATCAGACGGTTCATTATACCTCCTATTTTATGAATTGAACCGATTTCATGGCTGAAAAAAATTACCAGAGCACTACGTTGTTGACTCCCCCGTATTATCATGTGTATTTTTCAAATAACGCGAATTTCATCGTTGCCCTTTTGGTCTGCACACTAGCTTTAATCCTTCGCAACCTTTAATGTTAAATAAAGATCAGTAGAAGCACGGTCTTTCATTTGGCAGTAGCCTAGCTAAAGTGCGCGGCTGCAAATTCGAGCCTTGCCTGTCGATTCTTTCGAGAAATAAATGGCTTTTTTACGCTTTGGTATGTTCCTTAGCCACCCTCCACCGCTCGTCGTTGGATAAACCTGTGTGAATTGTTTAAACCCAATTTTTTTCAAAGATATAACAGGATATTTTTTTATAAACCAAATGACGGCCTGATCCTCACGTTTGGTTGTGCCCCGCGGTCTGCCATCTCCATATTTAGTATTTAAAAAATTAGAAGAGCGAAAACGGCTTATAGCTCGGGAATTAACGTAATGGCGAATACAACATTTTTTTTAGAATGCATGTCACTGATTCAACTTTATAAATCCACTTAGAATATTTTCTCTAAATTGTGCAGAATACTTTTTTCATGCTTATTTATGCTTTAGTTTTGTCGCGGCAGGTTTAGGCATATTGCGCAATGTTAGTAAAAAAAAGAAGAAAAACGTTACCCGGTTTTGAATGTAATTTTGTTTTAACGAGTGCATAAATATACCAAATTTATAAAACAAAAAAAGTATGTGCATACTTGCATATTTTTAAATTTTATTGAACTAAATGTTGACAAGGAAGAGTTCGTGCTTTAGTTTTGTCCGACACTGTATATATATATGAGTACCAGTATATATATATATAATACTTACATACATACATATGAACATACAGTCGTCGACAAAAAACTCCTCACATTACAAAATATCTTTGAGTCCTTTCTTTAAATGCCGAATACTTCTTCTAGTAATATTCATGGAAATGTTGTTGTTGTTGTTCATTAGTTTATTTAGTTGTACATACATCTTTAATTAACAGCTTAACAGGTTAATTCTGTCGTGATAACGTTTATTTTGTTACCGAAAAACGGAAGCTTTGGCAAATTTTATAATTGGTATTCTGTAAGCAAGCGTTACCGGAGATTTTTATTACCACCTCTATAGATGGTAACAATTATAAAATACCTGGCATTTGTATACTTTGCATTGAAAAAAACACGAAATGGTCATGCTTTATTAAAATATTTGGCTTAAAATATTTCCTGTGAAGGAAAAATATGTATTTTTCTAAAATTATACAAAAATATAATAAAATAAAATTATAAAATAACATGTATGATTCATTTCCGTATTGCATTGTCTATGAAAGAATCCACCTGTAGACCTCAATTTTCAATGAGTTTTTAATATAATCAAAATAGATAACCCAAAGTCATTTTAGATATACTAGAAATAATGTTTAACAAAACGTTTGAAAGGAAAGGCAAAAAAATTTTTTTTTTACCTTTTTGTGCTTATGCAAATTTTGATTGATTCTATGACTCGATGAAATGGTTCAAAATTCGTACATCCCCATTTTTCTGACGTCATGTGCATATTTAATTTTTCACTGATTGGTAAACAGCATAATTTAATCTTATTTTTTAGCGCTACCCACATTCAGTGAATTTTGGTGCTTTTCGCATAGCTATTTACACATATAATCCCAGAAATCTTCAATAAGTTTGAGCTTTTTCCCGATCATGGAAGCAATTAATTTTCAAATGCATATATAATTTTTTCCACAAAATTTGGTGGTCCAACATAGTTCCAAGCTATAGTGACTCACCTGTCCTATGTCAAGGGACAATATCGACTTGAAACACTAAATTCATTGTGTGTGCTTATACAGTCGCTCCAACGTCGGTGCCACGTCTTCATCAGAAGGTAACACATTTATTTTTTTCTGCATTCCCTGATCCCTGTAGTAATGTAATCTCCCCAACTCTATACATTTTAATGCAACACACACCAATACACCACAAACGTCTGCTTATTTTCTCAGCTAACCCATTTTTAATACACATGTATGATTTTATATGTAGTCTAAAGAAAAAAATCTTAAATAATTTTCAATGCGAGTGTTTTTTTTGTCGACAACTGTACATATGTAAAAATATACATGGATATAATATTAATGTGCTCGAAAGATTTCAGTTACTATAGCTCGTAAATTGTGTGAGAGCGAGCAATGAGCGATATTATTAAGGGCGACTACCATTTCTGTTTTCAACGTAATCCGTTTCCGGTTCGTTTGGTGCATTTCGTTTACCGTTAATCTACTACTAAGCCATTGCGATAAATTATTTAAAAAATGCAATTAAAATGCGAATAACATTTCAAACAGCAAGCAGGAGAGAAAGATAGGCAAACATATAGTTGACTATTTCGCTGCTGGACTTTAGTTGCTCTGTAACATCATCAGCAGCTCATATTGTTTTTTATTTGCTTGTTGCTATTATTATACAACTTGGCTTAGAATAGCCTTGTGTGTTTTGTGTTGGTCGTCGTTGTGCTAAGGTACTAAGTAGTGAGTGACCTAATTTAATATATATTTATGTTCACCACCGCGTTTAGAGCTAATTCAGTAGTAAAATGCGGCGCAATAATATTATTCCAAACAAAAGTGCATTGTGGTTTTAATGTTTTGGCCATTGTTGATGCTGCTGCTGCTCCTGCACTTTTTTCGTATGGGTATTTATCATTATACGAGTACAAGTATGTGATGTGTACGTGGAAATATTCACTATATTATTGTATAAAGACGAGAGAATGGGTTTATAAATATTTTTAATCAATCACAGCATATTTTACTAAATGAATTAGATGAAATGATTTCGTCGAATCTAACGCCTGGACAGTTCTTCAAGAAATGCATTTTCTTTGAAAGATTACCAATTCCACAAACAGTAAATTCGCCAAAAGTCAGTAATAAATAGTTATCTACATCCAGTGGCGGATCCAAAGGAGTCTATGCGGGCCTGTATTACTTTTGCTGACCTTGACAAAGTTTTTTAGTTTGATTTTATGATCTGCTATTTTCCCCACCTTTATGCTAAAGCATTGTCTAGTGTAACCGCAGCGTTGTTTCAAGTCGGGATTTGGTCAGAGATTTACTATGAGTTTTAATTTATTTTTGGCCCAGATTTCTGTCTGAATTTTGTCCAAACTTTGGTGTGAATGTTGGTCCGAATTTGGTCTCCTTTTGCTCAAAATTTTACATTAACTTTTGGTTTGATTTTTTGTTGGAATTTCGGTTTGATTTTTGGTCAAAACTTGTTTTGAAGTTTGGTCTGATTTTTGGTGCGAACATTGGCCAGATATTTGGTTTTAATTTTGGTTTTTGGTCAAAATTTTGCTTTGAATTTTAGTCAGATTTTTTATTCGATTTTTGGTGCGAATTTGGTTTGTACTTGATTTTGATCACATTTCTGGTCTGAATTTTAGTCTAATTTTTAGTTTGATTTCTGGTTTGAATTTGGTTTGAGTTTTGACTACATTTTTAGTCTGAGTTTTAGTCTAATTTGAGGTTTGAATTTCTTTCCAATATTTGGCCTAAATTTGTTTTCAATATTGTTTTGTTTCTGGTGTTAGTCTTTGTGGGTATTTCGGTGTGAATTTCGAACAGATTTTTTCACTAGTTTTTGGTCTGAGTTCTAGTCTGGATATCGGTCTGGTTTTTGGTTTGGATTTAAGTGTATTCATTTGATAATTATCATACAATTTCCTAATAACACTCCTCCCCGAAACCGTATTATAAATTCGACAGTGTCTTCTTCTCTTGGTGAAGATTTACTGGTTTCTCTAATTTTTTGAGCATGTTTTGACGTCACAAAGAAACCATCAATATTTTAAGTGGAATTATATGGTCTAATGCAGGGATTCTCAAACCGTGGTACCTGTGCCACCAGTGGTACGTGAGGCCTCCAAATGGGGTACGCCGGCAGATAATAGACGGCAAACGAAATAAGCGATGTCTGAATTTTATTAATCATCTGTATTCTCGCACATATTTTACATTTTACAATCTGTTTCATGTTCATTGGAATTTCTTATTACGCTGCAGTTTTGGTGGACAAAAAGTACACAAAGCACAGTTTTTTTAGTTCTATGGTACGCGTTTGATCCACATTGTGCATTGATGGTACGCGAAAAAAAAAGCTTGAGAACCACTGGTCTAATGTTTAGCACATCGTTCAGAACACCAGACACAAAGTTACGAAAAACCCTTTTTGTTTGAGTTCTTAATATCTGTTTTTTATGATCCACTAGTGCAAAGTGCTATATACAAAACCATCACAACTACTTGTATATATTTGTGTGTAGGTAAATATTACATACAAAACTTCTTTGTCAACGATTCTCTTTTAACCGCTGGCGGCAAATATTTCATTACAAACAACACAACAAACTTCAATTACAAAACACATTCCAACTAAATAATGCAATTCCATAGTCGAATTTATATTTACGAGTTCAAACCCAGCAGTAATTTTATTGTAGAATTGCCATTTAAAACAATGAAATACAAATGATTTTGAATTTTTCAAATTATATTTTTAGATCAGGCCCATCCGCATGATTACCCCATTAGAAGGGTTTTGAATAAAAAAGTTTTTTTTCTTTATTAATATTATTATTTTTGATACTTATAGAGAAAATATCAATAAATTTCCAGTCCCAATGAGAGGAGTTAACACCCAAAGTCCCCTCCCTTGCTCTTACTTCATACTTCACGTATATATCGGAGTGCTTTAAGAGAAGAGCTGTAAAAGAATGCATTCTATTTAATTGCAATACCTTGAAGTCACAGTTAATAACCCACAATTCATGATTGCAGTTATTGAATAACATAACTTCAGAAAAAAATGCAGTTAGAAGTATTAAAAGTTAAAAATCATGACTGTCTTGGAGTCACTTGAAGTCACTTAGAGTCAATTGGAATTTGAAGTCAATTGGAATCACTTGAAGTCTTTTGAAGTCAATTGGGATTTTGAAGTTAATTGAGTCACTTGGAATCAATTGGGATTTTGAAGTCGATTGGAGTCACTCGAAATCATTTAGAATCAATTGGGATTCGAAGTCAATTGGAGTCAATTGAAGTCACTTGAAATCAATTTGGATTGGAACTTGTTGATACATTTAATCAAACCAATTTTCTAAGCAATGTCCCAATAATTTATTGAGCTCATGCAAGATCCTTTGCACCAGATCGTGAATAGCCCTATTTATTAAATATAACACAATTCAAATTGCATCTTCTCTTATAAATGGGTGCTTAATAAATACTCAGGTCTCATTTCTAGTCATTTTCAGCTGGGTATATTTATACATATACTACATGTTTGTAGATTGTAGTTTCTTGTTTTGTTGATTGTTGTTTTAATTGTTGTTGTATTCAACATTTTGTGTAATTACGCTCAAAGGCATTTTTACAATTTCAATAGTTTAACACACACTCTCACTCAAATACTTGCACAAATTTTTCCTACATATTTTGTTACATCTGTATGCAGGTATGTCTGTCCTTAACTGCCGGTGTCAGTTTTACTTTATCAAGTGAGTTTTCTATGACGGTTTTCTACATTACAATGTGATTGCTTTGATACTGTTGCAGAAGGGGCATTAAAGGAAGTGTTAAACAGGTCAATAGGTTTTCAGCTTTAAGCAGATTATTGTTGGATGAGAGTAAAGGACTATATTATGAATAAATGAAATAACTTGTTGACCATCACGTAAGGAAAATATGAAAATCGAAATTTTTTTTAGAGGTAATATTATGTCGTTAGGTATTATAGAGGTTTCTGTCGTTGTACCGAGACCTATAAGATCTATTGTACGTCCCTCTTTTCTATCTAGTCTAATCTGCCTAGAGTACCTCATCCAGTCCAGTCTCCCTCAAGAATTTGAGTATTGCGCCCGGCTCTATGGATGCCAGTTCGGTACTGGGCACTTGGTGCATGCCCAGACATTTCCTTCTTTTGTGGATCAGTGCTCCACATTGAGCTAAAATATGTTCTGATGATTCGTCTTCCTCATTACAAAACCTACAAATTGAGCTTTGCTCAACCCCTATCATGCAAAGGTGTTCTCTGAGCCCGCAATGCCCAGTTAGAATACCAGCTAATATGCGCAAACTGTTTTTGTTGAGACCAATGCAGAATGCGTATCTACTCTTATTATAATTACCTAAAAGCGCTTTGGATTGCCTCAGTCCCGTAAGATTGGTAAAGAGTTCTTGCCTCTTGTTCCTCTCTTCTTGCCTGAGTAATTCCCTGATTACGCTATCTCCTATTCCACAGAAGGGTTCAGGTCCCACGAAAGTGATTGCTGCCCCCTTTCTTGCAAGCTCGTCTGCCTGCTCATTACCCTCGTTAGGTAATTAACAAAAATATTAATTTTAATATATTTTTCATAGAACTACATATGAAGAATCCAAGGGTTTTAAAAAATATTAGAACCGGTTGCGTGAAGTCTAGAGATCTCTTGAACCCGAACAAGATAATAACTAAGTAGTTACCTTTTTTGAGTGCAATATTATGTAAATATGTATCGAAACTATTATGTATCGGAATCGAAAAATAAAATATGGTTTCATTGAGGGAAATCATCTAATATCTCTTGCTTATATTGGCGTTAATCAGTTGAAAATTACATGAAAATTAAATTGCAAAGAAGATAAGCATCAAAAAACGATTTGAGAAATTCATTGAAATTTCGAATACTTCTAAACGTCAATTTGGTTAAAGTAATAAAAATCGCAAAATTACGGTGTAAAATGTGTTGAAAAATTTGAAAAAAATAATTCACTCAAAAAAAAATTGATTATGGAAGGAAACCTGGTACAGTAAATAAAGACGTGGTTAGTTTAACACATTAAAGAAGAGCGGGAACCAGAGTAGATGGATCAAGAAAGTAACTTGAGAAAAAAAGTGTTTTTTAACCAGGCTCAAAAACGGCTAAGCGACAAGGTGCCATATGGCACCGCTACGCATTACTGAGTTAAACACAATGTATCTGAATGTGCTATTCCTTGGCCTTTCATCATAAGAGTAATGATTAATTCTGAAATTTATATCGTAGTATATTCGAAGAAAAAATATAGTACACTGGTAAAGCTTTGCCTTAACTTTATTACGAGGCACTATTCGAAAAGCGGATAAGGATCTTTGATAATGAATTTATAATATCAAAGAGGCGGGCAAACGATCCAAATCCACCAAATTGCTAGGAACTGTGGCCCATTAGTAGCGATATTAGTCTCAAATGACATCAATACTCACTACTACAAACATGCCTCCGTTGCACAAGATGATGTGAATTCAAGCCAAGTCGATCAAAAAAGGGGGTGTTCAAAATTTTAAGAAGGTCTAAATTTTAAAAAGCAATTATGTGTGTGGCGTGGATATTAATTTAATTTTTATTTATATATTTTTAGTTAATAAATAAAATAAGAGTAAAATTAATGTGTAATTCTAAATTAATTTTTTACAAGTTTTTACCGGACAGATTTTATGTGAAGCGCTTCTTATATCACCTGAAGTTTAACCATGGCCCATGGGAGGCTTCTGCAAACTAGGACAGACATCAAAATATCGTAAATTAAGTGTTTTAAAATAAGTTTCATAACCTCGGAAAGGGTGCATTTCAAGTTACTTACATATACAACCATTATGAGAACGAGGAATCTTTCACTCATATTTTCTATACCATTCCCGGAAAATAGTACGCAATATAATTGCATTGTAAAATTAAAAACTTCCAGTGCACACTTTGCAGTAGTCTTTTTTAATTGTGTTTTTTTTTTTCAACTTGCACCTACCAACTGATGCCACAAAAAACACTAAAGGGTACAATGCATAATAAACACAAACGCTTTATGTGTACATATGTAATTGCGCATGTATGAGTAAGCTTGTTTGTGTATGTGTATAGGTAGAATTGCGTTTACCTACTTTTCCCCTACATTTATGCTATACGTGTTCTAACGAATTATTAAGTATTTGAACACCGTAATGTGTATGCATACTAGTGTCCAACCGATTATTCAGCTTCGGTTCTTCGGCTGTTCGGCCTGAAATTGCACCTTCGGCTTCGGCAAAAAATGGCCGAAGTTTTGGCTGAAGTATTTTGCCGAAGCCGAAGATTATAAGCATTTTATTTTATAATAATTTTTACTACAGTTTGGCAGTAAAAATTGATACAAATAAATAAATGTGAAGTGGTTATATAAAGTAATTACATTACAATTTCTGTGTTATATTTTCTCCGTTTGCTTGTTCCATTTTTACTTTTGAAGTAACCCACAGATTTACAACCGTACAAATAATAATCAGTGTGTTTTTTTTAACGAGCAACCTTCTGGAGCTAATACACTTAGAGGCAGCAGAAGTAAGCCAAGCTTTCTTACTTTTTAAGGAAGACTTGAAGCGTATTGAAAAGAAACGCGAATGGTTAGAGAAGCCGACATTTTCCATTACGGGCGCTCCACTTTTGTTTTTTTGCTTTCTAGGAGGTCAAAAAAATTGAAAATTGTTTTGGCTAAAATCGCTCTAGAATATATGTGTAATGGCATTCTTTGAAATTCACAGTCGATTGAAAGTTACAGATGTTTATTTGCAGGCCCTGATACAAAAGTCATGCATATTTGAACTTTGAAGCTAGTTTTTCTCAAAACAGCATTTTTCGAAATGGCTGCCATGATATCTCCAAAACTAATGAACTGATTGCGCTTAAATTTCCATCGTATCTTCAGTGCAGCTGTAGTTTTACTCCGTCCGAACCAGGATCATTGTGATATCTCTCAATGTTTTTTATTTAAATTGAAATAGTTTAAAAAAATGACAAAAATCAAATACTTACTTTCAAAACTAGATAGATAATAATATAAACTTTTAATGACTTAACTAAAAGAACATAAGTACAATAAAACTATCCAAAAATTGAATTTACAATTTAATTACCACCTTAATAGTTTTTTGTTGCTACATTTTATCACGTTATTATGATGTTAGCGACAGTTAAAGTCAAAATTTGTCAAAAACAGCAAAATTAAATAATTATTTTGTTTGAATTTGAGATAAAACTAAATAAAATACTTTCCTTCATACTTGCCAGATAAAAAACTAGCTGTGAGTAGCTAGGAATTTAATTTTTTTATACAAAATATTTAGTTATTTAAAAAAAATTGATAAAAAGTTTATTCAACAACAAACACTTTTAGGCATTCAACTTTTCTGGCTTCATAAAACCACACCCATTAAGTTTTTTAGGGTTTCGAGATCAGATTTATGCTTTTTACATTACAATTTTTCAATCCCAATTTTTTTTTATATCAATCAAAAATTTGGGAGCTAGAGGGTTAATTCTGGTTCCGGCTACAGGTATATCGATTAATACGCTGATTCAATCTTTGCTTTTAGATAAGCAGAATCATGGCAGCCATTGGCCAACTTTTTTTTTTGACGCAGGTTTCGTTGAACGACAGTCGTTCTACAGATATATAGTCGATGTAACTTTATATTTTGACGTAAACAAATGTTTAAATGATTCTTGAAATAAATAATATTTGTCAGCTCCTTCGACAGTGAACAGTTATTTGGTGTTACTGGTCAGCTTTTTATTTGGAGTACCTACTATTTATATTTTTCTGTATATTTTATATTTTATAAATCCTTCGGTCTTCGGCTTCGGTTTCGGCCGAAGGTTAGATGAATGGCCGAAGTTTGGGTTCGGCTTCGGCCAAAAAATCACCTTCGGTCGGACACTAATACATACACACATAAAATCATAAATATAATACTTTTATTTAACTGTGTGTGTGTGAAAGTGTTGTGCATTTGTGTGATGATAATAATGATGATGACTTCTTTTTTACATAATCTTCTAGTGCTAATGCTATCAAGATAACCTATTAAACAAACACAAACACAGATTTGCATACTCTGCCTCTGTGGAATGAAGTTGTCACATTATGCTCTATGCAAAAAGTTATACATAGCAAGATAAACCGGAAATGGGAATGAAAAGCATGGCATGAATATGTCACTGCCACTTTATATACATTTAACATTTTTGCGTATATTCGGTTTTTTCCTTTATTTGCCTGCTGCATAATTGCAAACATGCTGAAATATACACACACATTCAAAAAAATCCTACAATCAACATTCTCATTTCCAATTTTGCTGAAACTTGGATATCTTTTTATATTGAAATTTGTGTGTGAAATCGTTCTGAGATATGAATTTTCGATATTATGTAGTTTTTGATAGTTTCAAATGCTTATTATCAGGGAGCTTAATCCTATATCAGTCAATATAAAATATGTAAGCGTTTCAAACCCCCTGATTCCAAATACGGTGGACTTCATTTCAAATAAACCCACTTTTCAAATCGATCGGGCTCAAACTTGCACAAAGTTTAGTACTATTGAATAGTAGTTACCGCACCAAAGAGATCGGTCGATTTTGGATCTAATCACCTATTGCGTTAAGAAAATTTTTGTGCAACAAATTTTCTACAGTTTTTTATTCAATCTTTTGAAAAAAATTTTTAACTTTTTTTCAAAAATAAACGCTTCTTTTTGGGTTAAAAAAAAAACTCAGGTCTTTTTTTTTGGAGAACTTTGAGGTCGAAAAGAAGGCCTAGACTTGTTGATCTATCAAAATGAACGTCGAGTAACTCGAAACATCCGAAACAGGGACTGTTTGGCCAAAATGTCAAAATTCTACCCCCTTCAACTCGGCGAGTTTTTGATTAATCTCGTTAAAATTGTGTATGTTAACTACTAACCAATATGACTAAACTTTACGCAAGTTTCAGCCTAATCGATTTTAAAAGTGGGTTCCATTGAATTGAAATAAAAAAAAATTAAAAAAAATTACAGTTTTATGCTGACTTCTTTCCGGTTCCGTTTTTCCTTCTTTTTACATGCTACACTAATAGGAATTATTTTATTGGTTGTTGTTATCAGTGTAAAAAAAGCAAGATAACAAAACTGCATTCAAGAAATTTTTACATTTAAATTATCACGTAAAAAAATCGAAATGTACACTTATGTGGCTAAGTATAACTTTATGAAAAATGCATCAATTTTAAACTTTGTTTTTCTTAATTGTGATATTGTAGTAAGTATTATATATATTTTTCTCAAATAAACGTTTAAAAAAAAAAAAAAAAAAAAAAAAAAAAAAATACTTTTTGTGATAATTTTTTTAAAATATTCAAGGTTAAAATATTATTAAGGGGCATGAAAAATTCTATCAGAATTGAGTTTGAACGTTTTATTGGATTAAACAGAAAAACAGTTATGAGCTTTTGAATCTAGAGGTACTGCCGTCAGGATTGTAAATTTAACCCTTTATAACTAGGAAAACCATGGAATTAAAAATCTAATGCTTGCAGGTTAAACTATAATTATATAGAGGAATAATTTCTGGAAGTATGAAAACGATCCAAAAATATAACGAAAAAACTTTAGGATAGTTCAACAATAATGCCCCATATCTGTATATAGGGGAAAACATATCTTATTTATGCATAAATCAAAATGTATGAAAATATATGTAAATATATATGTATAACCTATTTAGGTCCAGGGGGTAACTTTCGATGTTGAGACAATAAAAAAAAATTGGTTCTACCAACTTATTCTGATCGAAACAAATTTTATTTCTTTGTGTCAGCAAACATTGGCGCAAGTAGTCATGGAGTTTCAGATCGATTCATCAAGAAACAAAAAAGATATTTATGTTTAAATTCAAAATTGGCGTGATTAGGCCCAGGTGCCAATCCTCCCAATAGGGGGCGTGAGACCACACCCCCCTTACCCCTCCTCCCTTTCCCCGCCTTGGATACGCTCATGTATGTATATCAACCACAAACTCAATTGCATTTGTTAGCAAATAATCATAATTCACAAAACAAACATAATGCACGTTTGCGGCTGCAAATCAAAATCCTGCTAAAAATTGTTCTCAATTTAATTAGTTGTTGTTAATGTGTGTGTTTTTTTAAACCATTAACACGCAATGCGAATGAGAATGCGAATTTTTCTGCACACCTTTATCACATTCATTGTTCATCATACGCCCCCATGTCCATACTGCAAATTTGCATATGTGGTATATTTGCATTTTGCTCCACACATTTTCACACATCAGTTTGCACCTATAATATTTTAATTTCAATTAATAATGTATAATTTTATTATTATTTATAAAAACAAATGCTTACTCATGAAATTGAATACTAAATATTTTAAATCCAATTCAAAATAAATCTGTTTAATTTTATTTTACCACTATTGCCTAGTGGTCTATGAACAAGAGGTGAGAATAATTTATTTACTTTAAATGCGTTCAATCAATTTGTGCAAACATAATATTTACATGCAATACATTTGTTTATTACATTTATTACATAACATGTTGTTGGTATTTCAAAAAAAAAAAATCAGCAAACCTATTAGTTAAATATTTTACGAAAACATATGTAATTAAGTTACTAGGATTAATCAACTTCACAGCCAACTAACACATACATGACTACTACCTATACAACCGACATGTAAATTATGAAGAGTATTTAATTGTGCGCCCATTAAAGTGTGCAACAAAACAGACAATGTTCTCATAACCATGATTTATCAACTTCCACCACACTATACATTTCTGTGTTTCATTTACGTATATATTTTTTTCTGATTTCCATCAACTGCAACTATTGTTCCAGTTTTGCTGCAATTTTTTCATTCATTTAACTTTTGTGAAATTGCTACAGCAAAAACTAACAAACGCAACATAAACATGCATCAAAACTGAAATTTCATCGGAGAACTCAAAAGCAAAACTAACAACAGGAAAAAAGTATTTTCGGATGTTTCGTATTGTATGACTGATTTCGTATCCCAACAAACTTGAAAATGAAAAAAATTTCTTCGAATACCTAAAACAAAATTTTACAAAAAAAATTCCATTATTACGTACTCATACTAACTTTGTATCTATTATTATGGCTAGTGATGATTCGATACTAGTAAATACGAGTACGATTCAAGTACTTTTTTTATTCGATGCCATACCATAGGTATTTTACTTGGTTTCGAAAAAAAGGGTCAGTATCGATAATCGATAATTTTGGAAAGCATTGATTTATAAAACTTAAATATTTCTGTACGAAATTGTGCATCGTATTGCAATATTTTACAGCAATTAATAATATATTTTAAAATGCTACTGCAAATATATTAAATATTTCAGTTCATTTTGCAATATTCCAATGTATGAAAATATTTCAGTACAGTAGTGAAGCTCTTGAAAATATTGCTGCCTATGTATGTTGAAAATAATGCATATGGAAATCTTTTCATTAAAATAAAATATTTTTCACGAGCTATAATCTGTTGATAGTTTTCCTGCTATTACAAATTTTCTCGCGATTTGTATCTAAACCTAATTAATATCACTACTCAACAAATTGCAACATTTCTCATACGTCATTTCTGTACTATTCACGTGTTTCAAGTTGAAATATCTCTAAAACATGACGTAGAGGTAAAAAATTGAGTACGCCATAGTTGGGCAGCCATTTGAATCCAAGTCATATTATTCAAATTAATCACCTATGTACTAAATAAATTTTTCTTGATTTATCTTCAAAATGACACTTCAGTTCTCAAAGATATTATACAAAATATTGTTGTATATCTTAAAAGGTGTAGTAGTAATTGGCCCACGCTGAGAAAATGAGCTGACCAACTATTAAATAAAGTAAACAAACTCTTGGGCAAAACAATGAATAATAAGATTTCCCACATTATTTCAAAAGCTATCATAAGTGAAACTTCGTAAATATAGGTTTTTGTTGAAATTTGGCTGTTTTTCAATATTTGTTTGTTAATTTGGTCACCTGTAATTCGTGGAAAAAGTGTATTCGTTCCTCATCGAACCTACTAATAATAGAAGTCCATATTAAACCCATCCCGCAGAGCACTCATCTTCAAACTGTACTCCATAGAATGGCTTGGCATTCACAAGGAAAATATGCTTTTTTCTCCCAAGTTTTCGCGACTTCTGCAGTGAATGTTAACGTTTATAGGTACTCATGGATTTCTCTACATGTAACCAGACTGCCGTTACTGTAATAGAATCTTTTAATGAACTCGCGGGACCTACCTTCATTATTTGAAGGTCATGCAAGGTACTACAGGGTGTTATAGACTTCAACCACCGATATGCCAGTAAAAAATTATGCAAGCATGTGATCTACTTGAGGAGGGCTAAAACCGAAACCACAAAGGATTCGTCAAAAGAAGCCCGAACTAACCAATTCATCCGCTTTCTCATTCCCTTCATTGCATTCAGTGGCTTGAAACCCAGATGAGAGCGTTGTCAGCATACAAATTTAGTATACTCAATGGCATTCTGTACTCCTTAACTAACTTTGATTTAATGGTAGTGGATTGAAAAGCTTTTATTACTCTCTGAGTGTCAAAAAAAATTGCAACCTTGCATCTTTACATGATAATCCGGTATATTCGCCGCAAGGAATTTGCTCTAAGCCTCGCCGCGCTATTGAAGGCAATATCTTTAATATATAGGTGAGTCGGAAGGAGGGGTAATGTTCAATACCGTGCTGCTAAGCGATGCTAATACGCCATACATAAAGCAAACATATACGATGCGATACAAATACGTTATTATGCGAAATATGTGATGCAAACATAACAAACAAAAAATGTAAGCGATGCCAACATATGCGATGCAAACTTATACCAAGCAATTCACATATGCGATGCGAACACACCACAGAGTCGATGAGAACGCACCACAAGCAAATACACCACAGCAGCATCACAGTATTGAGTTAAGTTCAGGGGAACAGTTAGTTACTAAATCGGCACGAAGCCAAATAGATCGAATTCGAATAAAAAGAAAAAGTTATAACTTAACAACAGGTAACAAGAACTTATAGTTCCTGTAATGCCATTAAACGTTGTTTTTAGAAAGTTGGCAGTGGGATAACTTTCTAGTTTGATCAGTCATCACGACAAGTATGACTTTTTATAAGTTTTTGGGGTCGGTGATTACGAATGTGAAGTCAAATTGGCAAAATTCAAGATGGCGGATCCAATATGGCGGATCAAGAAAAAATTTCATCTACCAATTTGGACCAAAATGTCTATATAAAGGTTGTCGTGGTCGTCGAATCTGAATTTATCATCAGTTTTTTTTAAATCAGAGATAAGAAAACAAATATGGCGGACAAAAAAACTCTTTTTTTTCCAAATTGCACGGTGAACTAGCACCTGAGCGTCCCTCAGCGTGTGCGAGGTAGGTGCGTTCGAGACGCTCTAATTCGATAAATATGTACCGTATTGAAAAATACTTTTGCACGAATTTATAGCTTTCATTTTTTATAAGAAATCTATTTTTTCGAAAAAATTTGAATGAACCTCCCTTTAAACGGTGTTCTCTAAACTCTACTGTGCTTCGGAACATTACAGTTCGGGCTTAGAGCTGGCCACCAAACTATTGTCCCGTAGAAAATCTAATACATTTTTATGAAAGAGCACTTAAAATTAGTTAATTAAAAAACCAAAATTAAGTCGTTGTTTTTCTATTGGTGCATAACTGTGCGGCACATAAAGAATATATATAAAAGAAATATAAAATTTGCATGAAATAAAAAAATGATTAACACAATAACGTGTTGGGCTCCTTAATTTTTAGTTCGCTCAAAAATCTGATTTAGCATGCTCTGTGTCAAGGTTGTTCGATGTTTGTCCTGAATAATGGATTCCCATGCACTAATGACAGCGTTTTTCAACTCGGAAATATTTTGGTTTTGCTTCTTTTCATCGTATCGTTGAACAAAAATGCCCGAATTGTTTTATGTTAGGTTCTGATCCGGAGAACATGCTGGCCATTTTAAAGCTTTCATGTTGTACAACTGCAACCATGCCCTTGCCCCTTGACTCCTATGAACTGAAGCATAGGCATGGCAGAAATACAATTCGCGGGCTCTATATTTCTGCAGAAAAGGAAGCAGAGCCGTCCGAAACATTGTTATGTATTCTGCAGAGTTCATTCGACTATTTGGAAAATGTATTTTTAGCATTCCATTGCAGTAAAAGCTCCCTAAATCCTTTATCCTAAATTTCTTTTTGAAGAAGGTAGATGTATCTCAAACATGACTTAAACCCATAAACGTTTCCAATTTTTTTCCGTGCAAATTAGAGACAGATTCCAACTGGGTTTTCCAATAACTTGTCCATGAACGCTTCAAAACACAAGTTATATTTCATCGGGAGAACTGGTGTCCATTTTTGAATCGCTTGCCATGTTGATAATGCAGCACTTATCTCGTTTAGAAAACTTTGATTTTGGACCATCCTTTTTATTTTTATTTCTTAAAATAGTTCGAATTAATATAAGTGTCAGATTTATTAGTAAGCTCACAATTACTGAGACCAACCGATCAGAAAAGCAGTAATTTTAGATTATTTATTGTCATTTAAAAATGTCGTGGTGCATGGATTAAAATAATTTAATACTAAAATCTTGAGAAATGATCCGTGACTGACCGTAACTTTGCGTAAACGGGAAAAGTATATAATGCGGCGATAGTTATGCACCGATAAAAAAAATAAAAATGAATTTTAACGGTACATTCACAAATACTCCTCAAATAGTTTTTATCTTAAATTTATCTGTTTTTAGTTCTCTTTCATAAAAATTTATTAAATTTATTCTTCTATTTCTTAGCGTCTATAGTTAGCGGCCTTTAAGTCTTGATTTCTCCAAAATCCAGCATAAGTAAAAATATTAAAAAGTAACTATTTTTGGAATAGGTTTTTAAATGTATTTCCATTTTTGAAAAATCGTACAAATAATGGTGACAAAAATTAAAGAGATTCATCCTCAAAACCAAACATACGTTGTACAATTTATGTAGTAGTAGTAAAGAGGAAATTTTAAGAAAAAAATATTAAGCCTGCCAGCTTTTACGAATACCGGAGAACGAAACTGGAGAAGAGTTTGCCAGAAAAGACATACTGTTACAGATAGCTGCTGAAAAAGAGAATACAGGAATCCCTGTGGCAACATGTAATCTACTGTTAACTTCCGATGCAATAAAACAAGCGAACGAAAGTTGGACGCACGAATCAACCAGTAAGATAACAAGACTTTTTTGGCTTCAGCTGGATAGTCGATGTACGAAAAACCTTTTGCTAATAAATGAACAGGACATTGTTTCATTGGAATACATCCGGAAAGACTGGAGCTTCCATAAAGAAATCACTGCAGAAGCTATGGTAGCGAGGAAGAACTGGAAACTGTTATTCATCTCCTATGCAAATGCCCAGCTCTGATTCAAGTACGAAAAAACCTCTAGACAACTTTGTTTTCGATGACCAAAAAGTCTTGACCAACACCAAAATTAGAAACATATTCAGCTTCCTAAAAAGCACCCAATGGCTCAAATTATCTGAAGTGGAGAAATAGGGATTTACATAGCTCACCTTTACATGATATTATAATGGGTCTTTTTGGCCAAGTGTATTGGCGCCCACAGCAGCCATTTTAACCTAACCTAAGGTCATGGTTGCATGGTAATTTTTTTTCGTTGAATATATCACATATTTCTCTTTTTAATACTATTTTTTTATTTTGTGTAAAATGATACTTTTTTTTAAGTAGCACATTGACATACGGCGTGCTTGGTATGCTACACTCCCAGTACATCATGTTCGGTCTGAGAGTTCGGTGAACCAACAGTTTCATGGTGTTCACCAAGTAAAATGTCAACGTAACCATGGCTAAAATGAAAAATGTTGCATATGGTAGCTTCAAAATTAAATATGAAACACGTTCGTCTTGGATTCGGTGAGATCACATTTTCCTTCAAGATTTCACAGCTGTTCTAAATAAGTTCACACATTGTTTGTAAATCACTTATAAATACACCAAAAGTCATAGTAATCAATAAATCTGAATCGAATGAAACGCATTTAGATAAAGTGAGTTATTCGATGATTCGATCTAGACTTGATTAAGCAGATCTACTTCACAACTTCCGGCTACTCTGTCGTAATTTTCCTATTTATGGATGCATTCAAATGAAGCACCGGTTTGATTGCAGTTTGCTGTCTCCTTTTGCTAAAGTAAAATTAAGTTAATTAAGGTTTTTGGACCACTTTTTTTTTTTTTTTTTGTTATTGTTTTCTATATTTATTGTTTTCTTCTACACAAAAAATGATGTGCTCACTCAACACCTTTTTATATATTAAATTATATTGTATATATTAAATAGACATTAACATTTGGATTTAAAAATAATTTTAAAATTTGCAAACAAACGCATTTCATATTTTGTTTATATCTTTAGCTAATCTTAATATAAATTAAGTGCAACCTTTAAAGCCAATAAAAGTTTATTCTTCTTATTTTATTTTAATATCGCTGCCGTATCCGTACTTTACAACCTAAACATAAACACACACACAAGTAAACACACATGCAAAACATAGGCAACTTTTATGTATAAATATTTTTCATGATATTTAAAAAAACCGCAAAAAGTCTCGTTAAAACACAGTTAAATCCTATTTAACAAGAATATAAAATCCAATTTTTGCACATTTAATATCATAAATCAGAATGTTGTGGCATATATTACGAGTGAAACAGATAGGGAAAGAGGAAGAGAAAACAAGAACACACAACAGGCAATACACACATGTTTTGGCAACAAAATAATATAAGCCGCATTTATGTATATGTATAGGAGAGGTTTAATATGGTTTAATATGCAAATGTAAGGTTACCATTCTCGACCTCACACAGCTCCTATTTTCTTTGGTCAATCCACTTTTCAAAATTGGGCTCTGCGGTTGCACTAAATTTAATGCGCCGCCAGTAACAAATAAATACACATACACTAAAACATACACACACTGACAAGTCATGACATACGCAATCGCATTAATGTTTTGCCAACATTGAGTCAAACATTTATGTAGGCACTGTGCATGAATACGGTTTAAAGCACAATAATAAAGGGCATAGAAATTTTGGTTTAGTTGAGGCATTTACAAATCATATGCAAATACATACGTATACTGATAAAATATAAAATTATATGCATAACACAAAAAATAAAGAAAAATAAATATGCAAAAATATTTTCGTTTGTAAGCATAAAACAAAATCAGAAATTCAAATTCCTTTCACAATTGTCTCATTAGATCATGCTTTATTCCTAAAGTGGGACTTTTGTGAATGTTTGCGTGTGTGTGTATTGCCGGCAACAGTGAAATCATTCACATGTTCATTGAATTGTAAAGGGCATGCCTTTATATTGTGGAATTTCAGAAATACTTTACATTTACATAAAAGTATGAGGAAAGTGTGATAGAAACAAAAAGACATTTGCCCTATTCACGATAAATTGCAAATGGTCTTGCATCATTGCAAATGCATATTTTTATTGCATATCGCATATATTTGTTGTTTTGTTGTTGTGAAAGCAGAAATATTTTGCATTTAAAATGATGCAAGGCCACTTGCAACAAATCGTGAATAGGGCTTTTGATTTTTTCTTTCTTGTTTGTTTGGTATGTATTGTAATTGTTTATTGTGCAATAGTAACCAAACATATTAAATTTCTAGACATTCATGCAATTTTGGTACTACTTAATACTACCATTCAAAGAAATTTAAAAATAAAATCCGGAATTTATAAAGAAAAAGTAAAGAATTTCTTTAAATTTAAATAAATATTTCACGTATATGTATGTTTTATAATTTTTTAAAAATTAATTTTTGTTTTGCAAATTCTTGTTAAAAATTCTTGTGATAAGCAAATTCACTACATTTTCTTACACAACACCAAATTTTGTCAACAATAATAAATTTATGGTTTAGATG
Organism: Toxonevra muliebris; assembly: GCA_963691655.1. Lineage (NCBI taxonomy): Eukaryota > Metazoa > Arthropoda > Insecta > Diptera > Pallopteridae > Toxonevra > Toxonevra muliebris. The sequence goes on along the minus strand of OY829328.1, from coordinate 35,244,005 downwards.
CGCTGCAGCAATAACATCATCTTTAAGCAACAACAGTAATGCTCAATATCCTTGTCAATTTCAAAATTGCATTATAAAAATGTTATTTACTTTCCCTGTTTGCAATAATGCAAAAAATGCCCTTAGGGTTGTTATGGCGTATACCGATGACATGTTTTGCTCATCTTCTTCTGCTGCTACTTCTTCTTCATAGTTTTGTTGTTGCTAAGAAAAAATGAGATGTGGAAATGTAAAAAGAAGAGGCAAAAAGGAAGGTGCTACTGAACCAAACCCTCCTCCCGTCCCAGATAACAACAACTGCAAAAATGTAATCCATGAATGCATACCAGATGTGTATAACGTGAGAAAAAAGATGTATATAGAACAACAACAACAAATTGTTGATGGTGTTGTTGTGTGGTATGCTGCACAAGAATAACAAAAAGAGTAGCATGAATTGCTAGCTTCCTCTTTATTTTTCTTGCTCCCAGCTCAGCATGAGTATATAACATTAGTGAACAGTAAAAGTCTTTTATGAGCTTAAAGCAAATAAATGAATATATATCAAGGTATGAGTATATTGCAGTTTAGATACCAAAGCTTTGTGCATTGGAATTTTTGTCGCATGTTGCAGTAACAACAATAACCACAGCAATGTTACAGCAACATAAGTTTCAGCTGTGATTGATATATGTATGTATTAAGGTGCCTCAAGTCTCAAACAAAAAAAGAACAGCTGTTGTTATCCCTTCCTAGAAATTAGCGTGGCTTATTTTATAATGATTCCCAAAAAAGTTGAAACTCAAAAAAACCTATTTTGTATACGAACATTTTTTATACGGTTATTTTTGCCTGATTAAAAGTTCCAAAATAATATATAGGTAGACATTTAAGAATGATAAGGCTTTGCGTCAAAATATTAAAACAAATTGCTCAAATTTTCCATAATATCCAACAAGCAATAGATCTGTCAAATCAGACGTAAACCAACGATTATATGAATATTACAGAATTATGTATGTATAGCAAACTTTCATGGCAATCAAAAATTTCAAATATATTGATGTAAAATCTTATAATTTTTGAGTTTATATTAATTGTGTTAGCTGTCCAAAATTTGCGTAATAAAAAATTTCCCATACAAATAACGATTCCTAGGAGGTTTTTTAAAATATATCTAGCTCTTGAAAAATTATCGCTAGAGCTGAAATATTTTGGGAATCTTCATAAAACAAATCAAACTTCATTTTTAGGAGGGAGAAGTATAATTTTTTTTTACAAAGCACCTTAACCTATTAATTGACAAACGCACCATTTTTAATCCATAAAAATGGCATTTTTGGTCTATAAAAATCACATTTCACGTCAATAAAAACATTCTTTTTTAGTGGTGCGTTTTCGCACCATTATCAATTAATGGGTTAATGTGCATACTGGTGCGTTTATAAAGTCTGCGCACGAAAAAAACTGGTCGCACGAAAATTTGCGTATTTGGAACAATTGCAACACTAAATAATTCAAAATTCAAAGTGATACGAGATGCTTAAGCTGTACAGTAGGGTATCCAGAGGGGGAGATATAGGGGATTTACCACGTTTATATCAACTCGCTTTCAATGGTGTCTGTCTGGCAGTCTGTTCGGTACAAGTTTTGTAATCTTGAAATTATAAATATAGTTCAGAACTTTAAGACAATGCAATATCTAAAATATATATAAATATAATAATATTTAAAATATTAGCATCGGATTTGTTTTATCAAACACCTCCAACTCATCCATTCAAGCATTTTGTCCACTGGATTTGTTGACAACCGTCACTTTCACACCATCGGTATTGCACCTCGTTGCTGGTTTCTACGTTTCGTTGTTCCAAAATTCTAAAGAGCGAATTGCAACCTCTTTACAATCTATCCTCTTTGTCTACTCATTCAAGGGAACGAAACACAATTGCGTCGTATGACGGTATATATTAGTGATGGGGTTTTCGGTATGATCCTAAATTTTTCAGTACACTTTGAGGTTCGAAAATACGTCAGTGCATAAGCAAGGTTTTCAGTACACTTTCGTACAAAACATTTTTTTTATATGATATCATTTCAAAGAATAATAAAACTGTGCTACTTCTCTTATATTGTTATCGATTACACAGTGCAACACGAAAAATTTACAAGGACTTAGGCCTATATAGTTGTTGGATTGGCAGTAAAAAATTTTACATATGCAAAACTAAAAAGCAGAAAATAATAATTTATATAAAAAAAAAAATTTAAAATACCACGTTTTTAACCCATACAGATTTATAACCCCATAAAGATTGTCCTGAAAATATATAATGGTGAATTTTAGTAGTTCTGAAAATATTTGCATGATTTAAAACAAAAATCTATCCATAAGCGTCCCACGCCTTATTATAAACTATTATAAAAAATGATAAAACTGATAAATGTTATTCCAGCAAATCAAAAAAAAAAAAATTAATATGGTAATTTTCGCTATCCCGTTATAAAAGGATCCGAGCTTAACGATCGAAAGTAAATAAATAATCAAATACGTATTAATTGAAACCGAACAAAAACATCGAACAAAAAGGTGCAGTTGCACAGCAGAAAGCAGAAGCGGAAACAACGAGCCTGCTTTGGTCTATGGGAGATAGCACAAACACGGGCAAAAACGGGCAGCCGATATTAAGAGATTAGAATCTTAAAAAGTTGACTAATATTAAGAAAAAAATCTCAATGGGGGGAAACCAACTAAAACTTTAGCTGAAATTTAATTGTATGGACAAGAAATCACTAATAATGGTATAACAACAATTTTATAAAAAGTACACAGCTAAGAACGTTAAACATTTTAAAAATAAAGCAAATGCCTTTCTTTTAAATATTCATTTTGATTTATTTCAATACAAAATTGATTTATATATTTTTTTAATTTTTTAAAGTTGCACTTCACTATTAACCCGTTCACACTGCAAGAACGAACTAATTACATGCTCTCTCTTTGGAAGCTTTTCTTAAAGAGTACTGTTATAATAAAACAAAAACTACTATACCTTTGAAAACCTTGTTCTTATAGGAAATAGGGAAGACACATTTGGTACCAAACTTTTGACTTAGATTTTTTTTATTTTTGGCCTATAGCAGCGACCAGTGTGCGTTGTACCAAAACACATTTTTTCGTCACCCCTCGCGGTGAGAACGATAAATAAAGAACGGTTTATCTGAAATAAAAAAACCAGAAAATGTTTTCGTTTTCATCGTCATACTCTTAGTAAACGAAGGATTTTGTGAAATTTACATTTTTACAAAAATGTCTGAAAATTTGGTTTTGGTAGCCAGAAAAAACAAAAGTTTTGTTCCAAATACAAATTGCATCGTTCACTAAGAGGCTATTGTAGTTATAAACTAGCCAGTAAAAATTGAGATCGACTAGTGAAACTATTTTTGAGAAACCATTCTCACCACAGCGGAACTTTTTGAAAAAAAAACATTTCGAGATAATCGAGTTCAAACTTTCGGCACCATGTTCAGGTAGTCGGAGGTACAGCACTGTTGACAGCTGTAACTTTAGCTCTAGTGCTTAGATCTCTATGTAATTTGGAAAATATTTCTCAAGAGGATGTAGTTTGAGAAAATGCAATAAGAAAATTTTCGATTTTTTCGGCTAACACAAATGTATATAACTCCTTAAATGGAGCGGAGGTTAAATGGAACAAAAGAGAACGCTGATATGCAACCAAAGATAACAGCTATAACGGTGAAGTACAGCCCTCAATCTACTTTGTGCTCTTGTTATGACCGCCTAGGAGATGCAATGTAAAAAACATAATGGTGTGTCATGGAGAAGCAAAGGGATTTTTCCTTTGCGCATAACAAGCAACCAAAATGCGTGAAATTTTCATCGGTAACGGGAGGGGGTAGAGTAGAAGGTGGTGTTTTATTTAACAAACTTATTTTATTCTTTTTAGAGATTTGTTGTTTTTAATTTTTTTTTTTTTCAATTTTAAGCACACATTTAAAGCACATAATTTATATTTATTTTGTATCTTTCGCGAACAAAATTTCTTATCTTCACGAGCACAAGAAAGAGTGACAAAATTCTAATTTCACCTTTTTAATTAGAAAATGTCCGTCATGGTTGCACCCATGTAATCACGACCGTGGTGCCTAAGATTTTCATGCTTTCGCCCGTGTGAGCTGCCTTTAAGTCTTCATTTACTTCCAGTTCAATATTCTATGGAATAGTTGCTTTGCTCTTGTGCAGTTTAACTTATCCTAAATTATAAAAAGCATTTTCTTTTCAAATAAAAATAACAAAATTTGTAATTTTATGCTTATTTGTATAATTTACATATGTACATATTTTTGATATTTGCTTTTTTACCATTGTCCATAAAAGAAAAAAAAAACATTTCAACATTTAGCTAGCAATGCATTTTAGCCCACAGTAATAAGAACAACAAAGAACACAAAACTCTCTTATAAAAATTAAGTAATAAAAGATTTTATCATCTCATTTGAAGTTAAATAACATCAACAACGAACAATAGCAAAGACGTCAAGAGTCATGACTTTGTTCTTTTTTGGATGGTCATTTTGACACCATAAACGTAAAATGGTGGCGTTGACATAGAAAATGAAAACAAAGTTGTAAAGTAGGAAACATAAAAATAAACATACAAACATAAACGTGTACAATATAAATACAAATCCATACAACGTCAAAAAGAAGGGGAGAAAAATTCAACAACAACAATACTTCAAATATGGACAACGGAGATTCGAAGAAGCGAGGGTGCGTTGGTAGAGATTCAAGCTACTGTTAGTGATGCTGCTGCTGTTGACAGTATTGCTTCTGCTGCTGCTCTTCAACAATGTGCACCTATGTACTTATGCTGTCCTCATACTTATACTAGTGCATACTCAAATTGTATATAAAAATAAGGGAGTGTTCCTGGATAAGAGACGGGTTTTGTTTTTGAGCCATAAATTTTCTCTAATAACACCAAATCGGGTGTTTTGTATACTGTTGGAAATTTTTATCTGAAAAACTATAGTGATTCCATTGCCACGCAAAATATTATTTTTTTTTTATTATTTAACGAATTTTGTTTAATAAGAACAAAACGTTATCTTAATTTACAAAATATGCTATTTACATTGTAACAAGGCCGTATTTGGGGGGAGGGGTTTTGGGGGTTCTGACCTGAACATTTTAAAAATTAATTTGAATTGAAATCGTACGAAGTTGTGCTACATGGCCAAAAACGGTATTTTCAGGGGTTTCAACCCCATTTTTCTAAAACGTGACGTAATGGGAAGTTTTTGACCTCAGATTCGTGTTCAACATGAAAAACTCATTCGCAAACACTAGGAACAATTCACCAAACCCATGCAGGACAGTGTTATTGAAAATGCTTCAAAGTTCTTAATCTTTAAATATAATTAATCCTCTAACCCATTATTGCTCAGAGCACCCGACTCGGAAGATTTCAATGCTGTGACTGCACGAATTTAGGGAATATATGCCAACCTCATCCGGGCTCCTCATCATTGATAATGGTCCAAATTCCCACTGATAATCATTTGAAAAAAATTAGTCTCTGACTATGTTTGGCATTTTTGATAACTTTTTTGAGGTTGGGTTCATTATCAGTTATGGTAAGTCAATGAGTTATCGAAATTATGTCTTTCACGATAAAAAATGTATTGGAATCCACATTGAATAACATTTATTTGAAAAAAATTAAATTGATTCTGTGAATTTTTTTTGTCATTTTCGGCCTTTTTTTTTAGGTTAAGATTAAGAATATTCGGAAACAAAAATTTTTCCTAAAGCTTTAAGACATTTATCCACTTTTCGCCCTAAACTGATAAGGTCCATCAAATGCATCATCCTATTTAATTTAATACATTTAAACATCAGTTTCATAAAAATTTTATATGAATATTTTCGTCGAATGTGATTGTGAATATTTTCTTACTCCTTCTTTGAATCTATTCCCAGATCTCTGTGAAGGTCAGAGTTTTGTATGTACCAGGGTGCGTTTACAATACAACACATGACTTTGTTTTGAAACCGCTGGATTGTCAACTTAGACTTTCTAAACTTTAATTCTAATTCTGCTTTTATTAATTTTAACATGCTCTTTCCAGTGTAGTTTTGCATCTAGTGTCATTCCTAGGTACTTGGCTATATTAGAGCATGGTACTTGATCGCCTTCAATAAAAATCGGAAGCTGTTCTGTCTTTTTATCGGTGAAGTTTATGCAAATAGATTTGCTTTTATTGAGACTGATATGCCACTTTTGGGTCCAGTCGACAATACTGTTGGTCGCATTTTGTAGTGCGTTAATTGACTTTAGCTCAGTTTTATCGACAGTTAAGAGCGCAGTGTCATCTGCAAAGGTTGCTGTCGTGTAGTTTTGACTGATGGGTAGGTCATATGTATATTTAAGATAAAGCAGCGGACCCAGCACACTACCTTGGGGGACTCCAGCCTTTATTGGACATAAATTAGAGAACGAATCGTCTTGTTTGATTCGAAAGTATCGCTCATACAGGTAAGACTGTAGTATATTAAAATATTGCTTTGGAAGAACATTGCTTATTTTATGCAGCAGTCCAGCATGCCACACTTTGTCGAATGCCTTCGAGATATCTAAGAACACCGCTGAGCATACTTTTTTTTCTTCAAAAACTTTTTCTATGATATGCGTTATTCTATGTACTTGATCAATGGTCGAGTGTTTGCTTCTGAAACCAAACTGATGTTGCGGTATTAGATTTTTCCTTTCGATTATTGAATAAAGTCTTTTAATCAGCAGTTTTTCGAAAAATTTGGACAATATTGGCAATAATGATATAGGTCTATATGAAGTTTCCAGAATACAGGAACATGCCTTAGTTGGAAAGAAGCGTTTATAATTTGGGTTAACTTTGTGATACCTTTAGATGGAATATTATGAATAATTTTCTGAGGATGTATGAGACACCTACAAAAATCCACTAAAAATTGTAAAATTTGAAGTAAAAACCCCATAACTATTTATAATTATAAATTTATTTATTTTGTTGACCTTCAGTGCCTAAGATAAAAAGAAATGGGAGTTTTTATTCATCATCTACCTCTCAGTCATCGTCTTCTCCATCCAAATCGCTGTCGCAATGTTTGCACACTTCAAATGAACAGGTCGCTTGCATGTGATGCATTTAATTGACGATTTCTCTTTTTTAATATTTACCAGTGTTCGTAGAGAACCAAGCACTGCATAAACTAACTTCATCTCAAAAATTTAAAAATTGGACTTAGTGAATTCTGCCCGAACGACGACGATATATGGGCAAAATATATGTAAAAAACATTACACTCACCTTTTTCAATTAATTTACTCGAAAATATATCACTTTGAAAAAATCAAAAAAAGTTTTCGCGATCGATTTTAACACACGATGTTTTCAGCTGGCATATAATATACAATACTATTTCTTCAGTTTTAGCACAAAAACTACCTCATGTCAAAAGAAAAGTTTAACAGTAGTCAGAACGGTAATATTGATATTGCATGATGCAAACAATCGACTGTCTCATACCTGGTACTGTCTCATACCCGGGTACACTCCCTTACTAAATAAACTCCTAAGGATGAAAATATACGAAGAACGCAACACTAAAGTGGTATATTATTACGATTATGTTACATACCTATGTCCATTTTTAGATATTTTTATAAAATCTTGATGACAGCATTTAACTTTTGTTTCACACACATACATATTTCAGCGTAATTTTTTTCGAGGAAAATTATACTTGTTTTCACCTGCATTGAGATGGAACAGTTGTGATTTATTTATCTGAAATAAGTTATAAAATTTTAAGTAAATATTATTTACTTTAAATACTTTGGGAGCATTCGAGAGGAAGATACTGCACAAGATTAACGGTCCCATATTGCATGGAGGACGTGTATCGCAGAAGATGGATGGCTCTCAACCTCATATAAGTTCAGCAGCTTTGCTAGCTCAGTCATCTGAAGCGAATGGAAGGAAACGCTGCTGCTAAAGAGATGTTTTATTCAAGCCACGAAGGGGGAACGCACAAAAAAGTAGACCTTATTTCCGTTGAAAAAAAAAACAGGTACAAGGGGCCAAATAGCACTTGGCACTACCAACTAGAACCAGCGTACGCATAGCAGAGGGGACTGGAAAATTTTTATATAATCTGCAAATACCGATTGTCGGCTAATTAAACAAATATAAGTATTGGCCGTTATGTGATCATAGAGAATAACAACAAAATAAGTACGAGTATAAAGAATAGTCGTGATAGTTTATTTCAGCAAAAACTATTAAGTGAACATTTCCAAGGTATTTTTTCGGATCTGAGTAACTTATATCGATCTATAACTTACCACCTTGATCAAAAAGTTCCGGGAATTTATTCAGAAAATTAAAAATACAAGTTTATTCATCTAAATCTATATTGTCCCCTTCAAAGTAATCCCCATCGACTGCAACACACTTATGCCAGCGCTTGATCCAATCCTCGAAACATTTTTTATATTCGGTTTTCGGTATGTCCTTCAGTGCTTCCTCCGATTTTTCCATTACTTCCTCTCGACTGGTGAAACGCGTTTCCCATAATGGTTTTTTAACTCGATTGAACAGAGAGAAGTCACAGGGAGCCAAATCAGGTGAATTCGGTGGCTATTGGATGGTATTTGTTGCTTTTTCGTCAAAAAAATTACGAATAATGATGGTACTATGCGACGGTGCGTTATCATGGTGCAAAATCCACGACTTTTCTGACCACAATTCTGGTCTCTTTCGGCGAATTGCTTCACGCAAATGCCTCATAATGCCCAAATAATACTCTCTGATGGTTAATTTGCGGTTATTGACCAACATTTCTTTTACTTTATCAACGTTTTCGTCAGTTTTCGATGTCGATGGTCTGCCACTACGTTCATCATCTTCGATTGACTCACGACCACTTTTGAACCGCTCGTGCCACTGGTAAATGACCGTTTTCTTTAGAGAATCGTTGCCGAAACACTTTTAAAACATTTCCAACGTTCGCGCAAGGTGGTATATAGAAAAAAGATCACTAATATGGAATCGTTACTGAAATGGTCACTTGATTTTCTTTTCTTTTTTTTTTTTAAATTGAAAAATTTAGAAAATAATATTTATGTTTTGTGCATACATTTTATAAAAACTACAAAAATTTAAAGCACTTCATATTGCTGTACATATTTTACAAAAAAATTTCTACAATCTACTATTTGTTTTATTAGCAATTTTAACAACAAAAAAAAAAAAAATTAAAAAAAAATATTCAGTACAATTTGTATGTTTTGAATGTTTTCTAAAAATATTTCTGTATTTAATTAAATAACTTCCAAATTGTAATCCTAAACAAGTGCTAAAATTAAATTTTTTTTCTATAGAAAAACAAATAAATGTTATCTCATATATTTGAAAAGTATCTAAGTACTGCTTTTTAAAATTTATAAGTACTACAATATTTTCTAATGAAAAACTTTATTCAATTCAAAAAAAAAATAATTAAAAAGAAAATAAAATAAATGGTGAAAATCTCCAGTTTCGGTTTAAATTAAATTTATTCAATATTTTCATTTACAGTAGTTTCAGAGAAGATATTAAATGAAATTTAATTAAATGCATTCATTCTTACTACCACAAATGACAATAACAACAATAACATCAAAAGAGAGTAATGTAATATTGTAGGTAAGGTACGCTTGAAAATATGCAAAAATAAATTTCAAAATTACATACGTATGTATGTGAGTGTGTGAGTGCGTGTACTAACACACACAATTCCAAAAATATACACATTTCATTTACATATGGTATTCATACCTACATACATTAGCAAATTCAGAGATTTCCTAAGAAGGGAGGAAATAATTATTTTGTCCCTTAAAATTATTTTTTCATTTATGGGCAACGATCAAAATGTATGAAATTTTAATTGGTAAGGGGAGAGAGGCAGATGGGGTAGAAGTTTAACCCCAAAACATCCCCTTGGATCCGCTAGTGCCTCAATATGTATATCAACGGTCAAAATGAAAAAGTTTTATATATAGCAAACAAATTTTTTTGTGGTGTTAACTATATTGAATTATGTTTAGATATAGTAAATAGCAGCATGAAATTTGTAGTGTCTGTAACATAAGTGATTTTTTAAAAAATGATTTTGTGGAATTTTAAAGATTTATTTATTCATATCATATATAAATGTAAACGCCTTTTTTATGAAAAATGAAAAATAAAATCTGGGAATTTGGGATAATTTAACAATTTTTTAAGCAAAAGCGAAGCATATTTGTTTTTGAAATGATCTTTCATTGATGAATATTCAGTACTCTGTCCTTTGTTTCGTTTTGATTTTATTTGCCAGTTGAAGATCAGATTTTGAGTAATTAATAAAAAAAAAATATTTTGGGTGATATTAATAACAGATGTCTTATTTTATATGAAAGTTCATTCATCTATTTATTCATTTATTTATTTGAACAATTTAAATAACAATGTATATTACAAGTTAAATAAAATGTACAGAAGCTATGGCAACAATCCCTTTAGCTTAGTTCATTCATCTATTAAATATAAAGCCTTAAAAACACTTTGCGATTACTTGAAATTAAAGCACGATAGAATTGAAATTCATTACCTGAAACACATGAAGAAGACACTCCATAATCAATTATATGTTAGGGCCAAAATTCATGCAGTGGTCAGTCGATATTTTGCAATCTCATGAAAATAAAAAAGTGCAATTAAATGTTTTTGTTCAGGAAAAAATTCTAAGTAAAATTTGTAGTACACAGCTAACACAGTCTCTAATATTAGTGCAAATTTTGATTTTTACATTAGAATTCTAATATAGTTTTCTATAGTTTTTCGAACCGAAAATCAGGCTAAAGAACTACATTAGAAAATTACATTATACATAAATACATTAGAAAAACATTCGAAATTCACTATTGCAACAGTGTTATCGCTTTTAATTAAAATCGTTAACATGCGTCATGCTATATCGCTCACCCTTAGCGTGACAAAAGAAAAAGTATTGACAAAATCAAACGCCGTTTCGGAATCCGCCACGATTCCTCATCAGTGATCTGTGTTTATTCACTTCTAGTTATATATAATTAGCAGCGATAATTGTGTGGAAAAATAACAACAACGCCACAGCAATAACACGTATTGTATAATTATATGTATTTGCTTAACCCTTTAGTAGATAGAATCGTCTCCAGACAGGCCACCGCTTGGTACAATTTAAAATACGTTTAAAATTTTTGTATATGTATTCATTCCTCTTAGCCGATTGATGAATATTCAGTACTCTGTGCTTTGACTAATAAGTTTTAATCCATAATAATTTCTTACTTTTCCATTTATCGGGACTACAAGCTTTCTGATGGACCACTTATTTTCTCACCTCAAGCAAAAATAAAGACTGCAATTCGATTTTCGACTTCATTTCCGAGTTTTATACATTAAAATCAACCAATCCTTATATTTTTTATTGCTGAAAAAATTGACCTACTAGAGAGTTAACAACCCTAAGTCACCCATCAGATACTACTTACTGTGAACTGCCAATAATGAAAAAAGAAGGAGACAGTCTAACAAAAAATAAAACCGAAATGTATTAAAATGTCTGCTGGCGCAAAAAGTGAGCTAGAAATTAAATTAAAATCATAAACACCAAATCAAATCTTGAATCGTTCATTTTGATTTTTATTTTTTAATAAACTAACTAAAAATTCGTGCAAAATCTCAAATACAAAGAAAAAACCAACATCAGCCGTCATTGGGGATGTGCTAGTACTATTTATTCCTAATAACTATAATTGTTCGTAAGCCCAAGATATTTTGGAATCGAAAACTTATTAATACTTTTTCTGTTCCGATTGTTAAATATTCTTATAAAGTGCAAAAACTAAAAACAATGCCCACGATTAACCGCAATAGCTCCCATCCATTTCTATAATTACCGATATTTTTTAAATGCTTTACTTCAGCAGTTTCATTGTGAATGATAATATAACGAAGAAACTTGGTCGTTTTATTTGCATATGTTAAACTAGCTGGCGAATAAAGCGCATCTAGAGTCAATATTGCACCAATATGGATATCAAAATGTATGTCAATGTCATAGCTGCAATCATATTATCAAACATTGAATACCATCTGTTTCTCAAAATGATATTATTATTATTTTGGCAATAGCTGTAGGTACATATGTTATAAATAAATACACGTAAGTGGATCAAAGTAGCTAACAAAATAGAGCGAAAAATATAAAAATAACATAAAAGGAAAATATAAGTATTGAAATTTTATACAAAGTCATTCAATATTTCTTTTGATATATGCATACACACGAACAAAGATACATACAAATAAAGATATTTATGTACGAGTACCCAGTCAGCATTAAGAGGATTATCGAACGATCGCGATCAATGCATAATCAACGCGAGACTCTACCATCCGATCGTTAGAAGAGTTTAACTAAAATTATTATATTTTTTTGTACCAGGATCTTTATTTTAGATGAAAATCTAGCTAATGGTGCATTTTAAAAAGTATTAAGCCTTTCACGAGCAATGTATATATGTCTCAAATTGATTTCGCAATGTTTTGAGTTATTTTGACCGCCCTTTGTTTTCGTTTGAGTATGGTACCACTCATTATGATCCAATTTTGCATTTGCCTAAATTCAATTAAATTCAAGTTTAAATTTTGTTCCCAGTAGAAAGAAGTTAGCTGCTTTTTTGTGATTTTTTCTGCGTTTTTTAAAATAGCTGCATAATTTTTATGTTTTTGAATTCAGCGTATTTCTTGTATTTAGTTTTAATAAAACCGACACTATTTGTTATGAACTAAAATGTGAAAAAAACTGTAATAAATACCACACATATGTCCCAAAATAAATTCATTTGTTTTAATGAAATATTTTTTTCCAACTTCACAGTTTTAAAATTAATTCTTCTAATTTCATCAAATGTAACTTAAAAATTAAAAAAAAAATTTTTTAAATGCCGCCACAGTTCTTCCGATTGTGAAAGGGTTAAATAAATTTTAGAAAAACCGATATAAAAAAATACTTTATCGGTGAAAACTTCAGTCCCTGTTCAAAGACTTACGGACAAGAAAAATATTTTATGTTTTTCAACTTTAAGTAATAATAGTGGTAAGCAAATGTTTCAAATGTAATTTTTTAATTATAGACTTTTAACATTAGTTTTATCAGCTTTTTAAAGCAATGTGATTTCACCGTAACTTTGAAGCAGCGCCTTAATTCTTTTTGTCATACTAGACCCGATACTTGCAATCATATTGCGGAAATTACCCTTGTTTTCCCATATATCAAGAATATTTTGATTTAGTATTTCAATATTTGTGTTCATTCTTTGATATACCTACTATGGACTTCAGCAGTGCTTAAAATTTCTCTACAGGGTTAATGTCTGGCTAATTACCCGGCCACGGCAACACCAGAATATTCTCTTCTTGAAAAAAAATTTATCACAGCTGAGGAAGTGTGGCATATTTGCGCCGCATATATTGTGCGCCACCTTGCATGAACAATGTACCCCTCTCGTCCTTCATTTATTGAGTCCATAAAAGGTAAAAGCTTACATCTCAGTATCTCCAAGTCCTGGAAACTGTGCAATATTCCCTCTACAAAATGTAAGGGCCCACCCCTTTTGTTGTAATGCATCCCCACACCATCACAGCAGGTGAATGTTTTACTCGACTCACCCGAAGAATGGAACTTTCGCGTTCAGACAGTAATATCGCAGGTGATTAAATGGGGTTTCAGCTATCGAAAATGCTAGCTGGGTATATGTAAGATGCAAACACATAAGCGACGTGGAACTCATACCAGCTTGTATTGCCATACACGTAGTCAAATATTTTAAAACTTTTCCTCATTATATGCATACATACAGGGTAGGCCATTTAAAGTGGAAGCATTTGGCAGCACTGTCAGATCGACTAATGACATATCGCGTTCGAAGCGTCAGTAGAAGGAATGTTATACCATGGAACAGTATACTTCGAAAAAAAGCGCTGAAATTGTTCAGTTGCACATTCAAAATAACTTCTCAATTTTCTCATAAAGATGTTATTTTGATGTTTTGAAGCCGATTGTTCATAAAAATGATATGGAGCACTTTTGGTTTCAACAACCAGAGATGGCGCACCACCTCACACAACTCGTACCACAATCTATTTTTTGAAGCCATTGTTCCCCGGCCAGATGATATCAAGAAATGGTGATTTTGACTTGCCTCCGCGTTTGCACAATTTACACCGCCAGACTTTTTCCTCTGGGGCTAAAGTCAAAGGTTTATATCAACAAGCCAAGGACCCAAGACGACCTTAAAGCGAACATCCGCAGGAAATAGCAGCCATGGAAACGATGGAAAATGCCGAAAAAATATCACATTTGGCCGTCAAACCCAATTGTGGCCACTTGCGCGATATCGTTTTCTAAAAAGTAGATGGAACAAAACTCCTCAAACTAACATAAATGATTATCCAAATGCACAACAAAAAATTGTTTTTTTAAAGTTTTTTCAGAAACAAATGCTTCCACTTTAAGTGGCCTACCCTGTATATGTGAATGTGTATATCCAACTGCACCTTAAGGTGTTTTCTTTTTTCTACTTCACTTTTCAATATTTTCATATATATTGGTTGAATTTTTCATCTACACATGTCATATTGGCAAGTCACGTTTTGCATCGAATCGAGTTATCAATAAAATGTGAAGAATAAAAAATTCACTCAACAAAACACATACACAAACATACAATCATGTTGGCATATGTGTTTAAAAATCATATTCTATAGGTATAAATTTTCTTCTTTTTGTTTTTTTCTTTTTCAGTATTTTCTTTTAGCAAAATTTTTACAATATACCAATGCAAGTTTTACACATTTGTATGTATGTATTTCTCTTTGCTCGTGCATTTGTCTAACTTTAGCAACTTCATGTATGAGAAATATATAGAAAATGTTAAATGCAAGTACCTGAAGGAAAGTTTTCTCATTTAAGACATTTAATATAGAGAAAATGGAATAAGTGGAATTGATTGCTTTTTAACTGAAGCATTAGAAATATTAAATATGGATGCAAAAAGGTAGTGAATCTTTTTATTTATTTCCTATTTATTTTATAATATTTAGAAGGTATGAATTTTTATTTAAAAAATACGAAAATAACTTCAATAAAAATTATAACTTCAAACAATAATAACACTGTGCTAGTCATAAAATAAAGCAGACGGAAGACATATCGTTTCTAACTAATTCGGAATTCAGTGGTGATATCCGTTTTTCCCCCTATCAGCAGCGTTTCATACAAATTTTTTTTAAGTTTTGTTTTGGGGGTATACTACGAAGTTACATGTTCCTCTTATTATTATTATTATTATTATCTGACATTTGTTTGCAGAAAAAAATAATTTTAGACATATCTCCCATACAAAAAACCGTCAAAAATACCCAAAAAGTGGAAAATTTGTATGGGAGGTACTCTTATTTTACATCGAAATAGCTTAAATTTTTGTACATATCATTTTATCGTTAAAAAGATAGTTTCTAAAAGTCTCAGAACAATCGGCTAAAAAATAAGCATCCACTTCTTACCATCAGCGATCAAACGTTACTAAACGAAAATTACACTATCCGACAAAAATAAATTTTTCCAAAAATAACAAGGTTCTACAAGTGGATTCTGATAGAGCTCTGGAGAAAAAATTATACGGGTCTCTGCGTTTTAACAGTTTACCTCAAATTTTTTTTATACGCGGGCCTTAAGTTTGTCCATTTCTAACAGATTAAGAAAAATAAACCATAAGACAACTTGTTAGTTTTGCATGCCCGGAAATTTGTAGTAAAATTCCTGTAGAATATTTTCCTTCAACATATTAACCCTTTGGCGCCCACCAGTAGGGGTCATATTTGCCCTTATCAAAAAAAGTTACTTTTTTGACCGATTACAAGGGTTGATAGAGGGTTAATACGTTCAAGAAATCGGTTGCCCATGAAATTTTACTATAGGTTACTGAACAAAAAAAATCTGTAAACTTAGTTTCAGGAAACATAAACCCAAATTCCAAAAATGTTTCAAATTTTCAGCTTTTATGAGAACTGTATGCTTATTTTTTAGCCGATTGTTCTGAAACTTTCAGAAACTAATTTCTTAACCAAAAAAATTATGTGTGCAAAAATTGAATTTATTTCGATGTAAAATAAAGGTACCTCCCACAAAAATTTCCACTTTTTAGGAATTTTTGACGGTTTTTGTATGGGAGGTATGTTCAAAATTATTTTTTTCTACAAATAAATGTAAGATTCAGTTTTTTCATGCCAAAAAAAAAACCCTTCGATACCAATTCGATACCGCAATAAAAAGAAGAACATGTAACTTCGTAGTATACCCCCAAGCCAAAAAATTACAAGGTCAATGACAAATATGTTCACGGAACCACCCAAAACTGTTCTGTTATGAATTCTCTAGTTGTTGTAAAGGAGAGAGTGTGCATGGTTTTTTTGCCATTTTCTGAACTGTGCCTTATGTATTTTTTAAACATTTTCAAAATATTTATGGATCTATTAAGAGCATAACTTCTCTCTGTCCATTCGTCTTTCCCACCATCACTTTATATTTTTGGAATTGCTTGACAATTAACTATCAATTTTCTTAATAAATATATATACATTTAAAATTGATTTCTAAATTGGATTCTCATTTGAATAAAACTATGTAAATAAATGTTTAACCAAAGTTTTACTAAGAAAGCATAAAACTTGAATTACATTGCTATACATTCATGTATTTATGTATACATGTTAGTCACATACATGAAATTTTCGGTTCTCTCTTCTCCTTTGCCTCAAATGGTATATTTTCCTTTTTACAGAAAACCTAATGGGCATAAAAACCCAAATATTAATTGTCATTTTATTTATATTGTTGGTTGGCCTGAACCTGCACATGAACACGCCCATGAACTCCTAAGGACACTACACAACAAATAGATTGATGAGATTGTCAAAGAAAATTTTCATGTTCGTATAACATTTTGTTTACATTAAAAATGTGTTCATGTTTCTGTTTGCGTTTGCATTTATGTCTGTATGGGTGTTTGAATAGCTAAATCATGAATTTTTGTATCATTCATTCATACACATACACACACACACATATGCACATTCATTTATTCTTGAAACTTAGCAGGCACAAAAAAAAATTGTAGGTTTGAGCAATCCAAACAAATATCGTTTGTTTGTTTGCTTTTTGCTCTGTTTGTTTGCAATACTACGACGTGTGACAGATAAGTGCCGAAAGGATTAAAAAGTTCTGACAAGAGTAATTTATTATTGGTTCTTAGTTTTTTATCATAATTTTGTTGCTATTGTTGTTGCTGCTTAAGAGACATTAAAAAAAAAGTTTCTTTAGCTTGCAAATTGCTTGAGGCATGGTCATTTATTTTGAATTCATGCTTTCACTAGCAAAAGTTTTCTTTCAAGCTAAATAGCCCTATTCACGATGTGGTGCAATAGGCAAATAGGCCAATGCAAAACATTTGTTCTATCACAACAACAAATATATGTTATATGTAATAAAAATTTGCATTTGCAATGATGAAAGACCATTTGCAATTTATCGTGAATAGGGCTAATATTTTTCTTACATGAAAATTTAAAAGCGTCGATTTGCATCGTCCCGTTTTCCGTCGTTTCGTCATTGAAAATCTTCCTCTCTTCAAACCAGCATCGTTACTTCATATGAATAATATCGAAGTTTTGATACAATATCCAACTTAATTAAACTTAACAAATGCAAGTTTACTTAAAGTGAGCTCATTTACCACAAACCTTTACGCTCTCTATTTGTTTCGTATCAATTTGGTCTTTAAGTTGATTGCCTTGCACTTTTGCGTTTTCTTTTAAAATTTATTCACGTTTTTATTACCCAGCTGGTATCAGAATTCATTTCATGTTTACATATTCTTATATATACAATAGAATGGAGTGAAACAATTTATTTTTCAGAACCACCCGAAATAGTTAGAATCTGTAGTAGTAGACTTTTTTGAATTTGATCAACTTTTAAGGTTGGCATTATCGAGTTAAGGTTGACAACGTGAGGGAATACTTTTTTTAAACTTTGAACAAACAAATTTTGTCCAATTTCGAAGTGGTTTACAGTTTCCTATTCTTCATCGTTACAGCAGCTACTACATGAATTCCTAACTATAATTAGACTTAGACATTGCCATAAGGACTCCATGCTCTCTTTTTGTTCCTGATTAGCAAAAATGTGGCTTTTCTAGTATTCTCCTATACTCTAGCGGTCAAATTAAGTGCAAGTCTACAATCAAGGGCTACTTTAGAAGTGAGGAGAAGAGATTCTACATCCTTTTTGGATAACATATAATTTAAATATCAAAATAGGGGAAAGTTGAATTTGAATTTTTCCTTTTTTAGACCGACCGAGGAACACATTTTTGGTCTATTCTAAAAATAAAACTCAAAGGGGTCGTGGTAGTGCAGATTTTTCAAAAAAGAGCCAACTCTTATCAAAAACCACTATCATGATGGCAGTTATAAAATTCTCTTGTATGTCGATCCACTCAAATGTTCATAGCCGTCTACCAGACCATAGCTTCATACTTCAAAAGGGCGCCTGACTACAGAACTGTAAAGCCAATGGAACCACATATGGCTGCATCGTTTGCACGAGTAGACCGCTGTTCGCTTTATTTACTAGCTATTGGAATTAAGGCTTCTAGCTGAAGTTTTTTATCTAAACTTACTCCGAATAATCTAGCTTCTTCTATCAACGCTAATCTAGCTAATACAATTGTGTGAAAGTGGGCTAAAAACATGTAGTATTTTGTACCTTCTAATAAAGAGAAACAATTCCGTCTTCTGGGTACTAAAAGCTTTGAGTCTTTGGGCTTAAATCAAAAAATTGGTCAGCCTAGCCTCATGAGATTTCGGCGAAATCATTTCGCTAAAGTTTCACCCTGAAACTTTTTTGTAATGGAAATTTTTTTTCTACTTTAGAATTGTTTTTGCTAATGATGATGAATCCAAGATTCTTATCAAAAATATGTTCTTTATACGAGCCAAAATTAATTTCATCTGGTTTCGTTCAACCGAAGATAGTTTAACAGAACGATTCGAAATCAGCTTTATAATTGGGCTACAATATGACACCGAGAACACAGTTTCAAACAAATTTACTCTGATCAATAAAGAAGAGCCTATGGAAACACATAAAAATTGGATTTTATGTTGCAATACAGAAATAATTCTACAAAATTTTTCAAAGCTTAGATGAATAGCTTTTTACTGAAGCTTAATACATTGCAAATATGAATATATATATATATATATATATATATATTTGTATATGTATACAAATTAAATAAATATTAAATGAAAGAACATGGGATTACTTATTAAATTTTTATATTAAATTTTATGAAATTAATTTTACATTTATGAGAAAACTTTTCATACAGTTGCTAGGCAATAAATTGTGTGGATGATTTTCATTTATACACATTTATAAAAAAGATATAAGTATAAATACATACATAGACACAAACTTTCAAAGTAAGTAGAAACGAAATTTAAAATTTACGTAGCAATGTTCGAATTTTCTTTTATAAGTTTGACATTTGTTAATATTTCAGTGTTTATCTGCAAAAGCTGCATAGAAATAATAACCATATGAATATACTACCAGCACCTAAATTCTAATTTCACTTTTTTTAAATACACACACAAATACAATTCAAACACACCTGTACATCCTGTATATGTGTAAAATTACCTTTTTCGTTTGTTTGCTTGTTTGTTTGTTAATATAACAATTTCGTGCGCTATTTTTCGTGTTTTAACCAAAAAAAAACTTGTCGCTTCATTATGGCATTCCACGTTCAATTGTTACACGCGAAATTTTGTTGTTAACAACAAAAAAAGCAGCAATAATAAATACAGCAGAAGCTTTATATACCAATGAGCAATGAGCGAAAAAAATACAAACTCTTATAAATTTTAAATGAATCTTATGCACGCATCTACCAGCAGCATATGGTAGCTTTTGTTTACATTTTAAAACACACACACAAGCAAACATACACACACATTCATACATACCCAGCTAGCATTAGGGAGATTATTGGACAATCGCATTTAAGGTGCGGTCAATCCAATCTTCCATCCAATTTTTAGAACGGTCACACTAACAAAATGCATAGACTTGCAATTTTACTCCCGAAGATCTCTTCGTGACTATCGTTTGAAAAGCGATTTTGTGTTCCCTTTTCTTTATTGTTTCATTTTTCTGTACAGGTAGACCTCGCTTAACACGTACTTCTGATAGTACGGCTTCGCTCTAACACGTTTCACTTTTTGGCCTATATTTTCGGTAAAACCTCATTCTAACACGGTAAAACCTCGTTCTAACACGGTTTTGGGAATTTTTTTTCATCGTTGTTGATTGATTTATACACATACATATACTATATGTATGAATACATATATACATTAGACTGCATACAAAAAAAATCGGTGAAATTTTTTGAATGCACTTTGCCGAAAAGTGTTCACTTGGCTTTATTTAAAACTTTCACAAAAAAATATAGAAATTTAAAGGTCGCTAAGCTCAATTTTTTTTCTTGGAAAATACATTTTTAAGCTGTTGTAGAAAAAAGTCCCTTCCAGGAGCACCAGGAACGCTGCAAAATTTGTTTTACCCTTCGTTTTATATGTTAAGGATTCGAGAGTGTACTGGCGTACGTAAAGAACTAGACTAGTTGACAGTTTTTGTCGGCAAAACAAGAGAAAAAATATAAAAATCGCCAAGTTTATGGGATCGATCGATGTTTTTTTATTTTCTTATGTTTGTATAACTATAATTTCAATTAAAAATATGTCTGAAAAATCAATAAAAAACAAAATTATTTTTGGTGCCTTTTAAAATCTCGGAACTTAACCCCTCTTTTTGTACTGGTTCCTTGTATCGTTTAACACGGTTTCTTTTTACACGGCATTTTCCAGAAACGTAAACCCTGTGTTAAGCGAGGTCTACCTGTACACCATTGCTTTCCAAGTAATTCTTCGGTGTTGTTGTTCTTAGTTGCGGTGGCTCTTTGTAGTGTAATAACAATTAAATAATGAAAGATGTTGTCGCACAAAGCAATAAAACTAAAAAAAAAAAACGTCTCCAAGACGTAATATTTCTGACAATATCGGAAAAGCACATATAATATTGATTTAAATGAAGACTAATTTCAGTTAATCTATACATTTTTTAGTGTAACTACAATTTTATTCCAGAAGATCCAGAACATCAATTTAAAGAGCTTGACGAGTAGGTTAGCCAAAAATTATCAGATTTGAAATCGGTTAAGCCAATCCCAAAATATTAGCGTCCGAAGTTTTTTAAAACTCGCTCATTGAACAAAGCATTGCATTCATCGTTGAAAAAATCATTGTTTAAGCGGGAGTAAATAATAAATAGGAGAAAGAGAGAAGACATGAGTAACGGCATCTTACAGAATTATCTAATGAGTTATCT
This sequence comes from Toxonevra muliebris, assembly GCA_963691655.1. NCBI lineage: Eukaryota > Metazoa > Arthropoda > Insecta > Diptera > Pallopteridae > Toxonevra > Toxonevra muliebris. The sequence goes on along the minus strand of OY829328.1, from coordinate 35,222,371 downwards.
GCATACACAAATAAAAAAACAAACACCAACGAGTAGTTTGATTCTCTTTTGTTATTTGCTTTTCATTAAGAGATTTCTTGCGCAAAAAAATTGCCCCAGTTTCTGGGGCCTTACCGACTAGTTTTGTATATTTCTGCAGTAGCAACATTTTATCTGGTCTCTGGTACGAAAATCTAGCAATGGAACTCCTGCAGATGTATTAAATAAATGTCAGAAGTGCCGACATAAAATAAAAACTTTATCAATGAAAACTAAGTATCAGCATTATACATAAAAAACTAAACATTAAAGTTTTTATTATATTTTTAGTAGATTATGAAAATTAAATCTAAGCGTTAATTTTTCAAAGTCTTGACTACTGTTCCATGTTTTTAGTTAATTTAGGTAATGTATATCAGGCTTAAGGAGTGCATATATGTAGTCATCACAACAATAGTGTATACAGAAACGGGCAAATCAGACGGCCGTTTTGGAATCTACCACGATTAGGAACTATCACTGATCCTCCTTGGCATTTTATTGAAGACTCTTCTCCGTGCATCGACGGAAATTCTTCCTCGCGAATCGTCTTTCTCACGAAGAATGGAACTTCCGCGATCAGACAGCGATATCGTCTGTGATTAATCGAAATTTTTCGGCAAATCGTGGAAGAATCTTCTGCGATCGAAAATGTTACCTGGGTACCTCCGCCCCATGTGCAATGCATGCCAACATGCTGTCAACATGATAAAAATGTCACTACTCGTACAGCAGATTAACATATCAGCAGCATGTTTTATTCTCGTGTTAAAATTTCTGAAAAAAACGTGAGAGGCTTCTGATGTCAAAGGAGAAAAACAAACAAGCTACACACAAAATTAAATCAATTATTTGATCATTGTATTCTAGTAGACTAAATATAATTAGTTGCCATTCATTTAAATTAGTCAAACATATCGTATGAGTGACATAATTAAAAAAAAAAAATGTTTGATTTTCCTGCCTATTTGTTATTTGATAAAGGAGAATTCTTTTTTCTTCCAATAATTACAAAGGAGACGGTAGTAATTATAGAGAATGACTATGCTGCATACTCTACAATAGTTAAACACTACATCCCGAAATGATTAAAACAATCCATTATGTTTCTGCTCAGTATTCATTTTCTAAAGGAAGACATTAATGAAAATATGGCAAATTTAGCCAAAAAATAAACTCAAAAGAAATTCAATAAGAAAGTGACTTACTACTTTGAAACGCTTATCTCAAAGAATTTAAAATAAAATATTTAAAATGAGCAAAATAGAATATTTACCCATTTTATGGTGAATGTAACCTCTATTCCTAAGGCAGGGAAATGCTCTCACAGCAAATTCAAAGACCTTAAACTAATAAGCCTTTCATCATTTCTTCTGAAAACATTGGAAAAACTGATAGACACCTTTATTCGGCAGAAGATCAATCGAGATACACTATCACAGTCGCAACATGCGTACTGCAAAGGTAAATCGGTTGAAACGGCTATGATTTCTCTAGTTTTCACCAATGAACACGCCCTTCACTTCAAGAAATACTTTTTAGTGGCTTTTCTCAACATTGAGGGGCCTTCAACAATGTTATTCCTGAAGCGATCATTCATACTCTGGAGAACCTTGTGGTGGAGGCTCCTTTGAGGAAACCAATACATTCTTTGCCTACGAGGAGGGTTATTAATTCGGAGTTGTCTCTTCCATAACACGGTATGCTCACAGAGGCACCCCGCAAGGGGGGGAGGGAGGGGGCGGTACTCTCGCCACTTCTTTGGGTACTTGTTGTCAACAGATTGCTTCTCGCCCTCAAAGAAACTGGCCGCAAAGTGATTGCTTTTGCAGACGATCGACATATATACATACCATTGCTATATCGGGTAAATTTCCGAGTACACTAGGAGATGTTTTGCAATATGCTCTAATCTTTCTCAGCAAATGGACCGGTAAGTGTGGACTGAGTGTCAATCCGCAGAAAACCGAACTTTTCCTCTTTACTAGAAGGTGCAAAGTACCACCTTTTATTGCACTTTCACTCAATGGTACTAAACTAGTTCTCAAAGAAGACGCTAAATACTTAGGTCTTATTTTAAGCAAAAAACTTGGCGGGTAGATAAAGTTATAACAGCGCTCTACTCGTGCAGGCGAGCAACATGAAACAAATGGGGTATGCAGCCGTACGTGATTCACTGGCTATATACTTCCGTAATCAGGCCCATTTTAATGTATGGTGTAACGGTCTGGTGGACAAGGCAATTCATATGAACATCCTTTTGAAATTACAAAGAACTGCTTCACTCTGCATCACTGGTACACTAAGAAGCACGGCCACCAAGTCCTTCAATATCACATCGTTCCTCTTGACATTTATGGCAAGTAATGAGCAGCCAGCACTGCCCTGAGACTAAATTCTATTTTGGAATGGTCAACAAACAGGTCAGTACACTCCACGATCCTAAATCATTTTTGTTTCGTACCTAAGATAATTGATTGTACCTTTACGAAACCTATCTTTAATGACAAGTTCGATACCCTTATTCCTGACAGACAGGAATGGGAGAATGAAGGGCGGTTTCAAAAGGATTCAATCCATTTCTACACAGATGGCTCTAAACTGGATGGCAGAGTTGGAGTTGGCATCTTTTGTAAAGAGCTGGATGTAAATATATCCTTCAGGTTGCTTGATCACTGAGGTGTTTTTCAGGCAGAGGTCATGGCAATCAAAGAAGTCACGTCCTGGCTAAGGTATAATGTGTTTTTACCGATAGTCAGGCAGCTATGGCATCCCTTGAATTTGTCTACCTTACTTCTAAAGTAACTCTTTACTGTAGAGCGTCTCTTAACGAGATATCCCATCAGTTCGATCTACACCTAATCTGGGTTCCGGGGCTCATAGGTATACCGCGGAATGAAACTGCTGACGGGTTAGCTAGAAAAGGAACACGACCTGATACATACCAACAGGCACTTCATCAGTACTCTGACTTGGGTGATTACTGGGCACTGCCCTATTGGAAAAAATGCAGAAAGACTGGGTCTTCCACATAGAAATCACTGCAGGAGCTGTGGCAAAGAGGAAGAATAGGAAACTGTAACTCATCTTCTATGCGAATGCCCAGCTCTGATTCACGTACGAAAGAAACATCTGAACAATTTTGTTTTCGATGACCTTAAAGACGTGACTAATATCCAAATCAGACACCTAATCAGCTTCCTGAAAAATACTGGCACTACCAGGCTGCCATTTTAACCCAACGTACCCTTTTTATACTTCAAAATGATTTCGATGTTCCAGATGTGGGCAGTTTTTGTATTGAAACTGTTGCCGCGCCGGTAAAAACTAATCCACTTCTCCAGCACTGCTACATCGACAGAAATTGTAAGAACTCCACAAAACGCAGTAATAAACAGAAATTTTTTGTTTTGTTTCGATTACAATAATAACAATTTACCACAACAGACTTCATTTTTAACAGTTAATATTATTAAATCTAATAGAATACAAATTTTCGCTAAGCATTGCTCAGTAATACCAAATAAACAGAAATTTGTTCTTCCGGTGTGACATCACAACCATATCAGCCACAAAAAAAAAATGTAAACAAAGAAACGGATCTGCGTAATCTTTATTTCTATATTCTTGGTACCATAGTTTTATTGTCAAATTTCAGGAATAAAAATTTTAATTTTATAATGAAAGTTTGCCATGGCATCAACAATATATAAATAATGAGTGCGTTCGCAGGTATATAAATCGGGGGGGTTGTATATTTAAACCCACAACCCGGCGGTGTTAATTTTTCCTTCACAGTTTTATTTATTTCATTGTTTTATTGGAAGAAATAGGTTAGTCAAAAACATTTATCCCATTTACATTCTTTGTAACACTGATAGAAAAGTTTAGATAATATATAGCAGCAAGTCTACGGAAAACAGAAACTAATTTCCCCCCTCTGAATCATCTTTGAACTAGTTCGGTGACCGGTTACTTTTACTAGTATGTGTACAAAATGCACTTCCGTTGAAAGTTATGCGTGTTTGGAATGCATAACTAAGAAAACCTCGTACTCTCATCCATTTATATGTAACGCTCATTAATTCTTCGTCGTTATTATGCATCCATCCACTGAGATTAACATGATAACGGCGATAACGATAACGGCGATGATGACGAAGGACGCAAAAGAGAAAATCACAGGACTTTCAAGAAGTTTTTTCTTTTCCTGTTCATTCGAAAAGTATGCAAATGAAGGATATACTGTGCATATCTAAAGGAGAAAGAAAAAAGGAGTTAAAAATGAGAATGACACTTGTGCAATTCATTTTAGTATGACACAATCGTTATCATTAGAGCTGCAAGCGACAACAGAAAAGTAGCGGAAACAAAAGTTTTTACGAAAGTAGGATAAGCTGTACGTAGTAAGCGGACAAGCAAGCTAACAGACGGACAAGACTCTGAGCTGAGCGCAGAAGCAAAACGGATGAAGGAAAAAGTCAAGTGCGTATATATGTATGTATGTATGTAAGTTGTTGCAGTTTTTTGAAGAAAAGGTGATTGAAAGGCGATTAAAAAGCAAAAAGGAAGGAAGTATCATCGTGTCATGTTGATATTATAAAATACTCTGCTACTATAATGAATATGTATGTATGTGTATATGTATGTGAGCTAAAGATTATATAAAACGACAGCGTCCTCAATAGGTACATTTTCTTAATTTATACTTCATTCATGAGACTTAATTCACCTAGCAAGAAATATAGAGACCAAGAGAGACAAACTTTAAGTACTTTACTATTTTTTGTTTCTCATTACATTTTCGACTTACATATTTATGACATTTACAATATACAGAAATTCTGAATAAGAAAAAATTTTATTTTGGTTGAGCTCCATCAGTTTTGTTACTCTTTTACTGAATATTGCCTAATGAGGACTGGGGATGTAAACGATGTTGTGCCAAATTCAATCTGGCTAATGAGTGAAAAATAATGACTAAAAAGTCAATCATCAATCATAAACTAATGGCTAATTTTTATTAGTCATTTAGTCATGTCTCGTTGGCTAATGACTAAAAATGATTATTACAATTTGATTGGTTTTCAATACGGAGTACCAGGGAAATAATTGATGGGTTTTGAATACCAAATAAATCAATTAATTTTTTAACAGTTTTTTATTTATATTTTTTAAATAATTGAAATTATTCTACATAACTACTTGATTATCAAAAATTTCCACAAACAGTTTTAAAATTTTGTATAGCATTGATATTATTACTAATACTAATGATTGAATGACTAATGTGTAATTCATTTTGTAATGACTAGTTACTTTTGAATAAACTTAGTCATGATTTGTTAGTCATAACTAAAATTTCAGTTGACTGATTAGTTGATGGAAAAAATTTGTTGATTATGCCTTACTTTAAATATAAAGTACTCTCACATGCACATTATGTATTAACTCAACGTGAACCAACACCAACACTAATGAAAACGCCTTCCGAAGATATGCGAAATTCGTTCCTGGAAGGAGGTTCCAGATTATTCAATGTTGGATTTTACTGATTCCATGTCTATGCCTTAGAACATAATACGCTTTTAGTTATGTTTAGCCATTCGTTTCAAACTAGTGTTACTCTTGTGTTATATTGCTATCGAATCAGTACACCGCGGCTTGAGTATTTGACACCTCGTGCAAATTTAAATATTTGGAAAATGGCAGATTGATAAAAAATTAAATGAAAAAATGATATCTGATTTAATCTCGTAAAAAAATCAAAATCAAATTCGCCAAGTTCTATTGCGCATTTGATATCATATCTTATTATGTACGTTTTTGGCTACTAAAAATTTAGAGAGTTCTATTTTGCCGCCAGCGCGATTCGCCACAATGCTCAATGGAACCACTGTACATCATTGTGCAATATTTTTGGCAAAAATCTTTTAGTTAGCTTATTATACATTGTTAGCTTTGTTAAAAAAAAAACTCTGTAGAATCTTTTGAGAATGTTAACAAGTGACGACACTAGTAGGTTGTGCAATATTTTTGGCAAAAATCTTTTAGTTAGCTTATTATACATTGTTAGCTTTGTTAAAAAAAAAACTCTGTAGAATCTTTTGAGAATGTTAACAAGTGACGACACTAGTAGGTTTTAACGTATTTATTTAACTGTCTACTTAGTATACTATACAATGTTACAAACCTTTGTTATAAACTAAGAAAACGCTCACATACAGTGTAGCGCAAGCATATGAAAGTGTTGATGCTAAAAAAGCAGCCAAGATAAATTCAAATAGAAGAAAAATTTCTTTTTTCAAAATTTCTATGTAATTTACAACTTTTGTCAACTACTTTGCATACAGAACAGCTGGAGAAATGAAACTTACAAGAAGCAGAACGAGCGAGAGAGAATACGAAGTAAGTACGTCAAGTGGAAGAGAAACCACCGCAGCTTGACACTTGCTACAAAATTTTTTAGACGTTGAAACCTAAGTATTTTAAAATTGAAATTCGAATAAAAGTTTCATTGCTAAAAATCCCATCACTGATGGAATTTATGCTTTGTAAGCTGATGTAAACTTTACAGTGAACTTTTCTCAGAATAAAACTATATTAAAATGCATAGTATAAACAAACAAATACTTATAACTAGGTACATATTAAAGAACCTTATATTGTGCAATATACAGGGTGACAATTGTAAAGTGACGCAAGTTTAATACTCTGCAGCAAGCTTTGCCATTTACCGTTACTTTAATTTAAAAAGCAAATTCATTCATCATTGGCTTTGCTTTTAGTTTCATTTGAATTTTTGTTATTACATTTTGAAATTTCCATAAAAATGGACAAGGAAAATATTCGTCGTGAAATTATGAAATTTCATTTGGCAAATTATAGTAGCCGTCAAATTGCAAAGGCTTTAAATTTGTCAAGTCGTACGGTAGACCGAGCTATTATTCGATATAATGAAACTGGGGGTTTTGGAGAAAGAGACCGGGGAAAATTTTCAACAGTTGCCACTACTGGTTTAACAGAAAAAATTCGTAAACGAATCAAGCGAAATCCAAGGCGCTCAATGAGAAAAATCGCTAAGGAAGTGGGAGTAAACCGTGAAACAGTGCGAATCATTGCAAAATCAAAGCTTAATCTTAAGCCGTACAAGCTCCGAAAAGCTCAAGATCTGACACAAAAAAAGAAAGATTTGCGACTGCAAAGATGCAAGGCGTTGCTACGCTCCTCCGTGTTAAAAAATGTTGAAAATATCTTGTTTACAGATGAAAAAATGTTCACGGTTGAACAACATTTCAATGCGCAAAATGACCGAATGTGGCTAACATCATCATCGCAACAAAATAGGACTGTTGGCCGAGTTCAAAAGCCAGCTTCCGTTATGGTATGGGATGGAGTTTCCGCTAATGCCAGAACCCCTCTAATATTCGTTGAAGAGGGTGTTAAAATTGACCAGGTTGTTTATCGGAGCATTTTAAATGAACATGTTCTTCCCTGGGCCCAAGATACATTTGGAAATGAAAACTGGACTTTCCAGCAAGATTCTGCCATTTCCCACATGGCAAAATTAACGCAAACATGAATAAAAGACAATTTTTCTGGATTCATAACATCTCAAGAATGGCCACCATACTCCCCAGACTTGAATCCAATGGACTACTCTATTTGGAGTATTTTAGAGAGTAAGGCTTGTGCATCTCAACACCACAGTCTGGAGTCGCTAACAAATTCATTAGAGAAAGCCTGGACTGAAATTGATCAGGAAGTTCTGCGGCGAACAGTTCTACGATTTCCGAATCGATTGAAGGCATGTGTGCAGGCTAAAGGAGGTTATATTGAATGAGGTGGGGTTCAAATGAATGCTTATATATTCAGCAATGTTAACACTTAATTGTACTTAATGGAAGTACGTCCTTTTGAAAATAACTGCTGAAATGTGTGCGTCACTTTACGATTGTCACCCTGTACATATACATACTCAAGAAATGCATTCGTGGTTCCGATGACCTAACAACAGCAAAGGCACCAATTTAAACAATTAAACTAACATGAATTTTAAGCCAAAAAATACTTTCTCATTGCAACTTGGATACTTTTGCATTCACCGCTGCTTTCTATCATCATTGTTTCCTCACACACATTAGTCGGTTATAGGTCACATTTATCAATGTTGCCGTTTATCATATGTTTTGCTTTTATTTTTGTTTTTGCGCTACGCCTGCTGCCTATGCCTGTTTCGGCGTTTCCGCTCCTACCCATTTCATAAAGCCTTGTCGACATACTACGGGGCACATTAGCGATTCAACTTAATGACATTTAACAAAAGTTTTCGAAAGTACATTAAAACGTACCGCACCCAGGAACATGTGTTTTGACGCATTAATTTGTTGTTACTCACTGCGGGATTTATTTTTAAAGCGTTCATCGTCACCGTCCTCTACAACCGTTGTCCGTTTATTCTGTCCTTCCATTTTGGTCATACGTAGATACAAACTTTTGCAATATAGTGTAAGTTTCACTCACTGCTACCATTTGCTACGACTATGACGACCATTTTGTTTTTGCAATGAAATACCAAAATTGAAAAGTTGTCGTTGGTTTTATGCTTTTGTCGCAAACATTCATTCGCATCGCACGCTCAGTTTGGTGGAAAGTCGTTTGACGTTCTGTTGCCCTTTTAATGGCATTTTGAATTTTCGCTCGCTTGCTCGCTGCCGCCAAACGTAGACTTCACCTTGGTTTCTACGAGCAATTACAGTTTTCACATAATTCTATGAACTTTCTCTACATACATATGTATGTATATGTGATATGTGTAAGTGTGTGCCTATGTTACCGGAAGTTTTAACATTTCCGGTACTTGGCGGAATGCCATTATTCAAGCGTAATTAATTTTACAAGAATGAGAGCGAGAATCAAAGTAAGTTTTATTCTTCATTGTTAATTCAACGGAAAATATATGAAAGTGATTTTTGATATTTTAAACAAGAAATGAATTCATATTTTTCAAAAAAGAAATTTCATAAATTTTGCTGCAACAAGTCCAAAACCCGACTCACCCGGAAAGCTGAAGTGAAAATGTAAAATTAGTCAATCATTAGCATAATTAAGTCACAAAGAAAACCGAACCTTACACAAAACTTAATGTTAATACTTCGGCGAAAAACAATTAAAACAGACTCTTTTTCTCATACGACGGGCTCCTCCTCTCTACCCAAGACAGACTAGAGCCGAATTGCAGTTAGTGACGAGAATTACATCATAAAATCATCATTGTGGTTTGATTTATCTATAGAGATATTGTTGTTGTAAAGGCTACTAAAGACAATAACTTAATTCTCGAAATATAGTTCAAGTCAGACAACATCTATCCTTATTTCATCCGTATACACTACTTCACTGTATAATTCGCCTATATTAAAAAATGAACGCTCAAAATATCTTTGGAAATTTAATGGTTAATTAAATTTGCTATTCAAAAACTTAACCGCCGTACAGTTTATCGCACGAAATGTTTCGGGACTTTTCAGTTCTTTTTATTGAAAACAAAACCTCTTCTTTCGCTAAAAATTATTACAAGAAAAGAGGTAATCAGGCATGTTCCAAAATCCGAGTGAAAGTGAATTCGAAAGTGAATTTGAAATCGAGTAAAATTGTTTTTGGTGTTCTTGAAACCGAGTGAATTCATATTTACTATTTTGTTTTAACTCGTTGCAATGTTTGCAACTCGCTGTAATTTTCAATCAGTTGATTGTTGGCGCAAGGAAAAAAACAAAACAAGTTGTGAAAATTTAAAAATATTAATGCTTTAATTGTATATGTGCTAAATATTGAAGACAAAAACCAATATGCTAGCGTAAAAATTAAAAGGCGAACATCAACAGCGGCAGCGTTGGCAGCCGTAGAAGTGCCGGCAGTGGAAGAGGTGGCGGTACTAGAGGCAGCAGAAGAAGCAGCAACGATCACAGCACCTATCGAGGTGGACGGCATTTTCTCATTGGATCATGTGCTGTCTACATTTTCAAAAGTGGAAGGGGGACCAAAGTGTGTTGTTCCGGTTGCACCTTCAATTACCGTGTAAATTACACATATTTGGGCAATTGACTCTTCTGTGGAAGTCAAAACGAACTAATAGGCCGTCGCGGGTCGCTCTAGCGTTGGAGTTCTGCGCTATTTTCTTCCTAATATTTGTCTTCTAATCCATCCAAATCTATTAACGTGTTTAATTAGAAAAATGCATACAAAAATATATGTATGAAATCACATTTTTCCAATCAGATACAGGTCCGTTTTGAATTGTCGCAGCAGTATTTCTACTTTTGGTTGGTTGATTAAGGAGACTGACCCACAGTAGACCCACTGTGAGTCAGAAATAGTGCTATACGGCCGTTTTGAAACCACTTTCTCACCTAACAAAAATTAAAGCTGGACTTTTACTACCCCAGCTGAGCTCTTACCCATCCCGTGGAGTTTAGGTAATCTAGCAGATTCTTTGGACTGACTGCCGAGCAATCGGACAGGTAGTCGAGGAAATACTTTCTCAAGAAAATGTCTTGATGCTTCTTCATAAACTTGAGGAATAAGGCATCCTTTCACTCGAAAGTGAATTCTGGAACATGCCTGAATATACGAATTTAATTAATAACACTGTGCCACAAAATTCAGTTTTTCCATCGGACTGGCAATTTGTCATGTAGTCTTGAGTAATTTAAGTTTGCTCGAATCTGAATATCTTTTTGCTCTATCACGTCAGGTTTTCGAGATAACGGTACATGAAATCATGAAAGTGGCTTTACCAGAAAGACCATACCAGAACATTCTTAATTTATGTTTTATAGTTTTTGGTGTCTATAGAAAAGTTGTTCGGTAGAAATGGAAGCATATTTTTTTTTAACACAAGAATTCTCTATGTGAGCTCCATACCCCAAATTTTGGGAGTTTTTTAAGTATTAGTGCTCATCAACTATTATAGGAGGCTCCAGAACACCAAAACTCCCTACAATTTTAAAAATTAAAATTTTACAAAAAGAATCGTCGATTTCTTTTTCTGCGTTCTTCTTCACGTAGTCTTAGAACGACTCCTCTTGTGACTAAATAAATAAATATTTATCTTTGCCTATTAAATTTTTTTAAAATTAGTCTTTTCAAACATTTTTCCCAGTTTTTAAAGTTCTTTTTCTTCATTCCAATGTAATTTTGTCATTTTAATACAATGGGTGGTTTACAAATATGAATGTAAACAAAAAAAGGAATGATCTCATTGATATTCATGCCTCTTGGGATTTTTTGTAGCGTAAAAAAAAATAAAAAATAAAACTTAATATTTTATGTCGACTTAGAATATTCTATACTGCGTGAATTCTAATACAAATATATTTAGGGTAGCCAGATTTTTAATTTGAAAAAAAAAATAATACATTAAATTTCAATTGAATTGAAAAATTTAAATAACTTGTAATACACCACGTTTTCAAAACGGACAAATAGTATAAAATAATTTCTCCTAGCCCCATACAGACTTATAACCCCATACAGATAGTCCTGAAAATATGTAATTGTGAATTTTAGTAGGTATGAAAATTGTGCGATGCATGCAATATGAAACTGATAGTTCACTTAAATCGCTACCAATTTTAGGAATCTGTATGAGGTTATAAATCTCTAAGAGACTAGGAGAAATTATTTTAAACTTTTTAGTCCGTTTTAAAAAAGTAGTATGTTAAAATTTTTTTTTTATTTAAATTATTTTGATTAAAAATGTTAAGATGTAAGCAAATTAAAGATTTAGAAAATCGGTACCAAAACAATGCAAAATCCAAAAATCAGTAGATTTACGTACTGATTTAAGAATTTTAAAATCAGTATTAAAAAAAATACAAGAATATCAGTGAATGTAGTAACAAAATCAGTACGTCTGACTACCCGAAATATACTCATCTTACGCAAACATATGAACTTGGTTTATAGATAATATATGTAAATACTTTATTTATAATTTGGTATATTCTTACAAATTTTATGATGGCACTCAATATAGTAAATATAAGGAAGCATATTTAAATCAACCCTTTTAATTACGGCAAACGCATACAGCGCGACCGTTGCAATAACCGCCTCGGCTGCCTCGAAGAATGCAATGTGCAGCACAAGCTGTATGATTAACACCAGCAGCACTCAGTAGATCACAAGTTGCACGTTTATGACGACCAGACGATTCCTCTTGTTGCTGTTCCTGTTGCTGGTCATCTTGAGGATCAATTTCGGTTGTAGTTATATCGACTGTAGTTGTATTGACTTCCTGATGATCCATGCCTTCAGTAGCTAATGGCCATGCTTTTGTAGATTTAACGAAAGCTAAAGCGCCCACAACAATAGCAAAAATTACAATAGTTTTCATTTTAAGTAATTAAAAATTTGAGTAATAGTTTTAAGAATTGAAAATTAGAAGCTGTAAGCTTAAGTGATTTGAAGTGCTTGAATTGTTATTTAATTCTGATACCATACAGATCGATGTACGCACGTATTTATACTTCAATTAATAAATATTCGCTACAATTTCTGATATCTGTTGGATTCATTGATAGCAAAATTTGTTTTGTTTTCACAACTCACTTAAAACGGGGACTAACCAGTGACCACATTACTGAGGTGAGCTACAGATCTGATAAGATGAGGGAAACTTTTTCTGTGAGGAAAATCCAATTTACTTTATTCGAATAAGCGACCGAAACGTACGTTTTTTAATTTCTTTGAATTGATATTAATACACCCTAGTGTGATTTACAAATATAAGTAAACACACCAAGTACAATCAAAAGCCAAGCTGAATGACCTCATTAATATTCACTGTTGTACCTGTACGAATTTATTATGGAATGGTTGATCGAGCATTAACGAAGCATTAAACAGTTGAAATAATACATGAAACACTAACTAACTTATTATAATACAACAGTAAATTAAGGTAAAAATCACTGTTGGTAAAATTCAGTACATTGAAGTACTCAAGTAGGTTTTAAACAACATAAGCTTTTTCAGCGAAAAGAAGCAAGCTCAGTAAGGTCTAACTCATCGGTAATTTCTAAAGTAACCTTTTCTTCTTTCCCTTTTGCATTATATGTATCCCCACGTATGTATACATTCTTTTAACAATAGAAGTCATTTCATCATGCCCCATTTGGATAGAATTTTGTGTGCAACTAGAAAGTTTTGCTAGTCAAAAACTTAAGAGCATCTCTTTGTTAAAAGTTTTTATTTTTGCCTATAGAAGCGTAAGTCTGGATAAGTATATGTATGTAAATGTATACTTAGAAAGTTTGGATAATTTTGCTGCATGCAATATCATTCAGCTGCACTGACCTGTGTATAATTCAAAAGAAAAGTGTTAATGTTTTGCTTAAAATGCACATTCATATTAAAAACAAAACGTTAAAATCATAAAAGTTGTAGTTAAGTAAGTAGTTGAAAAATAATTATTACATTTACTAAATATTTTAGTAGGAGAAAATGAATTTGAGAGTGCAAAAAGAAGATAATTCTATAACAAAAATATAAAGTGTAAGTTTGTTAAAATCGGACTAATAATGTACAAATTATGACATGTTAAGTTAAGACAGACAGTTTCAGTTTCTTACATTACTATTCATACTTTTGGTCGAAAGTATTTGTTTTCACTAGAAAAACATGACTTCTGAGATAAATAACACCTAAACAAAAATATAGCTTGTTGAGCCCTTCACAACACGAATATTTATAAAAATCGCATATGAAATACCAAAGTTATGACAAAAAAACTAATTATAGCTGTTTTTAGGGTGGCCCAAAAAAATTGTTTTGTTTTTGTATGTATGTACACAAAAACAAGTTTGTGTGATAAATTTAATTGATTCTAGTAACCATGGCCGTATTTAGGGGAGGGTTTTTGGGGGTCCTTCCCGCCCCCTCCCTTTCCCCCCCCCCCGAATTGTTGAATTGACATCGTACGAATCGTCATGGCCAAAAACGGTATTTTCAGGGGTTTCATCCCCATTTTTTTAAAACGTGGCGTGATGGGAAGTTTTGACCTCAGTGTTATTGAAACAGCTTCAAAGTTCTTAATTTTAAAATATATATAATCCTTTAACCCATTATTGCCTAGAGCACCCCGACTCGGAAAATCTCTTTCAATGCTGTGACCGCACGAATATAGGGAATATATGCCAACCTCATCCGGGCTCCTCATCATTGACAATGGCCCGAATTCCCACTGATAATCATTTGAAAAAAATTAGTCTCTGACTATTTTCGGCATTTTTGATCATTTTTTGGAGGTTGGGTACATTATCAGTAATGGCAAATCAATGAATTATCGAAATTATGTCTTTAACGATAAAAAAAAATGTATTGGAATCCACATTAAATAATATTTATTTTAAAAAATTTAAATTGATTATTCTGTGAATTTTTTTGTCATTTTCGGCCATTTTTTTAGATTAAGATTAAGAAAACTCCGAAACAAACATTTTTCCTAAAGCTTTAAGACATTTATCCACTTTTCTCCCTAGTCTGATATGGTCCATCAAATGCATCATCGTATTTAATTTATTGTATTTAAATATCAGTTTTATAAAAATTTTATATGAATATTTTCTTCGAATGAAAACCCCCTCCCCCCCGAAAAAAAATCCTGGCTACGGCCCTGGTAGTAAAACGTTCAAGTCTATAAATTTCCACTTGGTGTTCGAAAAGTTGATGAAATCCTAAAAAATGTCGATTTCTGGCCATGTTTTAACTTTGTTTAACCCAGTAATGCCTAGCGGTGCCATATGGCACCTTGTCGCTGAGCCGTTTTTTTCTCAAGTTACTTTCTTGATCTATGTACTTTGGTTTCCGCTCGACCTTAATGGGTTAACATTGGAATTTGCGGGAATTTTACTACCAATCTAATGTATATGTATACATATATAATGTGCATAGCGTGTGTAGTGTGTGTGGCATTATTCGAGAAACGGTTAATTGATTATGCCGAATAACTGGACACCCTCCTTTTTAATGAAGGCCAAGAGAGCCGATGCATCGTTATTAACGGTTGCGTTTCTAAGGCGCAAAAAATTTGGAAGCCGCTGCGTTTGAAACGCGTCGCTGAGTGTTTTCGATTAGCAAAACTGTTGGCATTTGGACATTATTTTTGTAATAATATAAAGCTAATCACAAAACTGATTACTAATTACTTTCTAATCACTCTCGCAGCAGCTGAAAAATTTTTGCGTCTTAGAAACACAACCAATATCACAAGCAAAAGTTAAAAAAAAAACAATAACAAAAATAATAATTAAAATATGCAATTTTGGCTATACACATACATCTAAAAGATGGGCTAAAAATAAATTACCCGTGTCTCCGAGTTTATATACACCTGCTCTCACGCACATCTTACCACTTCATTTTTTGTAGTTTTTTTTTAATTTTTCAGGGAATGTTTGTACCACAATCATAATTTTCAAAACGTGTATTTAATCGATATACGCTATTTAACAAATGTGTATTTTTCTTCATTTTCATATAAAATGAAAAAAAGGAATAATATTTATTTTTATATATTAATTATGTTTTCCAAAATTTTTCAATTTTAAAACAATTTAAAAAAATTTGTGTATTGAACATTAGATAAGCAATAAAATTCCTTTTAATCTTAAGTTTAATAAAATGTCGACCCGACTTTGGATGCAATAACAGCTTCGATTCGAGCAGAAATTGACTCAACACGGTTTTATAAAACACAGTTGGAAATTTACCTTTCCCAAACGTTTTCCAAAATTATTCTTAGGTCCAGTTTACTCTGCGATTTAAGGAGTGAGATCGAAAAAATCTTAACATATTTACAAATCAATAATTTTTAAACGGTTGATTTTAGAGTTTTGATTTTTTTTTATTTAATTGATAATATTTTACAAATTACAGAAAAATATAACTTTTATAGTTCTAACCACTATTTATGAACTCGTGGACCTTTTTTGGTAAACCTTCCATTAGAGATTTGATAGTTGTTTCAGACATCTTTATGGAACAGTTTGCCTTTCTCCTTTTAAAATCTTCGATATTTTGGAACACCATTTTTGTGCTCTTTAAGTTTGGAGGATTGGCCTCTCTTGGTACAAAAGTGGGCACATTGTGCTCTCTTATGAAAGGAAGAAGTATTTTTTTCAAACATTCTTTGATGTATATTTCGGTATTTATAGAGCCCATTGTAACAAATGACTTGCTTCTTTTGCCGCAACTGCATATAGCTTGCCATACCAGGAATTTTTTAGAAAATTTTGTCTGCTTTTGGATTCTAAATTGTTCTTCGACATTTCCCCGAGCATCAGCAACATACAAATTTTGACCCGGAAGCTGCGTAAAATCTGCCAGTACATACGTTTCGTCGTCCATTATACAACATGAATATTTTTGTATGAAATCGAATTTCCGAGCCCTACTTTTGGCGTCTACATTTTTTGCAGCATTCCTGTCTGGAACTTTTTGGACTTTGTATGATTTCAAACCTGCATTGGCTTTAACTTTTCGTACCAAATAGTCGGAGCACTGGGCTAGGGCTAAACGGGCAGCTTTTCTACCAGATGTGCTTGGAGATCTTTTCAATATGCTTTCTATTTTCTTGGCTTTCCCAATATCATGTGATCCTTGTTTTCTTCCCGAACCAGGTTTCCTATCGATGGTCAAATTCTCCTGAAACTGTTTAATAACATTGGAAACAGTTTGACCTTCTTCACTCATTTCGATAAAACTCACAATAAACCAACATGTTTGTCATTAAAAATAACAACTGACCTATTTTTTAAAGATAACTAGATCAAAGAAATTTTTATATTTTATACCCAAAAAAAATTCGATTGTGCATTCGTGCCTCCAATCAATCTCCGAACAGAGTTGAATTATACTCGCGTAAGGCCCAATGTTGCCAGTTATCTCACAAACGAGTATCCTATCCCCCTGTTAACCCCCTTGTTCGTTAGAATATTCATAATTTGTGACGTGGCGAAAGACTCAACCAAGTGCCTTAACTTTCTAAAGCGGTGTAAGAAATAAGTATTTCACTCCGACTGAGTACATAATTTATTTTAATATATTAATTTACCAACGATGGGTTTTATAGACATTCATATGTTCATTTCAAAAAGTTGATTTTTGCCTCACTGTGTTTTATACAATTTTGAAAGATCTTGATATACTGGAGCCCTTTAGAAACTGTTAATTATTTCAGAACATTATGCAGCATTAGATCAGCACAAAAACAGCATACTAGAATAACAAAATCAGCATAAATGTATATGTGAGCTATTAGTCCTTACTCGCAGCTTGTAATATTTTTGATCAAAGTTTTATTATTTATGGCAATTGCCCAAATACACGTTTTTTTAATTACTGCAATTTTTTCCAATTTTGTAGAACATGTGTGGATGTGTGCAAAAGGACAATGCAGGACAGGATTTCTGCGAAGCACACAATGGCGATTTAAGCTACAAAGTTGCCGGAAATTTGTGTACCTCTGTGTGTATATGAGTCGATGTGTAAATATTTATATTTATTTGCAATGATAAATTGCTAATGGATGCAGTTTGGAGTTCGGGTGTAGTTGCTACAAATCGTAGTGGCAGTAATAAATTTCAGTGTAAAAATTGTTGACGGTTTTGCTTTCCGCTTAATAACACAACTGTAAATGTGTATTTATACAGAACTCACGACAGACTTCTACCATAAACATATAAAAGTTTATTATTTTTTACGCTATTATAATTGAGGAATTGAAACATTTGTGTGATTTTTCATGAGTTGCGTCAATAATTGTGATTACAGTTTGCAGCTGCAAATACAATAAAACGAAAAAATGCAAAAAATTCAAAAGTTATTTATAGTTTTTGTTGTAACAAACAAGAGAACAGCTTTATTTAATCACTTTACAACTTGTACACATTTTTTAAAATAAGAATTAACATTTTCATAATACAGCTAATTAATTGACTTTAGGTATAGACTGAATACGAAGTATGTATATAGTTTAGTAATTATAAAAGATAATTATCTCGGCTGTGTCCTTTTTATCATAGGCGCACACCACACACACACGCACATCTGTGCAACAAGTCCTTAAAATACATTTATATTTGCAACATTATGCTTAAAATACTTAATAGCAAATAAAGGTGATAGATAAATAGAGATATATATATTTATAAACGATTTCAATAGAATTGAAAATAGCTACAAAAATACTAAGCTCACATCGAAGAAGAAGAAACTAAACAAAAAACCAAGTTTCAGCTGCAATTTTCATAGACACACGGAAGAACCGAGGATGCTGAATTTTTGGGAAAAATGTCAATGAAAATTGTGGGCAAAACTTAAAACACTCGTAAGGCAAAGAGAATGAAATGAAATTGTATACAAAATTTCCAAATTTTGTTTTGTTTTTGATGTTTGCAGAAAAAAAAATTGATTTAGAAAAAAATTGTGTGCAAATTTGCCTGACAAAAGAAGCCAAACTTTTAAAAGAAGAAAAATAAACTACAAGGGAATGGAATTGTGTGCAATGAGACAATTTGCATTGCTTACTCGCCCGCATTGATGGTGATGGTCTTACCCTTAGGATCATCAAAACGATCCATAGTATTAATGTCCATCATCCAACAGATACCAGTGAATATGATAGCTAAAAGAATGATGACCACAAAGAGACCCGCAAGAATGGCTGGACTGAAAAAACCCACACAATTCCACGAGTCACCGAAGACGAAAGTTTCTGAATATTTGGCATTGAATGGCGCTTGGAATTGCAAAGAGTTCCAGAGCAATTTCTCAGTGGTCCCTGTGGCGGAGTACAATGTTAAATTTCCGCAGAAGTAGGAGTTTATTGGTGGCGCATTAACATCTGTGCTTCGGAATAACGCCTTATTGTAGGAAACCTGTTTCATGTAGGTGTAGCCACCATTGAGTAAGATATCGAAAGTTAAGTCACCCCCGCTCGTTTGCAATGCGACACTAAAATCAGTGCTGTTATTATCCTTTACAACCATATTAGTGACGATAAGCTGGTTTGTTTTGCCATCGGTGCCGACAATAGATAATGTAGTGAAGAACAACAGGAATTTGTTGCCCGCTTGGAAAACATAGCCACCTTCGGGTGCAGCGTTGTATGAGGCGCGACGAATACGTTTCTTTGAAACACTGTTGGATGGTGCCGACATGTACAAGTAGACAACGGGGCAATGGAGTTGCTGAGTGATGGCGTAGATGGCAGCGTCTGTAAATGAAGGCATTTAAATTAACTATTATATCGATATACCATAGCTACTTATTTTGTGTACATACCATGCGCTTCTAAAGTGTTACCACGTTCTTCATGCGTGCTGTCAAAGCTAACAAAGACAACCTTGCCTGGCTCACAAACGAGTGGATTTCCAAGTTGTCCGCTCTTTCCAACATTATTGAACTCACGTTTATCGGTTAGCGTACGTAAAGCCTCAGTTGGATTGTCTACATTGGCGTAGTAAGTTTTTTCTGATAAGCCTTGCAGATGGGCGTAGCAAGATTTTGATTTCTCATTAGAACAATGAAAATCGTTAGTGTTAAGCTGAAAAACCAAATACGTCATTTCGCATTTATATCTTTTAATAGTAAACTTACATTCTCCTCTTGAAAAGCAACAACCATGTGATCTTTAAGCGATGGTGCAATAATTTCAGCGAACTCTTTCTGCTCCACTGTTTTCAACGCTGGCTTTTCTGGACTAAGGGAAAATAAAGACTTTTTATAAACATTCGTTTTGTAAATTCCTCCGCCTTACCTTCTGCATCCCCAGAGGAAAACGGGCGACTGGTGGGCCAAGGCTACTCCAATGACGCATAACACAACCACAGTTTTGATCAGCATTTCGCACAATTTGTCTTATCACTTTAAATCGCTCAGGTTATATTTCGTGCAAATGATAACGAAACGAAAAATGCAATGCAAAGAAAAACTTAATCGAAATTATAATGGAAAAGCGAAATTTGTGCCCGTCTTTTACGACAAGAAGACGTTGTGCGCTGTCAAAATGTGAAAATTTTTTTGTCTTTTGATATGACAGTCATGTGATATGTTCGAATCAATGAGTGTTCGAAATTCGAATATGGAACGAGTCTCGAACTCGTGACAGCTAGAGTTACCAATGGCGCTGGACTAAAAACTCAATTATGTGTCAGCCAAATTTCGGAAAAATAACATTTATTTATAATAAAAAATCTGAAAAAGATCACATTGCCCATTGTCAAATTATCAGCTGAAGATAACCATAAATCATAAAATTATGTATTTCATTATTTTGAGAAAACTATTGATTTTCAAAAAGAAAAGCCGCGAATCATTTGTAAAGGTTTTGTGATTATCATTTTGTCATAAAGAAATTTTGTGATTTCGCTTTTTCCAATTTTTTCCAGTTTTAGAGTTTTTTGAAGTGAGACTTCTTTTCTCTTGTTCTAGAGTAAAACCAACCGGATGTGACGTCGCGCGTAAGTTTGCAATGCGACATAATTTTGTCGAGCAATGTGCATGAGGGGCTATCTATCAATATTTCGTAACTGAATTCACGAGCAAACTATATAATAAACGATTCATAAATAGTTTTAATTCAATATAACATATTAATTACACACACACGCCTATGGCAGAAAGAACAATGTGTAGCGTCGCTATCTTAAAGTTTATGACAGTTATACATTTCACATACAGATGGCGCAAATGTCCAAGGAATTAAATGAAGATATCGCACACAAAAAGAGTTCGCTACAATTGTCATCGACATTACCGGTACAGAGTTGCAATTTTTGTTCTAGTCTTTTTCAAACTACCTATTTTTCCTACCTTTCTCTTTCAGACAGCCGTTCATGGTTTTGCCCGAGTGAACAGCCACCTAGGTATTTTAAAAATCCCAATCAGTATTTGATGATGGTAACTCTAAATACAATTGGAAACAATTGTTGAAACAGAATTTGTTTATCTGTGGAAATTAAAATATAACAAAATCTAAAGCGGAAAATGTTTTACAGTAATGAAATCAAACAGAAACAAAAGTAATGCGGCTACATTTAAAAAGAAAGTTGATACAGTTGGTACTGCGTGTTGTTTGGAGGAAAAAGCGATACGCCATATGTAAAATTCTACTTGTTTGCATCGCTATAGCAGTCACAATTTATTTATTAATATCTGTGAGTAACTATAGTAAATATACAAGTTTTAAATAATAATTATTTTTAATACACTAAACATTTTTTTATTAGAAAAAAAATTCTCAATTCTCACCATATTGCGAGCCAATCGATGTCGTATACACTTGGGTTAACGGCTCCGACCCGAAATTTATTGAAGCAGCACGAAGCTTTGATGCTACCTACGATCCAGCACGTTTCGATGACAAAAATGAGCTACGTTATTCGTTACGATCTTTGGAGCTGCATGCTCCATGGATACGTCATGTATATATCGTAACCAATGGCCAAATCCCACACTGGCTTGATCTCAGTTATGAGCGTGTAACAATTGTACCACATGAAGTGCTTACACCCCATCTCGAGCTACTACCGACATTTTCAAGTGCCGCTATTGAAACATTCCTACATCGCATTCCACAGCTATCGCAGCGATTTCTTTACATGAACGATGATATCTTCTTGGGCGCGCCATTGTATCCTGAGGATCTTTACACAGAGTCTGAAGGAGTGCGTATCTACCAAGCTTGGATGGTACCTGATTGTGCAGAAGACTGCCCGTGGACGTATATTGGCGATGGATCTTGCGATCGGCACTGCAATATTGCAGAGTGTCAATACGATGGAGGTGATTGCTCGAACGCGAAAAGTGAAAACAGTGAAGAGAAGTCTTCCAAGCAGAAGCAACACAAGCCATCACCAAAGACCGATGAAACTACACATTTCGAAATACGTAAATTTCCATTGCGCAAAAAGTATCGTAATTTTCAATTGCATGCACGAAATCATTCCACACATTTTAAGGAAATACTACGTCTTAAGAATCTCACTACACTGACAGAATTGCGACGCATTGTAGATAGCTACAATAATAAATTTAAATCAAAATTACAATCGTCATTAACCACAACAATAGCTTCAGCAGAAGCTTCTTTTGTGGCTTCTACTCCTCCTGGTGAGTCGCAACATCACTCATTTCCGCTTCATACTAAATCCACCAAAGATATATATTCACATTCTCTCAAACACACGAATATGCTACTCAATAGTTATTATGGCTTTAAAGCACGCAATGTGCTTGCTCACGTGGGTTTCCTGCTCGATAGATCCATTATCGAAGAAATGCAACAGAAATTTGCCCATGAAGTACTTTTAACTGCTTCGCATCGCTTTCGTGCATCTGACGATCTGCAGTTTGCATTCGCTTACTATTCGTTCCTCATGAGTGAAACATTTGCACGCCCCGTCGGTGAAATTTTCGATGAATTCGATACAGACTCGTCGAAAACGTGGTCAGATCGTGAGGTGCGCACGTTTTTGACACGCATGTATCCGCTACCACTAGACTGGTCCGCGGTACGTTTTCTGGAAGAGGTCATCAGTAATTGCTCTCGTGATCTGGGCTTCAATGAGCGTACCAATACTGAAAGTTATTCGACTTTGGTTTATGAACGTTACGAAGATTCAAAAGTGGTAATTAAAATAAATAATCAGTCTAATATATTTTTCATGTGCCTAATAAAATGCTCTCATTGCAGCCTACAATAACACGAGAATTGGTCAATAAATGTCCACTCCTTGCCGAGGCACTGGAGGCTAATTTTGCTGCTCGTTCAAAATACAAATACAACATCAATTCGAAACGGAGCGTTCATAGTAATTTTATGATGCTAACATCGAATGTATCCGTAGTGGTCGACGAACTTGACAAAATGAGACGTAGTCCAAGGTAAGAAGCACAATTAAAGCCCAAAAAAAAATCTTAATTTACTTCTCTTCTCGTTATTTGCGCACAGAAAATTTAATTGCATCAATGACAACTTAGAGCCGCAATATACTGATGAAAATGAACTCATTCATCATTTGCTAGAAGATTTTTATTTATCGTTCTTCCCGCGACGCAGCAAATTTGAATTGGAACCACAATATCGGAATCGTTTTTCTAATAGGCAGGAATATCAGCGTTGGCGTCGACGAAAACGTGCTGCTTTAGTGGTTGGCTATAGCCTGACGCTTGTGTTGGTTGCATTTGTTGTGCGATTTCTTTGCATACATAAAGCAAAATTTGAACGTCATACTGGGGTCGAACTTTATACAAAAAGTGGAAAAAAATAGGGAGTCGTAGAGTCACAATTTGGTCAATTTTGGTACAGACAGTGCTTATGGCAATCCAACCTCTGGCAATCCAAATCTTGGTCAATGAGAATCAGTACAGAAGTTTATACTAATGTTTTTAGAAATTCCCTAATGTCGTTTGGTTTCGGGAAGTATACTTTATGATTTAAATTTACCACTACTATTTTTTTGGATTATAACAGTACCCGAAATAACATATTTTTGTATATCCGGCCTGCGCGTAGATTATTTACGATTACAATTAAAGAAATTAAAGATTACTGCATTAGTACAATGATAAACAGGCACACTGAATATAATTTTTACCTCATTTGATTTAGGTTTTTTTTTTGTTGTAATTATAAAGAGAGTTTTATTAGATAAAAGCAGCTGCATTATTATTTTGCAATATTTAGCTAAAAGTCCAAGCCAAAATGTATTTAATATGTGAACTCAGTCTTCTTATTTGAGGTTTTAAATGTATTTTCAAAAAAATTAAAAATGTACATAAGTAAAAAGCGATGAGCTTGGTCTATGCTTTCCATAGGTTATTGCACTATAAAAAAAAGTAAGTAGACAAAAGTTGTGTCAAAACTTAAAAAAAAAAATTTAAATGCAAGTTGTTTTCGGTACTATAACTTTGGTCTCTAAGATAACTTCACCCTGATAAATACGCATTGGTCAGAGCTTTTATTAAAAACAAAAAATACCGATCGACGCCAATCATCATTTTTGGTAAAAAAAAAGAAGGCAAGCTTAAATTGTTTTCTAAACCTAATCTATGAAAATGGTTTCAATTAAAAATATGCATAAGTTTGACTTATTATTATTAGTATTTTAGTCATTAGTTTTAAAATGCACTTTCTTAGTAAGCCTCATTGATCGGATTTAAAGACTCCTGCATAACTAATTTATGCTGATATCACCCTAATATTTTTAAAGCATAATATTCGGAAATTTGGACTGCTACGCCCGGGGACCGGTTTCGATACTTGGCACGGTCAAAAATGCAAAATACCTGTTAGCTGGCAATGACAAACATCCAAGAATACAAATTGCCTTAAAAAAAACTTTTACCTTTGTTGTACGGATTCGTTGTTGGTTCCTTCCATTCGTGTAAAAATATATCTTTCACAACATAAATGGGAGCAGAAAGCTCGGCCTAGCCCCAAAAGAAGAAAAAAATATTCAAATCTTAGTAGAGAAAGTAGAAATGGAAAAAATAAGGATGAATATTATTTATTTCCAACCACCGTGCGTCGCGACCCGTCGTTACATTCAAAGATTATAGACATTTCGAGGTGTAATATTTATATTCATGTTATAATTTATCTTTTATTTCAAATTTAGCCAAACTAAAGATTCTGTGCTTACAGAAACTTGAAATTTCATGTACATATACTATAACTTGCTTGCAAGCATTGTTCCTAAGTTCTAATGTTAAAAACTATTTATAATCACTAACTACTAAGTTCTATTTTGTTTTATTTTATCGAGTTAAAGAGGCTAAATTAATTAAAATCAGATTAATCATATGTAGTTACTTTTTAATTTTAATCATTGGTCGCATTCTGGTATATGGGTCGGCTATGTAGTAAAAATACAGTTTGGTAGCAATGTTCCAGAATAAGCTACTACATTTTCTGACATATTGTAAAAATTACAGATTCATAAATAAACGTTGATTTTCATTTCAAATTGGTATAGTTCAGTGAATTTAAAAAAAAAAGCAATGGATGCGTGCAAGGCACGCAAGATATTTGATGTGTAAACAGTTAAGCCAACTGAATTCCATATACATAAGCTCACATACATATGTATAGCCATTTATAGGGATTTGATGTACAATCTATGTATATGCTTAGGTAAATAATTCAAATTAAAAGAATTCTTTTATAAACTTAAAAATTTATTAGATATCATTATCTTTTATATATATATGTAATAGCCCAATTTACTATAAATTGCAAATGGCCTTGCATCAACGCAAATGCAAATTTTTGTTGTTGTGATAGCAGAAATATTTTGCATTTGCACCAAATCATGAATATGATTGCTGATATGTTGATATGTTGTAGTTGAATCATTTTTCTTTTACTTTATGCATCGGGCACGATATGCTCGCATATACGCAACTGCAATTGTATCTTTTTTTCCGCGCTTTAAGTTTTTCTTCCTGTCGATTTTTATTAGATGTGAAAATTTCACATAGCGTCGCCTGAGAATTGATTTGGCGTATAGGTACATGAATTTGTACACACATACGCCAAATCAATTCTCAGGCGACGATAAGTGCTTTCCGCATTTAATCTTAGAAAGGCAACAGGGGTGACCAGACACCCCATTACTTTTTAAAAGCACCGCAAAGAGATTTGCCTTAACTGCATTTAATAAAAATAAGAAACAATGTATTTTCTTTGAAGTAAATAAGTGATTTTATAATAAATAAGTTTGATTTTTTCTGTTTAACATTTTCGCTATTTACATAGATAAAAAAAAGTGTTGCCTTTCTAAGGTTAATGTACAAAGCAACATTGCCGTGGTTTGCTATCATTATTACTACATTTTGTTTATACATTTATTGAAACCTAGGTTCTTTATTATTATGATTTTGTGTTGTTTTTATATTTTAAATAATATTTGATTTTAACTAACCGAATTCAAAACCTATCAATCGCCTGTGTTTGCTACGGCGACTTCTCTGCTTGTATGGTATAGTCCAGTGCGGTCGCTGTCACTTCAATTAAAGTTTTTCACTTCACTTTCAATCCTGACACTTCGTCACTTCCTCTTTCATAAAAACACTTCGGTTTTCCAGTTTCAATGAAAAACTAAAATCGATAAAAAAAATCTAAGTATGCTCATCTCTGTAATATGCTCCGACTATGTCTGAATTTATATTCCATATAAAAAGTAAAAAGATACCATTTAGCATACATCCTTTAGTACAATTTGATATTTTTTGTGTTTATTTAAATGCCTATGTATGGTTGAAAATGAAGAGGAAGATGATTTAGAACGTGAGTGGAGGATTTCATTTACAAATGATTTTATGCAAATAGGCGACAGTTTCGAAGAATTCTGCCATTTTGTTTTTGGCGTGAAAAATTCCTTAAAACAAATTATGTGTCCTTATTCAAGAAGTTTTGTCGGAGCGTTATTGTGTCTGCCACACAGTAGCGCTACACCAAAAGTTGTTTTTCACAAACTAAACACAAAACCAGATAAATTTTGAAAATTTGTCATTATCTTATTACGCTTCAAAAAACACTTCACTTTTTTAAAAATCACTTAGATTTTTTAAGAATTTCACTTCACAAAAAAATTTCAAAACGACAGCCCTGGTATAGTCGATCTCCATACGTTTAACACCAACAAATAATTCTGCCACGAATAAATGTACACACATTTTGTTTTCGTATGTACATATATGTGTGAGTAAATTGATCGAATACAAACTCCGCTCGTATTTTAATTTCTCCCTCTCTTCTTCTCTTCTCTTTGTTGGTTAGAGTAGCACAGTCATGTCGCGCAGTAGTGTGAGCGAGAGAGGAACTGGACGTTACAGTTATCTTACATCTTACGATACAGTTATTCTTACATTTTACACATTTGAAATTTTGCCTATACCGTGAGCTAAAATGTTTACACATCAAAAAAAAAAAAATTAAATGAAATTGCAGATCACCGTAATGACTGCCTAACTACTTCTTGTATGAATATATTGAGGCAGCTCCTAAACATTGAAGAGGCATCATTTATCTTCAAGGAGGTTCAATTTAAGTCTCCAGCCTTGGCTTTTTGTTTGAATTTTTTTTTTTTATAAATTATGAACAGCTGTCTATAGGTATGGTATAAATTCTGTAGTTAAAAGCAATAAACGCTTAAGACGACTTAAGACAGAATTGAATTATAAATGCTATTGTGGTTTTCTTATCCCAATGCACATGCACGTGGAATCCCCGAAATTCTATGTTTTTTAAAACAAAAGTTATAAAAAAGAAACGTATTCGCTTATATAGAATGGCAACCAGTCACAATAACTTCAAACCGTGTTCACTCGAAATGAGTTTTTCAGATTTAAGCTATTACTGCTTTTGAACACAGAATTGTTTACTACTTTAAAATTTGTGCGCTCAGCTTTTTTCCAGAATGTAATTGCTCAAAAAGCGTACATAAAAATTTTAGGCGCTCAGTTGTTGGGCTATTCAACAGGTAGTGTATATATTGCAATATTGTCATATCTATATAAATTTGAACTAAAAATAAATGAGATAGATAAAAGTCGTTCTCTACTTTTAGCACCACCTCCTTCCCTTTAGGGATATTTCTTTTGTATTTTTGGTATTCAGCCTTTTCTGTTAATGTTAAACATAAAGTCTGGCCACCATATACCGAGGCCATAAAATACAACCATGTTACGAAAGTGCTGCCAAGTTTTCGATTGTGTGCCTCATTTCTGACAGTACATCTTCTTGCTGAGGGCCGGTTTCCTTACAAGATTTTCTTCAAACAATTGAAAAAGTAAAATGTTTAAATTGTTTTTAAAGCGAAATATAAAAAGTTTCCACGATAGTTGCTTACAAAAATATATATGCAAATAAATACTACTATCTTTTGAGGAGCATATTTTGTTTTTAATTTTATAAAATTGCTAACTAAATGACGTGTCAATTATAGTCAATCGCTGACACTTGTTTATATTTCATTACAGCACAACAAAACCACAATGATTACTGATGTACAGCTCGCAATTTTCTCCAATGTTTTGGGAGTATTCCTCTTTCTGCTAGTGGTGGCATATCACTATATCAATGCCAACACAGGAAAGTAAGTACATACAATATTAACTTATATTTCCATACATCAAAATCTAATGATTTTCTATATATTTGCAGGCCAATTTCTAAAGCAAAGTAAATAATGATAACTATTCGATACATTTCCTCTTGTTCTATGCGTAAGACACAAATTTATATGTACTAAATATGAATTAAAACAATAAACTAATTTTAAAATTACTTCAATATATTTTCAATTCAATAATCTTGATTTTAAATTCTAATTACAAGAAAAAGTTATGTATATATATTAAACAACTTCATCCAAAGCAGCTTCTAATTCATGCATGTCTTCAAGTGTTTCGCCTGCCACTACTGACTCGGAAACGTCACGTTTACTTGTATTTTTTTGAAAAGTACGCTCCTTTGGATGGCCAAATGAAAATGTCTTAACTTTTTTCAAATGTGTGGTATTTTCATTAACATCTATTTTCTTCACATCCGCTTTTTTCGGTTGCTTGCAAGCTTTCTTGGTTGCAGTGTGCAAAGCTTTTGCACCTAGCTGATTAAATCGAAAATTTGACGGGAGTTTATGAACGCTAATACAATGTTCCTTGCGTTCTTCCAATGTCAGCATAGTTTGCTTGCATTCTTCTAAATAACATGCATACATCGCTTCACCACGTTCCACTCTTGCTGCAAAATAAGAATCGTGTGTCTCGGACAGATGTAAATCAAGTAAATGTGCCGTTGGAAGCGTACGTCGGCATTCGGCGCACAAGTAACGGTGTACGCTGTTGAAATGAGTCTGATAGGCTGCCACTCCTTCAAAAGTTAATAGGCAACCTGGTATATTGCAGTAGATTTCAACTTTACTTTGGGCAGCTTCACCTGTTCTCTCCGTCTCCTTGTGTTCCTCTTCTTCGAATTCAATGTTTGAAATTACACCAAGCTTTTTGTACTGTGGGAATAGTTTTTTATTGACTTTTGTAAAGAATTCATCGTTGGGAGATTTAAATCCACTAGGAATTGTTTTCAGTATTTCTTCCAACATTTTTACACCATTTGTAATTAAAACAGAACGAACCAAATTAAATGGCTATTGGCACCAGAGTTGCCAAGTACTAAGTAGGTGAAATACGAAGCACTGCTGCCAGCTTTACAAAAATGTTCCATCACCTAGTTTCCTCGTTTAAAAACAGACATAGGGAACAAATTGTTCGTGAAAAGTTCCAGCTACTGTGGTATTCTTCCTTAATTAATTTAAAAACAATTTTTTTTCTGATAAAAAATTATTTATATCAAAGCCCAGTGTTGGGTTAGCTCCAAATATGGGTGAAAATATTGAAATGTACATGGTGGGATTAAGTGGACATCTGGCTTTTTTCTGAGATCGAAATTATGTATGATGTTGCACCGCATGTTCACCAACGAACCCACTGTCTAGCAACGAGGAGAAACTAAGAGGATTTTAGCCTCACAACTGATAATTGAACCCTACAACTAACATTATTGTCTTGCTCCAAAGAAACTACTTCTAATTAAACTTCCCATAAGATTAAGCATAATTATCAGCTGTTTCAAAAAAATCTTCTCTGTTTCACCTCATGTACCTACTTATCGCAAGACATTTAACTAGGGTGGCCAGGCGTACTGATTTTTTTTCAAATACTGATTTTTTTAAATCTCGAAATCAGTACAAAAATATACTGATTTCTATATTTTGTACTGATTATCTTAAGAATTTTTCTGCTTATATCTTAACTCTTTCCGGTTGAGTGGATAGCATCGCTTTTATTTCTGATTCTATTAAAAAAAAAACTACACTTTCGCAGTAAAAATTTGTACCTTAAATAAATCCTACTATCCTATACAACCATGTAGTAACTAAAATCATTGACTCAAGTAAAGTTTTACATATTGGGCATTTATTTAGACGTTTTTTATGCAAAATTTGAATCGAGTTCACCTAGGACATATGAACTTACAAGAGATAACATAAATACTCTTAGTATTGCACATTTTGAAGAGCAAAATAATTAGTGATTGCCTAATTAATGTTTTGAATTTCGGTAGTTTTAATTAAAGCGAAATCTAACCTTTACTACCGTCGTACTTGAAATAGACACTTTCCAGCCAATTTACACTTTGTGCTATAAGTACATACATATAAAATAAATATGTATTTCCCCTTGTTCATTTCATGCTCCACTTGAAAAAACCTATCGAAATACTGAAACGAATATTAAAACCAAGACTGTTTTAATTTCCTTTTGCAATCACATTATATAATAAAGTTTATAATTGTAAACATGAGCTAAGAGTATGTCCAGATGGTCTCAATTAAATCAATAACACTCCAGTGCAACCAATATTATTCTTGTGATCAACGGATTAATTAATTAAAATATTACTCAAATAATATAGTCATTATAGGAATCTTATAATTTTATTAATTCATCCACTCAATTTTCATTGGTTTCTATTCTGGTCACAACACTAGGAATTATTATATGAAGTTCGCTACTTTTTACACAATACTACTATTATGGTATAACATCCATTCACGTCGTGTAAGTTATATTTATGCATGGATAGAAATGACCTACAGTATTACGCCGAATCTGAACGGCGAAGTGAAAAACGTTTCATAGGCAATTTTTATTCTTGGAAGATTGCCGTTGCCAGTCAAGAGGCGGTGCCGTGTAGAAAATTTGCTTTCAATTCTTGACTGTGCGCATTGAACCCAGATAGTCTACCGAGACACTTTTTACACAAACTTCTCTTAAATATTTCAATTATGTTTGTTTATTCTAATTCATCTATATTTTTCAAAATTCCCAAAAAATATATACAATTCAAAGTCCACACCGTTCACGAATTGGATATAACGTTTATTCAACCAATCAGCCACAATACACAAATTCAAATCAAGCTGTAGAACGCGCTCGCCGGCGCTTCTACTTCATTATGTTGCGGGATTGTGGTATGAGCGCGTTGTGTTTATAATTGTTTAATGGTATTTGTAATTTCTGTGGTGCCTAATCTTGCCGTAATTGATGACATAGAAAAAGGTCATCGCGGCAAAAGTCAACTGGAAAAATGGTGCAATGCCAGCCCTCTTGGGCTGCACATACTTGTGCTGCCAGCGCCACCAGGCGCGACTGCAGGCAGCAGCAATAGCATTGGGAGTTTTGTTGCGGCGCGCAAACCAAGATCCCAATTCACCAACTTTCACTTGACCGAAGGGGACATCAGCTGAAAAAATATTTTATTAATTTCATAAACATAAAAAGAAAATAATTTAATAAAAAAAATTACGTAATGTGCGGGAGGAACTAGACACAGGCGACTAACTTGCCATTTTTTAATAACTTACCTTTACCGTAGTAACGTGCTGGATCGTATGGTCCATGCGTTTTGGGGTTATATTCTGCTGGGTAATCACCAAATGCCATTGTTCCTATAACAGAATGAAAAAATGTAAAATATTTTCTTCGCACAAAATTTAATAACTCGCACCACCTTTCGTTGCTGCAAATCGACGATGACAACTCTCTACTTCGCTCGGTTTTTATCGATTGTTCGTTCTTTCACATGTCAAAATTTTAGACGATTTCGATCCGCCCAGTGCTGCCAATTGCGGGCTTTTAGTTGCCATTAGTGTGTGTTTGTTTGGCATCATTTCATTTGTCTCTCGATGTAGACGTTTTTCTTATAATTCGACCAGTTACGGAAATTTTGCGACATATAAACAAAAGTTCCAAGCAGAAAATTTTTTAAGATTGAATTTCCCTTTGGAATTTTTGCTCAATAATCAATTGAAATTAAATTCGGTAATTTAGTAATTGTGGAAGTGAAAAATAAACGTCATAAAATGAAATTGGAAGCAGTAAATGGGAATTTGTTGAATTTGCTGAAGGTACCGCCTGTAGATGAAATTGTGAACAACAACGGTAAGGGGGGAGGTAAGGGAACGGATGCTACTACAGAAGACGACCATCAAGAAGAAGACGGAGAGGGTGGAGAGAAAGACAAGGAAGTTGGTGGCAAGAAAAAGAATGCAAGAAAAAAGCGTTCATTAAATTGGGAAGAAGCAGAAAGGGGTGAGTTGGAGTACTGAAAAATTTCTGCTTTAATTTCGCTTTTCACGGAATTTTCTTCTTCATCATTTCATATATACATAGGACTCCTGCTGGAGGTTATTAAACCAAAAGTTGATTACGTCGAAAATCGTAATGTGGATGCAAAAAGTATCAAAGCAAAACGCTTGGCATGGATGCAGATAACCAAGCAGTAAGCATAGTTTATAAATTTAACAATTTAAAATAAATTTGAACTGTATTTAATATATATACATTTTTTTTTTTAATCAGGTTTAATGCTTTAAATTTTCGCCATCGCTCGCTAGAACAAATTCAGGTGCAGTGGCGCAGCATGAAGAATTCTGCTAAGCGTGAACACCAACAAAAACATCCTAAAAACAATCCATTAGAGGGCATGGACATGATTGAGTTTATGGAGGAGATGCAAAAGGATCCGACAACTGCACGTGGCAGTCAGACACGCGGTGCTAGTGCAGCATTAGCGGCGATTGTAATCAAAAAAGAATTGCTCGAAATAGATGATGATACTCCGCTGGCGGCCTTGCCTATCTCGACGAATACAAGCGAAGACACAATGCAAACATCGACAATTGCTTTACCGTCCCCACCGACTTCGGCTGAATCACAAAATGAAACACAACAACAAGCCACTACCACGCCTATGCGCAACAAGAAAAAAGCTTCAACGGCTCAAAACAGTACGACACAAAAGCAACAACAACAAACAGCAGCTACATCCGGAGGCGGTGGCAGCAGTAAACCGAAAAGACAACGAAGTCAAAATGTAAATTATTCTTATTAAAATACTCTAATTTGTCCACTTATTCTCTTTTTTTTTTACAATTAACTTGCAGTCCACCAATTCGCAATCCGACACAGCAGCACCGTCAACCAACGTAGCGGTTACCATCGAAGCTGAATCAGCCAATCTTCCAATTTCTGCGCTTGCAGCTACTACCCCCTCCTCCTCCTTCCCTGGTACTGGTCTGCCTCCTGCCGTCGACGATAACAAATACAAAAAACAACTTTTTGAATTGATGAAACGTGCACGCCTTGCCGACATGGATTATGCACGCCGAGAGCATGAACAAAAATTGCGCTTCGAGCAAATGGAACAAGAGCTTAAACTTAATTACTATCGGCAGCATGAGGAATTAAAATTGCGGCAGCTACGGGAAGAGCACGAGGCACGCATGCGTCACCATCAGGCAGAACACGACGCACGTATGCGTGTATATACTTTGAGTGTAAATACAAATGCAGCTACAGCAGTAAATATGCATAGCGCGAAAAACGCAACAAAAGTTGCGGATAGCATTGATGGGAAAATGATGGATCTATTTAATTGAAAAACTGCCGTGAATGTCATCACAACACCACACATACTCGAATTATTCAAATTAGTTTTAAATGTTAAAGATAAACAAATGAACAGCAGCAGCAGCAAATGCCAGTATTTTAATGTTTAGTAAATTGCATATAATACTATGTTGTGTTGTAGTATAATAATGTGCATTTAAGTTTTTACGAGTTGCATACACATTCATGTTGCCACTATCTACGGGACTGTTGTGAATCAATTTTCTGTTTTTATTTGCCGACGGTTGTGTGCTCGCTCTATTTTTTTTAGCATTACAGTATTTTCTGTTTACGTTTCTCTAGAAATTATTAATTGAGATTATTTAATATAAACAATTTGGTCTTATTTGCGAATTATTGAAAAGTAACATTTTTTCCAATGACAAATTTTAATTTATAATTATTACTAAGTTTTAAATATGAGATTTTTTCTCGAATTTCCTTCTTTTTTCCCGCAACATTATATGAACATTTTGAAGTATTATATAAATTGTATTATGTATGTTTACAATGAAAAGCATATGTATTATAGTATTAATATTTAGCAGTAATAATAATGATAATAATAAAAATAACAAGGCAGCATTCAATTTTTGATAATTTTGCTTTCAATTCTCTTAGTGCAGTATAATAATAGAAACTCTTCAGAAACAGGCTTTATACCAAATTTTTCTATTTTAAAAATTAAAAATGTTTAGGCGATCGAATTCATACAGATGCTTTCTTAACTTTAACTGAATTAAAATTGATGCTTTCTTTCGAAAATAGATCTAGGAATTATGCATTATTCTACAATTATTATTAATGCTTCGGTTACTTTCAAGTCTGCGATTGAATTTCAGTTCTAAATTTCAAATAAGCAGCTATGTACTAATTAAGCTATGATTATTCTACTGTAATTACCCACGAAACTAAGTTTTCCGATTTAGTAACGAATTCGATACACCGAGTCGGCAATAGCTTCCTATTTCGTAAGAGAAATCTTTAGGAAATCGTTTAGAATTTTGTATGGAAAGGTTGGCACGAATCCTTAACAATATTTCGT
This sequence comes from Toxonevra muliebris, assembly GCA_963691655.1. NCBI lineage: Eukaryota > Metazoa > Arthropoda > Insecta > Diptera > Pallopteridae > Toxonevra > Toxonevra muliebris. Next base: position 35,187,726 of record OY829328.1, on the reverse strand, counting down.
TACGAAATCATTACGAATTTTCTTAAAGAAATCTTTAAAATCTGTCGTTACGAAATAATCTGAAAGAAGTCGATTGAATTTCCAAAAATGTAAAGTTTATTTATATTAAAATTTTTGTTATTAAATTTATTATAAATTACAAATTAATTTTCTTTTCAAAGTTTTCGCCTGCCTGTCTTTGCCCCTGTTAAAATATTTTTTAACAATATCCTTTAATAATTTTATGGCTAAATTTTAATCAAACGCTGTTGAATATTGAGTGCACTAAATGATTTACTTTTTTAGTTCACTTAAAATAGAATATTGAGAAAAAATAAAACTTTGGTTCGATTGAATAGATCGTTTAGTTTTTTAACTATCACTCCCGTCGATTTAGAAAATTAGTCAAAATAAAAACTGGAGAAAACGCATTTCAAAAGATGTGTATGCGCCAAGAATCTGAGCTTCGTATTTATGAAAATATTTAGAATTGTCGTCTGTAACTTTGTAACTATACTCTTGAATAGTATATCTAAATCAGGACACCCCCTTAACAAAATGTTCCCTCTGGATTTATGAAGGAATGATAGGAAAAAACTAAAATGGAGCTATTTTGGATGATGAAAGTATTAAAATATCTTCTTCTTCTTTTATGCTACAACAAACCATATGCCTATTTTTACTCTTAGAGGTTTGTTATTGCCAGTTAAGGGGTAGTGCCATGCAAACAAATTCTTATTTTCTATTTTTTATCTTGCCAAGCATAGGGCCCAATCACCTTGCCTAGCAATCTAGCAGGCTAACCACTATGCTACAGTAACCATGATAAAAGAAAAAAAGAATGAGTAAACAATAAAAAAAATCTATAAAAATAGAAATTAAAGAAGGAATTCTTTTACTTATTAAAAAAAATGAGAAGCTTAAATTAAAAAAAAGAGAAATTGAAAAAGAAGAAAGAAAAAGAAAACCCGTAAAGGAAGAAGAAAAAAAAACCTCAAGGACAAGGAAAAGTTGAATTTTTAGTGATGGGAAACCCGAAACTGAAATGGTGAATGGAGATTTTTTTTTTTTTTTGTTGGAACAGACAAAAGAAGTATTCAAGAATACAGCACTCAGACAAGTTTTACGTCCATTGTACTATATCCTGTGCTCCCTTTTGCTATTCTTTAAATCTACCAGATTTATTAATAAATCTTAGTAGATCCTGCGGTGTTAGAAAGCTCAGGTTTTCGTCTCCCAACACTCCAGTACCAAATATGCTTACTCTGATCCGGCAGAAAGCGGGGCAGACACCAAGAAAGTGATCCGCCGTCTCTTCACATTCTTCCTCCAAACCACAGGAAGCACAGAAGGCACTAGCTCCCAGACCAATCATATGCATATGTTCGGCCCAAGAGAAATGACCTGTATATAATCCCACCAGCTGCCTACAGCTCTTTCTGTTAAGTGATAACAGAAAGTCCGTATGACGCTTCGAGATAACAGGTAACATGGTCTTTGTCTGTCTAAAGCCCCTCAGGTCCTCCCATTTACGATTGTGGATTAGGTCGACCCACTCATTAATGGTGATCTTGATGGCTGTAGACGACAAAGAGAGTACGGGTTCTGGGCCCAGAAAACCAGTTTCCGAACCTTTTCTGGCCAGAAGGTGAGCAGATTCATTTCCTGAAATTCCTGAGTGTCCAGGAACCCATATCAACAGCAGACTATTATGCTTTCCAACACAATCAAGCCTGGATTTACAATGCATAACCAGTTTAGACGTGGTTAGAGGATTAAGCAAGGATTTAAGTGCAGCCTGACTGTCACTAAATACGCAGATACTCCTTTCTCTCCAACCATTATCAATAACATGGTCCATTGCCTTGATGATTGCAAAAATTTCTGCTTGAAAAACAGAAGCATACAAACCAAGGGAGAAGTGCAGTTGCACTCCATCATTTTCAATGAAGACTCCAGAACCCGAACCGAATTCTGTTCTGGAGCCATCAGTGAAAATACGCTTACAATCAACTCCCGGAGAATGGAGATGCTATCTGCCTGGAGTTATTAAGAATATGTATTTTTCTATAATTTATCTTTTGGGCGATCCAATTTAAAACAGCATCTACTTTCCTTGCATTTCCTTTCTTAATTCTAATAACGTAAATTCAGACAACAATAAAAAAGAAAGTATTCAACAAACCATAGAAATAAGTATCATCATTCATTCTAGTATTCGAAACGAATTCAAATGAACTCGGTAACAAGTCTTCGCTAAAGCATTCGAAACGAGTTCGTTTTAGCAACTTTTCAACGAGTATGAAAAATAAACGAGTATTCGCTATTTCACAATTCGTTATAGAAAAAGTAAAAAAGGATCAAGAATTCAAAATAAAAATTTATCCGTCAAAAATTTGTTTGATAAAAAATAAGATATGAGCAAGAAAAAAATAAAAGTAAAAAGAGAGGTAAATGAGCCTGTGCAGACTTATTTAACTGCAGCAATTCGACAGAATTTATTGTTTTTGAAGCAACATTGTTTGCAAAGGAGGCATTGCACATTTCTTTTCCCCAGTCAAACCTAGAAAATGTAATAGGTACTTGCAAGCAGAGACTCATGGGCTAAAATATTCTGGGCAGAAGTTCTTCAATATATTCTATTTCAGGGCAATATATTCAGTTTCTTTTTTTGTTAAAGAAATATAGAATATTTTTGACAAATACGATGAAAATAGATTAGATAAAAATATACGGTTCAGATTTCCCGATGGTCTATGAAAAAAAACTATATTTATAGTAGAGTTTTTTTCGAATTTTATAGTAAAGCTTTTTTCTGTGCTTTAGGTAGGAGTAAAAGGATATTACATCGATTCAAAATAATGAAGCGCATATAGTGGTGAAGAGTGAAACGACATAAATATCCGAATCAATCAAGCACGATACAGCATGTTTAGAAGCTTGGTTAGAATAAAAATTTTCAGACCAATTTTGAGTTAAGAGACCTCATATTAACTGAAAATCACTACCCTTGATAGTCGCAAGAAGAAAATGTGTTTTTTGTCTGACAGTGTTCTATGTATATGTGCATTACTGTTACAAGCGTTTAGGAAAAAACTACTAATGCGCTGACAAACTAATGGAATGTACATCAATTAGCCCTTTTAGCCCCGAAGTTGCCCGAGAGCAACTTCACCTCTTTGCCGTCTTAAAGCTAAGGCCGTGGTTGATTTTTTTCTTTGGATTAAGTAGTTACAAACCGGTAAATAAACCACACAAATTTCATTGTAAAGTGAGGAACAAAATGTGAAGCTGAAGCGTTAAGTAACAATCTGTCAAAAGTAAAGTATATAAATTTTCATTGTTACCAAACACAATGTGAAGTTGTCGCTGCCGTTGAAGCGCAAAATAACAACTTTTAAATTTTGTCGCGCTTCAAACATAACAACTGATTGTCAAAATAAAAAAGTGGAAGAATGCACTGAATTATTTATAGAACTTGTAAAAGAATATAATTGGTATACAATTTAAAGCACTTTGATTGCAAACATGTGGAGAAAAATCTGATTGTGTGTGTGTTTCCAATTAAAATAAACATGAGCTTCAGAGGTGTACATTCTGTTCACATTTTTCTCTGTCGCTGATCTATTATAATTCGACATTCTATTTTAGTAATAAATGAACTAGCATACCATAGACTCAATTTGTTTTAACTTTAATTACTCCCGCCGCACACGCATCAGTAACTAAAACTCAAAAAATGAAAACCTCATACTGTTGATTACGTAAAGTTTTTGCTTTGCTCCTTACGTTTTAAAAAGGGTTTTTCATTAAGCGTGTCTGAACCATAAAATTAAATAAAAAGAATAGTGTGTGAGATATGACCTTTATTACGGATTAAAATGATATCATGCAAATGGCCTCCGCCGCTTCGTTTACAGGACTTCATCCGAGAGGTCCCATTTTGTATGTCTCTGTTGCATAAGTCGGGCTGGCTCTCATGGTTTGAACGATGTTGATCTCCAGTTGGTCAATTGTTTTTGGCTTGTTGTCATAAACCACCGACTTAACGTAGCCCCAAAGCAAATACATAAGAGCATTAAATCGCATGTTCTTGGTGGCCATTCCACATCACCTCTTCTGGCAATAACCCGTTGTGGGAACTTTTCTTGCAACAATTCCAATGTAACGCCCACTGTGTGACACGTTGCGCCATCTTGTTGGAACCACATGTTGTCCAGGTGCATGTCATCCAATTAAGACCAAGTTAAGAAAGGTCAACTCCTTCTGCACAACGAGGAATTGTGATGTTTGGGTCTTCAACTACACTTTGAGCAACAGCTGCAATATTCTCGCTTGACTGCACGTTTATGTGTCGTAACTCATACAACATGGATGCGAAAAGATCGGTCTAGGCCCTACATGGGCATAACATAACAGTAGTAGTTGTAGTAGCCCTATCACAAAGTTAAAAAAGTTATGTAAATATAACGAATTTACATCAGTTTTATTTAGATAAAAACTAAATTTTATTCAATGAGCAATGTTGAACAATTTCTTTTTTTGAAACTTGCTCTAGAAAATAGAAAGCATTTTCGCACTTTTCAAGCTTGACCATTATAAAAAAATTAGACGATATAGAGAAAAACTGAAAGCGCCATAATGTTCAGCATACTCGAAATATATAAGATCCACTTTCAAAACTCTTGAGCTTTTCTTTTTGGTCAATTCCATTGTGCAGTGTTTTTATACATATATGATTTTTTTTTAACCGTTGTAAAAAAGAAATTAGATGTGATAGAAAAAAACTAAAAACGCCATCATGTTCAGCATATTATATAAGATCCCTTTTCAAAACTCTTGAGCTTTTTTGGCCGTTGTACAGTGTTATTAACTAGAGCGAAATTTTTAATTTCCGTTTATTTATATTATTTATTTGCCTTCAAGGGGCACCCCCAGTAGAAGTTTTTTTTTTTGCATATTTTTAGTGCATGTTTACATTGGTGCAAGCATGAACGCCTGTCTGAAAGAGAGAGGTAGAAAAATAGGTAGTTAGAAAAAGACGGACGAGTTTCTAACTCTTTCTTACTACTTATTTTTTCTACATCTCAATTTCCGACAGGCGTCCATGTTTGCGCCAACGAAAACAGCCACTTCAAGTACATGTTTTCAAAAATGTGTCGATTGTTTAAGTCAATACGGTGAAAATTGATGACTCTTTGTGATCGCCAAAAAAAAAAAAAAAAAATTCTTCTTTACATTAAAGTAAGCTGCAACTTTAAACGCGTTTTTCTCAAAATGATATTTTTGATGTCGGTGACCCCGATTACTCAACAATTACTGAACCGATTATCTTCATATTTTTTACACTTTTTCAACACATAATAATCTAGTAATTTATCAAAGGATTTTTACAGCTGAAAAACCATAGATTTTTTCGTGAAAATCGAACTTTTAACTTTGACAAGTCGCCATTTTGTTAAATATGCATACTTTTTCGAATTCTTTTATCAATCACTAGATAATCTATTGAAAAAAGAAAAAATTTACAAAATGCTGGTCACCGCAAAACATGTTTTCCAAAAAGGTATCGACGGAATCGCTCATTACTCATAGTTTTAAATATTTTTTAATAACAATTGGCAATTTGCAGTTTGCGATTAAAAGGACTATGTCCACTATGATTCTGCACATCCCATATGTAAGTATTTATACATGTGTGTATTCAAAATATTGATACACGTACACATACGCATATGACTATACAAAATACGCATGAATGAAAAGCTTTCTTATCGTGGATTTGTTATTAGCACGCAGGATGTCGATGAAAAAAGCTTTTAAGAGAGAGACAAAGAGTTTACTGTGTTTTAATTGATGCTATCGTTGTTGCTGTATATGCTATATATTGCAGACCAAAAGAATCAAAACACCTTTTTTATATAGATACAAAAATCAAAACACGATAGCATCACAATTCATTGTCGTTCGGGCATTTCATCAGTTAAGAACGTTCGTTGGTGCCTACTCCAGTGAACTTTCTGTGTAATTTTCTCTATCTCGAATTATTTCGGCGCGGTTAAATTTGAATCTCTATATTTATATAAATGAATTATTTTCAGTGAAAAAAGAAAACATCAAAACAAAACTAAATACCAAATTCTGCCACAACAATTTTTCATACAAATTTAGTTGTATGTTAAATTAATTAAATAAAAAAAAAATAATCCAAAATATATAGTCGCAAATTAGCGTCATACGAATTTCATAAATAAATTTGTTTGCAGTGGAAAAACATAAAATAAAAAAACGTAAAATTGTATTCATCCAAAGTGAATTAAAACTTTTATTGTAATTTTGTTGGAAATGGGCATTTCAACGGAAACATTTTTTTTTTTTTTTTGTTAATTTGGAATTATTTATTTAACATTTATATTTTCCGCATAAGATAAAAATAAAAAGTGGATCTGTTTTGCACATTTTTGTAAATGTGAACACGAAAACGGGAACGGATACTATATTTTTATTATCATTTTAGGAAGTTAACCACTTGTTGCTTTCATAGCACACCTTGGCGTATGAAATATAATTTAGTTATAAAAATACAGTGACAAAAAATAAATCATTATTCAGTATAGAAGGAAACTGGCTCCATCTGTTACTCGGATTTTCAATTCAGTGCTAGGTTGTTTTAGTACCGAATAAATTATTATCTAGGCTCTAGAGAATAACGATTCATAGGAAACTCAGTTTGAGATAAACAAATCACTATGATTCTGAACGTCTGATATGTAAGTTAATAAGCGTGCATTTAAAATATTAATACACGCACACTAACGAGCACTTCCTTAGGTTTAGTTATCACCACACAGGACGTCAATGGTCGTGTTTATAAGACGCAAACATGTCACAACTGTTGCGACTTAAAGGAGCGGAAAAACAATATGATGGAAAAAATGGCGTCCAACATCATTTCTGCTAATCATAAACTCACAACAATGCGTTTCTGAAACTCTCTCGCAACAAGTGCGAGAGTTCGCGTCTTAAAAACGCGACTAATGAAAAAAGCTTTTAGGAGAGAGACAATAAGTTTGCTGCATATTAGTTAACGTTATTGTTGTTGCTATCATTATCCTTTTAAGTGCACATATGTACATATATATTGCTGACCAAAAGCATCAAAATGCCTTTTTTATATAGATACAAAAATCAAAATACGATAGCATCACAATTCATTTTCGTTCCGGCATTCCATCAGTTAAGAACGTTCGTTGGCACATACTCCCGTGGAATTTCTGTGTGATTTTCTCAGTCTCGAATTATTTTGGCGCGGTTAAATTTTAATCACTATATTTATATAAATGAATTAATTTCACTGAAAAAAGAAAGCATAAAAAATGAAACAAAACAAAGTATGTGAAGTTGAATACCAAATTTTACCATAGCAATGTATGGTTATTGCATGCATACAACTTTAGTTGTATGTTAAATTAAAAAAAAATATATATGTGGTGACAGATTAGCGTCATACGAATTTCATAAATAAATTTGTTTGTTATTGGAAATGGGCATTTCAACGGAAGCATGCAAATTTATGGCGACCATTCATTTATATTTTCCACATAAGATTAAATTATAAATTTATATATATAATTATAAACAGTTAAGTCATCTAAGGGCGTATACTCAAAAAATATAATAGCATTGTGACATTTCGAATTTGGCAAACTTTTGTAAATGTGAACACGAAAACGGAAACGGAAAAAGTTTATTTATAAGTTTTATCAATATCGTAAAACTTTAATAAATTGTATATTTCGTTGTAGTATTTCCACATATTGGTAAGTTAACCACTTGTTTCACTTATAGCACACCTTGCCATATAAAATATAAATATCAAATATAATATAAAAGTAATGAATGGAAGTAGCAGGGCAGCAGAAACCAAGTAGAGCTCAGATTTATCTGGGAAATAACGCTTAGAAAGAAGCTCAAGTTATAGCGAAAATTTGCATTACAAGGTAGAAACATTTAAACGTAGAAAAGTGAAAAAGAAGAATCTAGGGTAAGTAGCAGGGAACCATGGCAGTATTGCAGCATGCACCAGAATGCTTTCAGTAAAACCCAGTTTTTCGTTGAATTTGGCCGTCTTGTTAGCCAATCTGGACATTTTTTCATTACCCACTTGAGGAATCTCAAATTATAAAAGTTTGGGCAGATAAAATTAGTTATTGTAATTTTGTATTTCCATTTATTTAGATACATATAATATTAGTACAATAAGAAAATATTTCTTTTGAAATACAATAATCAAATAAAGAAAAATTTAAATAAAAATTTAAATTTGTAAACATCTTAACACTAAAGTCAAAAGTAAGATAAGGTAAGAAGCAAAAGTAAGACAGAGCAACTAAAAAATAAATATGAGTGATTTAAAGTTAAAAATTTAAGTAAATAATTGTTAAGTATTCAAAAATTAAATGCTTAAACCTGAATCTGTTGTCAGTGCATTTACAGTACGAATTGTGCTAACGAATAATAACCTGCTGGAATTAAGGGAATTAAATTTGGGTACAACTAGATTTTGAGTTTTGCATGATTGACAGAATTGCAATTTTTCAAATAGATAATAAGGAGTTTTTGAATGTAGTACCTTGTGTTGGAAAATTAATGCTGTTTTTGAAACCATTCAGATGGTCATACTTCCGTAAACCATAAACATATCGAGTGGCATAATTATATGCGATTTCTAACTTGTGAAGTGTTATTGAGTCAAATTTACCAAAGATAAGTTCAGTATATGTTATAAAGGGTAGGACTAAAGCCATAATATGTCCATGTCGATTTTGAAAAAGGGGTATATGCTGCTGACATTCTCAAACTTCGTAAAGTCAGGAAGATTTTGCTAACAACAATATTAATATGATCATTACAGAACAATAGTGAATTTATTACAAATCCTAAATTTTATCCTTTTAAATTTTATCGGCAAATTTCAATTCCATTGAAAAGATTGTATTGTATTGATTAATTGTAGATTTTGAAATCGGTAACACATATCATTTCGATGGATTGAGCAGCAAACCATTTTTCTATCCGTCCTGTAGTCAATGCATCTAAGATCCTTATTGATTCGAAAGCATAGGTCTTTCAGCAGTCCAGCATGTCTAGAAAAGTATAATTGAATGTCATCGGTATAAACATGTACATGTATGTTACAGACGTACAAACAGACGTAAAAATTTCATTAATAAACATGGAAAACAACAACGGAATAGGAATAGGACCCTGTGGGACTCCCCAGTACACACTTTTTGAACTAAAATAGGCATTTTCAACGTTTACCCTTTGAAGCCTACTGTCAAGATGACTAGTTATAAGTGCAACTGAAACCTAAGTTTGGTACAAAGAAGTTCATGGTTGACACTGTAAAAAGCTTAAGTAAAGTTCTTATCATTTTGTAGTAAAAATTATTACCATAGTTGCCGAGCAGCTATGGCCCGCTCGAATTCCTGATTGAAAGGGAGATAAAAGATTATTCACGTATAAATAATTAGTTTTTTGTTCAGTCATAAGAGATTTCCAAATTTTAGACAAAGTTGGTAAAATGCTAATTGGTCTAAAATAACTCGGTGCAGATGCGCCAGACTTTTTTGCAATAAGTTCCCACTTTCCATATTTTCGGAAATACAGAACTCGTAAATGAATGATTAATAACGTGTGCAAGTGGACTTGCTATAAAAGGCAAAATTATGTTTATAAATTTTATCGGAATACCATCAGAGCCAAAAGAATTAGATTTTATATTCATTCATATTCAACCTCACTTATATCAACACAAAAAAAATTCAAAGAATGAAGAAGGACTTCTAATATGGGAATTATCCAAAATAATATTATTTCTTTGAGATGTGTTAGTAGTGAAATAGTCATTTAAAATATCTGGTTCAATGAAGAATCTTTACTACTACATAAACCAGGTGTGCAATATTTGTAGTAATCAGTTCAAAGGGACACTGGACGTCGAATTTGAAAGCTCTTCTTGAAAGAGACAAATTTTGTTTTTTTTTTGTTAAAAATTGAACAACGCAGTTTTGAAAAAATAATAAGGATTAAGAAGAATAAAATATTGAAGTCAATATTTTGAAAGGTGACCGATGTAGTCACAGTCAAAAATTGCGTTTCGGATTCGCCAGAAAACTTTGGGCCATTCGTGTAAAAATAAAATTCACACAACTCTAGGCGCTCCAGGGCCGATTGTGCTATAATAGTAGAGCAGTAGTAGTATTTTGAAAGCTTTCTTTGTTTTTTTTGTCGCGTACTAATGTTGCGTCGAGAATTGCACACATATTTCCAAATGAGTTAATAATGTAAGCATATAGCCTACCATTGTTACAAACTCCAAAAAGTTTATGATTTCTATTTCTATTTAGCAGTAAAATTCGTGAACGATCGGAATTCATTCATTTTTAGAAAATAAAAAATAGGAATAAAGCCCACCCAATACAAGAAAACACGATTGTAGTCCAAGTGAATGTTAATATCAGTTGGTATCTTTTTGAATAAGATGGTTATTCTTTAGGTCGTAATGCATAATTAAATTAGTTTTATAACTTTGTTATTGTAATGGATGTTTATTATAACTAAAGAACCATATTTTGGTCGGGCCTACCGATAAGCTGCCACTCATAGCCTAAGGAGCTAAGTTTATTCAAAGCCTTTTCCATAATACCTCCTTGATCAAAAAGTTCCCGGAATTTATTCAGAAAATTAAAAATACAAGTTTATTCATCTAAATCTATATTGTCCCCTTCAAAGTAATCCCCATCGACTGCAACACACTTATGCCAGCGCTTGATCCAATCCTCGAAACATTTTTTATATTCGGTTTTCGGTATGTCCATCAGCGCTTCCTGCGATTTTTCCATTACTTCCCCTCGGCTGCTGAAACGCGTTCCCCGTATTGGTTTTTTAAATCGATTGAACTGAAAGAAGTCACAGGGAGCCAAATCAAGTGAATTCAGTGGCTGTTGGATGGTACTTGTTGCATTTTTCGTCAAAAAATTACGAATAATGATGGCACTGTGCGTTATCATGGTGCAAAATCCACGAGTTTCTGTCCACAATTCTGGTCTCTTTCGGCGAATTGCTTCACGCAAACGTCTCATAACGCCCAAATAATACTCTTTGTTTGCACTACACCGTTGTAATCCATGAAAACCGTGAGCATTGCCTTTTTTTTTGCCTAAAAACGACGTGGTTTTTAGTCTCGGCTCATTTGGTGAACGCTATTCACTTGCCTGATGTCTAGATTTCGTGTCGTACTCTTAAACCCACGTCTCGTCTCCAGTAATGATTTTGATGAATGTGGGATCGGATTCAGCCTCGCAAATCATGTATTTGGCGTCAATACGATCTCTTTTTTCCATGAAATTGAGGTCTTTTGGCACCAACTTTGCTGCTACACGACGGAAACCCAAATCATTAACCAAAATGTCTTGGACGGATTCATAGGCAATGTTCGAGTCCTCCGCTATCTCTCTGATGGTTAATTTGCAGTTATTGACCAAAATTTGTTTTACTTTATCAATGTTTTCGTCGGTTTTCGATGTCGATGGTCTGCCACTGCGTTCATCATCTTCGATTGACTCACGACCACTTTTGAACCGCTCGTGCAACAAGTAAACGACCGTTTTCTTTAGAGAATTGTTGCCTCAACACTTTTCCAACATTTCCAACGTTTGTGCACCATTAAATCCGTTTTTTACGCAAAAACTGGTTGAAACCTATTGACTTAAAGTTTTTGAAAGAAAATAGAAAAATATCTCTGATTGATAAATGATTAACATTGCTGTATTGTGACGCTTAACACGAATGTTGGATAACACAATATATTTTTGGAATCCCCTTAAATTTAGCTTTAACCGTACTCCGCTGTATTATTGATTTTACAACAATGTTGTTGTCGGCTTTTAAGTCTATGCATATGTGGTGATGATATGACATTTCAGTCTGCTTTTCAGCAGGTATTTGAATATCTAATATGGATTTAGAATCAGTAAAAAAGGATAAAATCAGTTTTTATTTAACAAAAAATACTTACAAATGGGACACATTCTTGAAACTATTTACTATTATTTGCTTTATTTTCAACCTCCTCGAATTTCTTTTAAACACAAGAATGTGTAGAAATTCCATTTATTTTTTGTACACAGTCGAGCACATGTATGAATGGTTGAATGGTATGATCAAAATAAAGTACGATTTCTTTTTTATGTATGTGAAAATAAATAAAACATTATATACCTAAGAGGCTGAGAACATTTTTTTTTTTTTTTTAAATTTTTTTGGTTTTCTTTGGGTCAAAACTTCTAAGGAGTGCAAAGGTGAGTTCTTAATGAAAGAAGTGGTATCAAATATTCCTGCGGCAAATTGCAGTAACTCGAGATTTTTTGAGTTAAAGCTGTTAGCCTATATATATATACAAAAGTACGTAAAACAAAAATAAGAATTCTTTGTACTGTAAAACCATTCAAAAGCAATGCATTCATATCTGTTGAAATTATGTACTTATAGGCATACCTGCAGAGTATGCCCATGAATTCAAGCCTTACAAGTTTTATTAAAATCTGAATCTTATATATTCGAATATTTAAGTTTTCTTTAATATGAGTACCATTGAAAATTTACTGTCATCTAAATTGTCCAAATTTAATGGAACCGAAAACGGTACCGTCAAATGAAGCTATTAGCAACTAAGGACTAACTGAACTAACTGAAAGCAGCAAAAATCCTAAAGCAGCAAAAAATCAACTCAACCAGTAAACTCAAAACAGCGGAAATCAGACTCAGATTGAAAAAAAAAAATCGGAAAATTACTTAAAACTAAAGGAAAATGCTCATACCATCATTTCAGTAAATAAACTCATCGATTTTTATATTCTAAATATTTTTTTTATACATTTTACTACAGATGTTGCTATAAACCTATTTCAACATTTCCGAAATTCAGTAGTTTTTGAAATCTCAAACCAAATTTGATTGACTGGTTTAAAAGTTGAAAATCTATTCCCAATAACCTCATCTGTCAGTATAAAGATTTAGATTTTTGAGAGATTTTTTTATTAAAAAAATGTATTTTTATCAATTCAATAACGATTTATTTTGTAAATTACGCTGTGCAACACATTTTTCTAACGAAGAATCCGCCAACAAATATCGATAGTACTGGTCTATTGTAACAAACTCCTAAAAGGGTTTTATAAAGTTAGCTCGCTTTTAAAGATATTGGCATTCAAAGTTTGCTTCTTGCAGCTTATTTTTTAAAAATCATTACTCGAATCATATTTGATATTTTTTACTACTTTTTTTAGCGAAATAACAAAAAATTTCATTAACGATTTTAACATTTTATTAGTTTTCCATATTAAGAAGTTTAAACTATCCAGTACATGACTTTATAAATAAGCAGTAATATTATTAACAAAAATGTTAAAAATTTATTAAAGTTTGGGTCTTCGAATTGTTGTTATTATAAACAGAAAATATAATTTAAAAATACACTAACACTCACACAACTTCGAAAGGCAATAACATTTAAAAACGAGCTAAATTTTTAAAACCCTCCTAGAGTTTTGTTACTCCAGACCAGTACTATCGACCTGTGTTGGTCGCTTCGTTAGTATCCATGACCCTATAATTGTTGCACGGGTGTAATCAACTTTTAAGTTAATAATTAATGGAATATCTAAAAATGTACCAGACAGCAAAGATGGCTTAAAGAATTTTAGATTTTTTGGTATCGTTTAAAAGTGCAGTAAAAAATTAACCACTTTCGTACCAGTGAAATTAATTATACTCTCCAAAAACAAAACAAAAATTAAAGAACAATAATAAATTACTCACAAATTTTCCACATTTACTCAAAAAGACTCTTTTCACTTGACATGTGTCAAGGTCAATTATTTTGACAGTTTATTGTAATTTTTCTTAAGCAATACATTAAAAAGTTAATAACTATTGGCAGGTTCTCTTGCCAATTACTTTATTTCGTATTTCAAATATTGTATTTAACATATAACATAACTACCAATAATTCAATTCGAAGCAAATGTTATCTAAAAAGCGGTTTAAAAATATATTCACTTTTATTTGGAATGAACTTTATATAAAATTTAATTCAAATTACTAATTGTAAGTAGGTATTTTATGATCAAAACAAAACAATCGAAGTATAAAAAACGCTACAGAAATTGTTGACATAACCCAAATAAAACATAATATATCGAATATGCCTTAGAGAAGGGGTTAGCTATAGTTACATTACATATAAAGAATGTTCCGAAAATCAATCCCCGGTGATGAAGATACGTTGAAATTAAAAACAGAATAAAAATTTGTAGAATTTTTTTAATGCCCCTCAACTATTTGAGCACCGGAACAGAATTAAATTACCCTATATCTGTATATTAGGAATATGACAAAAAAATAAATTATTTTAGCCTGTAGTAGGAATGAAGGAATTTTTTAATACAGAAACAGGAAATGACATTTATTCCGTTCAATTCATAAAAAATGTCCCGCACCAATCTTAACCCTTTAGTTCTCAAGCCCGCCTCTATAAGGCCTTCATTAAATTAAAAAAAAAATAAAAATACTTCCCGTCATACATTCTATAAAAAACTAGCTGTGGATTATTTAATTACTTAAAATAAATTGCTAAAAAGCTCATTCAACAACAAATAATTTTAGGCATTCAACCTTTCCCACTTCATAATACCATGCCCATTAGTTTTTTTTTTGGGTTTTTAAATCAGTTTATGATTTTTACGCCAATATTAATCAATTCCTATTTTTTTTTAATCAATCAAAAATTTGGGAACTAGAGGGTTAAGAACATTCAGCACAGACAAAATGCATTAGTTGGAATATACTTCAGATTCAAATATTAATCAGTTTTGCATTTCTGGTACAGTTCTTTCATTAATTTCACCCCGTCCGTGGCACAAACATTTGTCCGTGGTATATCAATAACGGATCTATCAACATTCCAGTGAGTTACAAAACACTAGATGGCTGCAGAGCAATTTACTTAATTTGTAAATTCCATTCGTCAGTTTCTAGGGAATCTCTGCGTTGAACTTTTGGTTAGAAAATCAGTTTTCTTGCTATGTATTTTAGATGAAAGTGCATGGTATTACCAGTGATATTCTCAACTTAGGAAGTAAGAAATAAGAGTATATATAGCACGAGAATTCCATCTGCCATTGTGAAGAGACAGTAATTTTCTACACTTAATTACGGGGTATGCACTAGTTCTCTTAAGGAAACGAAATGCCCTGCAGAGCTCATACAGAAATCTTAAATCATCTCGCCAACCTGAATTTTAAACGGTTATCATCTTACTCTCTGGCTTGTAGGGCTGCTGGTCAGGCTTAATGAAACATCCTTTTTGTTGAAGTGACTAAGTCACAACAGTATATTAAGAGCAGGTAAACATTATAAGTCTGATAAACAACATCTTAACTATTCAGTAGCAAATGAAGTAAAAGTCAAACTATGAAAAATGAACAACTGGATTTCAGTTTCATAGTCTCCAATAATAATATAAAACAAATAAGGCATTTTAATAAGGTATTTAAATACCCAAAAAAGAGTGTTGACCAGAAATTGTATATTTCGGGACTGGTAGCAAATATGGGGCTCACGTTTTCTTTATTAAATAAAGGAAGAATAGGGCTAGAAATTATATACAGCAAGTTAGGTAGAATTTCAATGTTTTCCTGTCCTTCCTTAAGGTCAAACTAAGCGAATTTTCAAAAACCTAAAAATTGGTATATAAAGGATAGTGAAAAGTGGGTTAATAGGGGAAAATCGTCATGGCTTTTTACCCATCAATGCCCTTCTTTCATTACAGAAAAAAATTAGCGATCCCCGAGCTCACCTAGTCTCTAAACCCAATTTCCTGATTTGCGTATTTAAATACCCAACCGGCATAAAGTACAATAGAATATACATACATTTTGTAGAATAAAAGCAAAGTATTTAATATGAAGAACAGTTTTTATTAAATTAAAAAAATAAAAAGAGTATTATTTCAACAAAAAAATTATTTAGCTTTTTGATTTTTAGTTGGTCTTGTGGTACTCCATTGTGGTAGTCAAAGAAGGATTTTTTGGGATGCAGAAATGCTTCACAAACTCTGTTTTAACTTCACATTGCCAACAACGGTCACGTTTTGTCATTATCTGTACTTGATGACCGCTCTATATGTACGTTCAACATTTTCATTAGTTTACTTCACGAAACAGATGATAAAAGAATGCTGCTATATAAAAAATTTCATGTACACTAAGAACGCAGAAAATCCGGTTGGGTATTTAAATACCCATTCCAAATCTCCAAAATGCGTGAAGTTACCAATCAGAAATTTAGCAAGGCAACTTCTATTGCCTCTGTGAACATCTCTAACGACTTTCAAGAAAATCGTGCTGTGGGATCTATGGGCAGGCTTTAATGGGTTAAATGATACAAGAATCATTTTCAGTGTAATAACTGTTAAATTCTTAACTAACTAAATATCTAATGAGAATTTCAATAAAAAAAAAATTGTCGGGGAAGAAATCAATTGACTTGTTCACAAGCTGTCGTATAGTTATAAAGTCGTATAATTTTGTGTGAAAAATTATATGACGACAAATAAGGCACTTTGTGAACATCCCAAATATAATTACGCAGCATGTGAATTTTTAGTGACATCAGTACATCCAAATCCGCGAATGCTAGTATCATGTCTTGTACAATCTCTTTTATTTTTAAGTTTACTACATTTTATATTTTATACTTTTTATTTCATTTCATTTTATATTTTATTCTTTATAAATTCTTTGAGTTTTCTCTGAAAAATTATACATAGAAATTTCGACGAAATTTCCACAGATATAGGGAGCAGGGAGCACAGATGGGATGGGGGATATTTCGGTCGTTCAGGGACCCCCCTAAAATTTTTATTATAAATATTTCTGCCGAAGACAGTAATGCGTTTTCTTAACTCCTTCCACATTCTCTTAAACAACTGGCAAGGAACCTGGAACAAGGTGGCTTAAAATGGCTGTAGCTCCAAAGTCTTACATGACCCGAAAAATCTGAGTTCAGATTCGTGTTAAGAACCGTCAACAGAACCCACCGGATTTTTTTACTGTTGTAAATTGTACCGTATAATGATTGATAATGAAGGATTTTCTAATTGCTCCAGAGTACAGCGCCGTACATATAGTTCTCGTGACACACACTGAAACGTAATCAGGTTACAAAAGTTCATAATTTGCAACCACAGGAGATATACAATTTTGGAAAAAAATGTTTTGTCATATCCCTACTGTACACCCTTAATTCTATTTATATTTATTTTGCATTGTAATGAATTGCGTTCTACTAAATAAGTTAAAGTTCGTAGTTTATAGTTTGCATACTTTTAAGCCTATGCTTACCTTAATAGATACGAAAAGGTCTAGGCCTTACATGGGATGTTGTGACATAATATTAAAAGTAATTTAACTCAAGAAGTTGAGTATTAGTCAGAAAGAGGTAGTATAAAAAAACTCCAAAATTCTCTGGGGACTAGTGAACATCGTCACTTTTTTGTCTGAATTATTTCTATATCATTATGTGAGAGAGACATTTATGATGAATTTTAATCAATAATAATGAATATATATTTTTATGTCTATTCGTAACATTCCTAATATGCTTGTACATGTGGTATGAGTATTTTTCATATGATAAATACCATAATTTTTAGAATTTTTTCTCTTAAAAAGCATCATAATTGAAACAATATTTGATTACCCTTTTTTATTTCATGGGCAAATAATTTTTATTAAAAAAAAAATCCAAAAATTCATTGTCAATCGATTGCCCGGGATGTTAAGGTGTTTATTAAGAGGGCGGCCAAACTTGAATACACACCGGAGTCGGACTCCTTGCCTGGTTATATTGGTGCTCGGTGTTCGACGAACACAAAACATTTTCTTCCGTGCTCGGTCAAGGTGGTTACATTCAGCTCATTGCAGAGTTGTTTTTTTGTCAAAATATACTCGTTTGTTTAATACTATTTTATATGTAATGATACTGTTTTGTAAAATAACTCAATGCTACCCAGAATACTCGGCGTGCTCGGTGTACAATACACCGAGCATATCGTGATCGGTATGAGAGTGAGTATAGACTCTCTCTTTGTGTTTGGTGCAACAACAATTACATGGTGTTCGGCGAGCATACTCGCAATATACCACAGCCTTAGTAGGTATGTTTATCCGTATGATAGCAGTGTTTGTAATTGGCACGGTAATACAGAAAAATAATCCGACACCTAACACAACTAGTTCCATTGAATTCATTTTTAATTAATATTTGGTTCCACGATTCATTGGGATAATTTATCACCCCAAAAGTATAATGCAAATTGAAATTAATCATTAAAATTACGCAAAATTGCCTAGCTGTGCAACCTGGAAATATTTAGAAATTGTTTACTATTTGTTACTTTATCAAAAACGCAGTAATCCAGTCGATGATGCGGACATTCGTTAATTCGGATAACGCAGTAATTCGGGCACTATATTTTCTCTCATTGCTGATTCTATAATCCGGACAAACAGAAAATGAACATCCTCATTAAATCGGGAAAAAATATCTTTACAAGCTAAATAACATTAGAATCTCATGATGAAAACGAAATGCATGAAAATCATTGAAACCAAATCGATGGTTAAGCTTACAGACTTGTTTAGTGCCAAATATGCAAACTTACAGAAGTGTGAATTTTATAAGGCTCTCCAATTTTTTTAATTTTTTTTGACATATATTAATCAATATATTATCTAAAAAATATCTAAAAAAACGTGCTTCCACTTGTGACAGGATTTTAAAACTCAGTATCATCCGTAAAAAAAATAATAATCTATATGAGTATGGCTATGGGCTGAACTAGAATTAGCAATTTTGCATACATAGAAACAAAATGGCAGAATGCCGCGGCAGTTTAAAACAAATAACAGTAATTTTAACATTTTTTTTTGGGATTAAAATGGACATAAAATGGCCAAATGGTTGTGGTTTAGCCAAAGAGAAATGTGTTGTGAACATTCTGTCCAAACTTGAGCTAATTTGGATGAATAGATTTGAAGTAATCTTGACCCAGGTGTCGAAAAAAGTCATTGTGAGAAATACGCGTTTAAAGTTATGAATAAAATTAAATATAAAAAATCCTTTAGCACAGTGATTCCTGATAAGATAAGAAAAAGCAAAAACAAAATTTTTGCCTTCTTCATATTCTGCGGTTAAACAATGCTGTCATGTAATTATCAAAAATTGAAAAATTAGGTCTGTTTGCGTACAAAAAATTTGTGCAGAAAATATTTTCCATTTTGACCGAAAATCGTTCGTTTACCTAAAAAAAAGAGAAAATGAGATAGTAAAGTGACAATTCGCTGTGAGAGAACTTTCAAGTTCTTACTGGAGAAGTTTTTATTTGGATGAATTCGCGAGCAAGAAAATATATCGCTCGTTTTCTGCAAGGAAAATTGTATGCAAAATTTTCAAATGAACTAAAACTCCGTAGAACGCAATAACGACAATTATTCTTCTCACGAGGAGAATTCATGAAATATATTTATATTTTTTTTACACAATATAAAGTATTAAATAATCTGTATACTTAACTCGGAATTTTTCTCCTTGTTTTTGTGGAAAATCGTATTCAAAGTTTTCAATGAACTTAAACTCCGTAAGACGCAATAGCAACAAATGATATACCATCTTGATCAAAAAGTTCCCGGAATAACCATCGTTCCGATTTAAGTTCTGTTTTTTTTTTGTTTGTTAAATTGGTACATCTGTTGTTGATATTCGCGCTAAATCTTAGCGTCATAGCTTGACATTTGCAAAAGTTATGTAGCCAAGAGTACATCTATCTCTGTGTGTGTTGGCGATTTTTTACAATTTTATTAAATTGTATTGTAATAAATTTTGAGTAAAAAACGGATTTAATGGAGCGCAAACGTTGAAAATATTAGAAAATATTAAAAAAAACGGTCGTTTACCAGTGGCACGAGCGGTTCAAAAGTGGTCATGAGTCAATCGAAGATGATGAACGCAGTGACAGACCATCGACATCGAAAACCGACGAAAACGTTGATCAAGTAAAAGAAATTTTAGTCAATAACTGCAAATTAACCATCAGAGAGTATTATTTGGGCGTTATGAGGCGTTTGCGTGAAGCAATTCGCCGAAAGATACCACCGAGTTAAAAAACCATTACGGGGAACGCGTTTCAGCAGTCGAGAGGAAGTAATGGAAAAATCGCAGGAAGCACTGATGGACGTATCGAAAACTGAATATAAAAATTGTTTCGAGGATTGGATCAAGCGCTGGCATATTTGTGTTGCAGTTGATGGGGATAACTTTTAAGGGGACAATATAGATTTCTATATTATATTATTATTTCTACATACTTACCTCGTTTAAGTTTTTGGATTAACAGTCTTGCATCAAACGAGCGATATGATTCTATTTTTTGTAAAAAAATTCAAAATTTTTTTTTGTATCTGATATACAATAAAAAATAAAAAAAATAGAAAATATCAATTAACTCAGATTTTATTAGTTAATTTTAATCATTTGAACATCTTACATCAAGTTTGGTCTTCTTTCCAAATCTACTAGTTTTAATTTTTATCAGCATTTGGTTTTAACAATTAGCTATTTTTATTAATTTGCAATCAGCAGCGTTTGATTTTTAAGTTTCAATCAGCATTGATTTGGTCTTTCTGTCTTTTTCACAGACAGAAATTATAAATTTAAATCGAAGTTTACTATAGATGAAAAAGTTTTTCATGCATATTTTTATTTTCTCTGGTTATGACAATTCATTTCTAACAAAATGCTAGGCACTTCATTTTTTACAATTTGCTTGATCCACGCCATTTTTTTCTATCACGTTCGACAGAAAAGTTAAATTATTGTCTGCTTACATCAAATTACTGTCTCATTGTCTTAATCCTCTAATTCGTAAGGCCGCCCTGAGGCAGTCATCACTCTATTTTAATTAATCGATAAGTGAAAATATATATTTTTTTTAATTAATTGGCAGACCTGAAGAAAGAATAAAAGTTTGCACTTTCTGCGATGTTACGTTTGTTGTTTATAATTATTTTTATGGGTACAAGTGTCGTTTTGTGACGAAAAATTATCGCGCATATTAAGTTCTTCATACAAATCTAAAAAAATATTTCTAAGTCTCCTCATATACTGTCTTATAATAATAATTTCGTATAATTTTGTATGAAAAATTAAAATTTATGGCAAATAGGAGGGTACGATACCAAATAAGACACCTTGTGAATTGCCCAAATATATCTTTATTTTTTGGCTTAAACCCGCAAGGCCGCCTTGCCTTGATTTTGCATGATGGCGGGCAAATATGGCGGTTGCAAGTCTACCACCTCACCTTAATATAATAGTTTTATTAAGCGTACGTTTACCCAAGCCATCATAGAAAAACAAATAAAGCCTTTTTTCGTATATTTTTTTTCGCTGAATATGAATTTAATATTAGTTTCCATGGAAAATGTCACGTGTTGTCCCTAACCTCAAAAAAGGTCCAAAAATACTGTTTTCGGGTCTTACGCTTATCCAAGTCATCACGCCCACCTACCGTTAAATGCAAATAGAGGGTGTGAGGAGTATACTATATAAAGTTCGAAAGCCGACACGTGAACTTAACATATGCTCGCCAGATAGCGAAGCTGGGCGAAGTACAGCTAGTTTTTAATTAAAACTGGAAAAGGTGTAGACTAATATATGGATCAGTAATGTAACAAAAAATTTTGCGGACATTGTGCCGCCAATCACGTTTTTTTCTTTTTTGCTTCAACTTGTATTTTGTACGATCAAAGAAATCCAAAAATAGACAACCACAAATAATTGAATTACAAATTAGTTAAAAAATTATACAACAACAAAAAAAATATATACACGCATATATAAAAGTTTTGAATAAGTTCTTCATTTATATTTGCTATTTAGTTGGTTGCAGTTGAAAAATTAAAAGGGACAAGACAAAACTCAAGGAGAAAAAAGAATAATGTAAGAAAGAGTGTTTGAAATGCGTTCAAAATCGAAATAATTGTTAAAGTGACAACAACAAAATACCCATATAAAATTAAATAGTTTCAGATTAAAATTGTGCGGAGAAGAAAAATTAATCTTAGCATAAGTGAAGCAAAACAAAACTGGCAACTTCTGATTTTAAATATAAAAATTCATAAAAATACATCCATATTCCAGTATCCGTTGCAAGTAATAGTTTCGTACAAATGGTGCCCAATCGGAGTGGAATTCGGTATTGCGTCATTGAAAACAAAGTATTATTTCTTATTTAGTTTATATTTGAAATTCTAGAATACATTTTTTTTTTTGGATTCGTAGTGTAGCAACGTACTCGTCGCTGTTACGGAGTATTCTGGAATAGGAAAGTTAGTTTGAAAAATGCGCTACGATATGATAAAACTGAAAGTAATAAGAAACTAGGCATTTTAAAAATTCTATAATTTAAAAGTCGAAAATCAGATATATTGAAAAATCTGTTTTAAAATACAATTAATGAAAATCGATAGTGGTAACTAAAAGAACTAAGCAAGAATTGTAAAATTAAAACTCAATAAATGTACTTACTTATAAAATGTTTTTAAAAATTTTCAACGAAAGAAATGAGTTCAATACCCACGTTTCAAGAAAAAAAATTTCCCATGAAGTTAAGTGTGTATGAACTACTTGAAGTAAATAAGTGTGAACAAATTAATGAAATTAAAAAGAACAAAAATAATTTTAAAAAATTTAAAAACCAATAATGCCTACGTAAATGCAAATCAATTAAATGCTAATTTTTTTTTAGTTTGTGTCGTTTCAAAACAAAGAAAAACTTTAAACAGAAAAATGCTAAAAAGCTCTATATATCCGATTATTTGCTTGTGTAAGTGAATTACAGAAAGCAGCGACAACAACATCTAATCCGTCACACACATTGTTCAACATTTATAGATAGTTTATCAGTCCATCATCATCATCATGGTTATATTCATGGCACGTTATGCTTTTATATTCTGGTTTCTGATCATCAGTAGAAACAAGGGTGAGCATGTATTAAGACGTCAAATGGGTTTTGAGGATACAAAAATGTACCAAGTCTCGGTATGTACTATCAAATGTATGCAGCAACCGGAACGACTACCACAAGGGAACTCGGTAAGTGAATTATTATATTGTGTTAAGCCCTTCCTTCCTTCAAAAATGGATGTTGTTTATTTATTTACATTAAATTCAATGTAGGTGCATATGTTTGAACCTTAACCCATTTTGAAGAATTACCAGATATCGTCATCCAATTTTGAAAATTTTAGAAACACAATTTCGACATCACTTAAATAATTTAGCAATGTTCGTCTGTCTGTCTACACTGTGTACACTCGAGTAAAAGTTGAGTAATCTTAACTAAAAGTGGTACAAACATTTCTTATGATCGAGCTGAGAGTAAGTTCTGAAATGGGAAAAATCGGTCAAGTGGGCGTGATACCTCCCATACAAATTATACATTCAAAAATATATATCAAAGAAAATTGAAAAAAAGATTAATAAAAATTCGGTATCTAAAGTTGAAATAGCCTTTGTCAACCACTGATATGAAAATTATCAATATTTGGCATTTACCACACCCATCTCCTTTACAAGCAAAACTCTCAAAACACAGTATCAAAGAAAATATTAATTCCAGTAGGGGAACCACACTTTGATTTTGACTGATAACTCACCCTAAAATCGTAATTTTTCAAAATGGAGGTTAAACTAGAATCAAAATGCCACGTTTGGTAGTTTCAGAATTTAAAAATTCGAATTTGTTGTAAAGTTTTAAGCGTTATACCAAAATATTCGGTTTTGTCATTTTGAAAAATCGTGGGGAATGTCGAACCACTTTGCAAATTGAGAAAATTCGAACAAATATTGATGTAAAACATTTATTTATGACATCGTTATGAAAAACATAAGATTTGAATGAAAAATATAGAGGAAAAATCGATGTTATTTATTTGGAGTCGCAGTTTTTGCATGTGAAATAGCCACCAGTCATGTGTACACATCGCAAGTGATTGTCGATTTTAATCTCCTTTATGGCCACTAAATACTCTTGGAGATCATCGGATCGATCATGTTTTGCAACGTAATGCGGCATATTGACGTTAAATTACTAAAAACTAATTTTTTGTCGATAATTTACTATATAACTATATTCCCCACAAAAAGTGGTTCGACATTCCCCAAAAGCTGTGTTCTACAAAATAGCCGCCCATAAGTCACAGAACCAAATTTCAAGCAAAAAAAACTTTTTTGACTGTAAATGATATTCACACGCAATGATTTGAAAAATATTTACCTGCTTGGTTTTACGCAAAAATGTTGAAAAAGCAATGTAATTTTAAAGCACAAAAACACTTTTGGAATCTCAAAAATCCCGTGATTATCGCAGAGAGCACAAAATACGTCTCATCGGTTCGACTGCTAATGAAAAAATGAGATGAAGCTGAAATAATACGATGGCAAAAGTTTCGTATAGATCGAATGTCAGATAATACAGTCAAAACTAATGGTTCGACATTCCCCTACAACATTTAAAATATTTTCTAGTATAGCGTGACCATCTATCCCTCATTAGAGGGGATTATCCTACATTTAGATTTAGCTATCCCCTCAAAAAACACTCCATTTTTAAAGCCGTGAAATGATTTGTTTAGTTGTAGAAATGAGAGAGAGAGAGAGAGACCGTGTTTTTTTTTAAGCCATTAAAAAATTATTGAATAAAATACAAACGCTCTACAGTGGTCGGACTTGTATGGCGTCAGCGGCCAAAAATACTTCCAGTTGAGATATAAACGTGAAACTTTGGTTACGGCTTTACAACAATGTGCAAATTATTATATTATAAAATGGACGTGGTTGAACACCTGCGCACCCACCCCCTACTGTGGGAGATAACATAAACACGGGCAGAAACGGGCAGCTGATATTTACAGATTGGAATCTCAAAACGTTGACTAATATTAAGAAAAAATTCCAAGGCAGATTCAGGAAAGAAAACAAATAAAATTCTATATGAAATTTAATAATATGGACAAGAAAACACTAACAATGGTACTGGCACAAAAAAGTATACAACAAGTTAAGAACATTAAAATTATTTAAAAATTCAGCTTATACCTTTCTTTTCAATATTGATTTTGATTATGTTCAACACAAAGTTGAGTCAAATTTTTTTTCAGTTTTTTAAAGTTGCACTTCACTTTCAACCTGGTAACAGTGTAAGAACCTACTTGAAGCTATTCTTAAAGAGTAGGGTTATAATAAAACAAAAAATCCTATACTTTTGAAAAGCTTATTCTTATAGGAGATAGTCACACATTTGGTACCAAATTTTATTTTATTCAGAAAGATATAAAGGCAATTTAAAAGAAAAAAAATATAGTTTTTTTAGGAGACTATGAAAATTAAATCTAGAGGTTAATTTTCAAAGTCATGACTTAAGTTCATGTCAATTTCGTTATTTGAAGTTATATATAAACAGGCTTAATGAACAAATGTAGTCATCACAACAACAATGTATATAGAGACGGGCAAATCAGACGGCCGTTTCGGAATCCGCCACATTTCCTCATCAGTGATCTTAGTGATAGTTCTTAGACACTCTTCACTCAAATAACGAAATTGACATGAACTTAAGTCATGACTTTGAAAATTAACCTCTAGATTTAATTTTCATAGTCTCCTAAAAAAACTATCATGAACTGATCGAATGGGGACCGTTCAGAAAAAATGGCACCTAGAATCATTTTCTCACTAACACACACACTCTCCCATGTACTAGACTTTCAAATAACGAACTGTTATGCAGACTAGCTACAATGGGAAAAAAACAACAACATAAGTGTATAGAACGGTAGTGGTAGTTTCTTTCAATATCTCTATTCAGTGAAGATATTTGGAATCAAATCCGTAATTCTGGGTTATGATTTCAAATATTAGTAGCTTATATAGGATATTGAAAGATTAAGAACTATCACTAAGATCACTGATGAGGAATTGTGGCGGATTCCGAAACGGCCGTCTGATTTGCCCGTCTCTATATACATTGTTGTTGTGATGACTACATTTGTTCATTAAGCCTGTTTATATATAACTTCAAATAGAAAAAAATATAACCTAAAAAAAAGATTATTTCCAAAAAATCAGCACAAAAATGTGCAGCATAGGAATTTTATTCTTGTGTATTGACTGAAACTTAAAAAATAGCTTAGGGCTTTGATAGCTCTCTGGCTATACGAAAGTATTGCAATCTTTCTGCAATGCTATTTTCCGTTCAGGTTAAATTTCTTTTATCAACCCATACTTCTGTATTGCATATGAAAAAACATATTTATTTTTATATTTACAGCCTCTAAAAAGTTGTTTGGATTTTTGTCGCAGCGAAAATTCCTCATCCTTGATACCTGTGGAAAATTTGAAAATAATACAAGAAAACTACAGCATGAAACTTATTTGCCGTGATGATAGAAGTTTAACATTTCGTATAAACATGGAGGGTACTTCAGATTCTAAAGAAAGTCCAATTGATTATCAAGACACAACATTAAATGCAACAGCACTGCAAAGACATGATACTTGGAAGGATAGCATAGAAACAATTTATTTTATTAAAATTATGTTTGCTGACTACGTCGATTTGTATCTGGCAAGTGAAAAATAATGTTATTAATTGCAAATGCATGTCTAACTGAATATGTACAATTTTAGCGTTTAGTTTCGTATGTAGTGTAGTCGCTGTGGCCTAGTGGTTAGAGTGCTAGACTTCTACACAGGATCCTCGACTCGGTACGATCAAAAATCAAATATAGAAAAAAACTTTCTGTACGGCACCATCTCTTGACTGGTAATGGCAAACCTCTATGAGTAAAAACTGGTTAAGAAAACCGTTCGGATTCGGCATAAAGCTGCCGGCCCTTTCAATTTATGTCCAAATATAAATCCATTGACTATTGTGACATAAAAGAAGAAAAATTCGACATGAAAATGCATATGTATTGATTAGTTCTGTGTTATCTCGTTTCACCACCTCAAGTAATGTTTTTGCATATTTTTAATGTAATTTATTACATATAAATAATAAAAATTGAATGCTTCGCCGGCAGAAAATTAACCTAAAGCCCCAAACATTAATTTATAGACATTAAAATCTTGTCTTGAAGGACATCGCCAAATTTCTTAAAAATATTCTTCGAAATTGAAATCTCATCATTATGTATCGTTTTCGGAAAAGACGTGGGATCTAAAATGAGCGAATAAGGTTTCGCTCATGTTTAGGTTAGGTTTGATTAAGCGGCTGTCAAGGTACACGCTTAGGATGAAACAGCCCATTGGGATAACACATGATTGGATCTACCATTTCACTCCGGTTCCGACCGGCGTTCTGGCAATTTGTTATCACTTGCCATTGCCCAACAAGATATGTACTTGTATGCTTTCTTATAATTCTCATACACTTCATATCGATAGTGAATATAAGAAGGTTATGAGATCAACCACCAGACCAAGACGGGAATCAAAAACACAACCTCCTGGGTGAAAGTCTAGTGCTCTACCAGTGGCGGATACAGGAAGCATTTTTTTTTGGAGGGGGGAAATAAAAAATTAAAAATCCCCCTATGAACCAAAACGCGGGCTGGAGCGTTACGTATGTAGACATTTTTTTTGCTTATTCATTAACGTTATCTCGATTTTTAATAATTTCGGAGTTATGTTCTTAAGAAAACGGACTGGAACGTTACGCACTTTTAGGAAACCCGGTTCTTGTAGCAAATCATTTCACAATTTGTACGATCTATTTCCGCGGTAAAGGATCATGGAAAATATTAACAACAGCCAACATTTATTCAGTTTTCGGTTTTTAGATTGGTTTAAAAATAATTCTGTCGTAGAAATATCACGCATTTTAATCTATAATTTTAAGATTTGTTCAAATGGCATTTGACCGTCAGTAATTCAGAAGAGTTTTTCATCGGCCAAAAATCTGTATCGTTTGAACTACTAAAGATTTTTTTAGTAAACTTTTTTTTCGTTCAATATAAAATTCTTCAATCTTTATTTTATTATGCAAATTTAAATCTGCTATTTCGATTTTTATATAAATAACTCAGTGCAACTCTAAGTTTCAAATAGAGAATAAATAACATTTTAAGAATAATTTAGGGTCGCTGGTTCCCACTGGAATGCTTTTATATCGGCCCGAAACCTATAATTTTAGTTTATGATTAGTTGATTAAGGTGGTGACAGAGTGCATAACGTTAGCAGTCTCGGTCCAATTAGCCATTTTGATGCCACAAAACCTTAGTACACCGGATGTTTCATTTCGGATAAGGGTTTACCGGCGGGGTTAAATCTATTTTATTTTGTTTAAGAATATGTTTAGCTCATTGAAATCTATTGTGGAGAGATCTTTCAAGTCGTTAAAAAAGGCTTACCCAGAGTGAAGTAGGTGTTTTTTGCTTGCTTCTTTCGTTGTAGTTGCGACAGTAGGCGTTGAAGGGGATGCCTATTTTGGCTGCATGAACACCTATTGGCCAGTGGTCTGTACTAATAGTGAGATGCTACTTGCACCGCCAAACCATTTTGGATTTAGTAATAGGTGTGCTTAAAGCTTTGATCGCGGCTTGGCCATCAGAGAATATTTTGATGTTTTTGCCAGTTATATCCAATGATTAGAGGATAAGTCATGCCACATTAATTTCTATAACTTCTGCTTGAAAGATACTAGTATTGTTTGAGAGGCTAAGGGAGTATATCCCCGCCCCTACACCGCAATCCCATTTGGACCCATCGGTGTAGAGAGTTATGTCCTTACTTAGAGCTGGCTACCAAACTATAGCCCCATATGTGAGAATCGGCCTAAACACAGCTGTGTAAATACAGTACAATTTTAGGTTTCAGACCCCACCTTTTACCAAAGGATTTTTTACATGCATAAAAGGCAATGGAGGCCTTTTAAACCCGTTGTTCAATGTTTGTTTTCCATTTTAGCTTAGCATCAAAAATAACTCCTAGGTATTTTGTCGTTGCTGAAAGGGATAAATTTTGGCCTGATACCAATATTACTACATCGTTCGCGTAGGCGAGTTCCTCTATTAACCATCTTGGTTATATGGGTAGTTCCTAAATCTGACTGTATTATTCTGAACTGTAGCATTGATACTGTCCATGGCACTATACAATCCTCGACACCTAGTTCTAACAAGGAATTGTGGATTGCCTCAGTATTCCCATTGTTGAAGGCCTCCTCTATATCAAGGAAAGTCGCCAACGTATATTATTTGAAGTAAAGAGATCTCTCTATTGCACTTGTTACCTCGTGAAGGGCAGTCTCCATTGACCTGCACTTTCGGTAAGCATACTACCCCTTCGAGATGCAGGAACCAACTAGATTTTCCCTCATATGAATTTGACTCTATGACTCTTTCTAGAGTCTTGAGAACAAAGGACGATAGACTATTGGGTTATAGTCCTTTGTGAGTTTATACCCTTTTCTACCTACTTTGGTAAATAGACAAAAAAAAATGCTATTTGCTATGACCTGAAAATAATTTATCCTTGACCGAGGCTACCTTACATAACCTAATTATGTAAAAAGGGCATTTTATAAACCTCTTATTACATTAATACCCGAAACAGGAAAATTATAATGATTTGATCTAATATAGCTAATATATCTATTCAAAAAATAAAAAAAAGATCAAAAGTATTATTATTAAAACTTCAAAAGGTATGCAAATAGAAGCTGGGGGAAAATATAAAACCCAGAGCGATATTTATATTGAGCTACATTACTTTTAATGTACTAGCAAATGTGATAACAAAAAACAAAACCAGCGAATATGAAAGCTTGGACTTTTGGTCGATGGATTTAAATCTTGATTCACTGAAAGATAGTTTTTTTCGTTAGTAATTTTCATATTTTCCGATTTTCTGCGAAATATCAATATAATTTATTTTTTTTTTAACTTTGTCTAACGTTTTCTATAAATATAGCATGTTTTTTTTTTACAAAAAAATGGCTAGAACGTAAGGCATCTTTGGTAGCTCGTATGACCATTATAAATAATGAAAGTTGAAAGTTTTATATTTTCCCATAAATTTGACTAAAAACTGGCTGAAAAATATCTTTTAGCAATTTCAGACTGAAAAGTTGCGTGTGAATTTGCGGCACCTTTCACAGCCATCAAAAATACAAAAAAAAAAAAATATTTTTTGCCAATATTTTGATTTAATGACCAAAATTATTCCTTATTTTTATAATTGAAAGTAAATTGCAATAACTAATTATGCTCACCTTTTTGCTGTTTAAGTTATTACATTTTTAAGTATTTGAAAATCTTTTGGGGGGAGGAGGAATTTTCCCATTCGCCTTCCAAACCACCCCTCCCCCTCCTCCCGCCACTGGCTTTACCCATACTTCTGATCTGAATAATACACGAATTTGGCAAATGAGCTAGTAGTTTGTTCTTTAGAAATTCATAGAAAACATTTTAATTAAGTATGTAAACCTATTGAAGTCATAGTAATTAGCTTAAAAAATCTTATTTTGCTGAAAAATGTTTCATTTCAATTTATATATCAATTTTTGTATGCATTTACTTGTTTATTTTTTGCTCATGGTAATTCTAATACAAATTTTGCACGTTTCTGTTTAGTAACTTATAATAAAATTTTATGAGCAGCAATTCATAAAACGTATCAACCTTCTGTAGACATTAGTTAAGGGGTAAGTAGACGATTTCTTTTGAAGGGGCCAGAAAGATCCATAATAACTGAAAATAATAGGTTGATACATTTCAGAAATATATTTTATGAAAGATTTTACTATAAGGTGAAGGTGCTGAATACATAAGTATAAAAAAAAATTTGACGTTGAGGCCCAAAACATACTTAACAGTAGTAGCTACCCAGTAATCATATTATGATCCCGATCACTTCTTTGTTGCACAGTGTAATTAAAAAATGACACATTTACTCATGATAAGAAATGGTGAAACGTTGCCATTCCCAAAAGATGGTCCAAAAAAAAACTTATGTGCTCTTAAAAAAAAGGGTCAGTTTCGGATACTCGATACTTTTGGAAAACATTGATTTATAAAACTGAAATATTGCTATACAATATTTAAGATTGTGAGTCGTATTGCAATAGTTTACAGCAATTAAAAGTACAATTGCAAAATGCTACTGCAAAATTATTCAATATTCATATTTAAAATATTTCAGTTCATATTGCCTTATTCCAATGTATGAAAATATTGCAGTACAGTATTGAAGTTCTAGAAAATACTGCTGCCCATGTATATAGAAAATAATGTTTATTGAAATCTTTTCATTAAAATATTTTTAAAAAGCTATAACCTGTTGATAGTTTTCCTACTATTATACATTTTCTACCGATTTGTATCTAAACATAATAAATATCATATAAATTAACGCTACTCAACAAATTGCAACTTTTCTTTTACGTCATTTCTACATGATTCATGTGTTTCATGTTGAAATATCTCTAAAACATTATGTAAAGGCGAAAAACTAAGTACGTCGTCGTGATCAGAGAAACGATGTATGAGGTGACTGACGCCAATTTCATGTTGAGCAGTGTAATTTGTGTCTTTAAACGAGTATTTTCGGTATTTTCGGTGGAATCGATACTTTTATACGATACAAGTAATGAGTAAAAGTATCGACACTATGTGGGTATCGAATTAACACTAATGATAATTAGGTTGGACGTGTTGATTACACCATTACATCATTATTTATCATTTTATTTTATTCAAATTTTGCACTTTATTTATATTCCCCCAACACATTTTAGTCCGATGACAACTTTTTCACCATAAGTAGTCTAAATAGCAGCACCAATCACACAATTGACGCAGTGGCTATACATGCGAATAATGAATACTCGGTCATCACAAAAGACCAAAAATATGAAACATTAAAACACGGTTTTATACCGGCTAAAATATCGGGCATACAAGTGCAAAAATTCAATACTGATGAGAACAGTAATATTCGCTTAACTGCGACAATTACATGGAAACCATCACCAGGTAAAATCATTGCATGAAATAATTATACTTTTATTACTTAACTTCAAATTAATTCAATTTATACTACAGCAAATGTTTATTTTACACAAATATGTACATAAATTGCACAAAAAAAAAGAAAAGAAAATTATTTTAAAAGCGCAATTAGTTTATAATGTAGTTTATGAATGTAGTTAGTTACTTTTCTTAAATGAGCCACTGAGTGCAAAAGTGGATTTCCATATTAAGGCAATAATTTTGGCCTCATCCAGTTTCCTACAAAAAAGGTGTACATCTAGGTTGAACATGTGTTCTATACAGCTGCTTATGAATTGGAAAATAAATTTTATAAATATCATTTTTTGTACAGCACTTCTACAAAACCAATGTATCTCCAAAAATTTTATTTTGACTTACACCACTTTTGCATGCAACGGCTCAAATATAAAATATTGATTTTTAACGACAGCTAATCTAAACATTTTTGAACACTTTCTATATTTTCATTGTTGCAGATATGACCTGTCGCTATGGCATTACAAGTTTTTCACCACAAATTGACAATTACGAAGTTGTGTCAGTTGAGATATGTAATGTAAGTATTCGTACATATACTTAAAAAAATTTGAATGTTTACCAGATATTTGAAATAAAAATAAGAAGGCTCAGGAGGTTAACGTTTGTGTGCTCCCTCCCTCACCCCCCGCCCCTCCCCCTTCTTTATTATGAATTCGGTTCATAACCGCCCAGTTAGTTAGATGTGCACCATGTCGTCTCCGCGAACTTTAACCAATATAAAGTGTTTCTTATGCTTTAAATCTATAAGTACAGGATGTGAGATATCCTGTCACATCTGTGGAAACATTTTTGGAACATTTTGGGAACTCTCTTAAAAAATCCAAATTTGTGTACAGTTCTGATTATTGCTTGCATTCTTCCTCGGACTTAATTGTAATAAATCTGTGAGTGCATCTTTTAACACATACTCTCAAAAAGCTGTCGCTCAAGATATTAACTCTCAGAGTAATAATATTGAAACGAATGGCGGTAATACAAAATCTAAAAGTGCGGTTTATAACTTGCGCTCTCAAAAAGTTTCATCTCATACTGAAAGCTTTAAAATTTCTCGCTCACTAAATAAATTTGTTGCTGTGTGAACAAATGGCGATCTCTTTACAATCTGTACTCTTTGTTTGATCTATGAATAAAATTGAAAAACTTACGATGCTAATATTTTATAAAATATTTTATATATTTATATATATTTTAGATACTTCATACTACATTGTCATCTAGTTCTGAACTATATATAAAGTTTCAAGTCTTTAGCTAATCGGGAAGTAAGTTTAAAATCGATCGTAAAATTCCACCCGAACAGACTGACAAACAGACAGACACCATTGAAAGCGAGTTTATATAAACGTAGTAAAATACGTTTTTCGGACACAAGTAAAATTTTTTGATTTTTAAACAGCAAAAACTATAAGAAATTTTGCGAATTTCAACATAAAAAAAATTATGCTGTGCTGTTAAAGGTGTGGTGATTGGTATGTGTTTACTTCGAAATAATATTTTAAAAAAATATGGTTCTTTGGGCAGTGTTTAGTGTTTGATTAACTTTGGTGCATTTTCCAATTTTTAGTACAAATTCGGAATGGAGTGACTAATGGACGATGAGGAATGGAATAAACATGTAAATGATTATGGCTGGTGTGAAAGTGAAGATAATTATGGTTTTTCGCCGGATGATTTTTACAGCTCGCGATCGTCCTTTGGAAGAAGCATTATAAGCAAAACGATCCAGGCCAAATACATACCATATTCCATCAGCAGATATTAAATTGGATAACATTGGACACCTTGTGAAAATGAAACCAGCCTCTGAGGGCCGATTCAAATGCAAAGATTCTGGGGGTGGTAAACGTACCCTAACGTATTGTAGTAAATGTGATGTTGACTTATGCTATAAAGGTGAACGAAATTGTTTCTACAAGTTTCATACAGAACTACTACTACTACTACTATTATGGCACAACAGCCCCTTGAGGGCTTAGGTCGAGCTTTTCGCATTCATTCATATTGTGTGAGTTATATTTATACACGAATGGAAGGGACCTACAGTTTTATGCCGAATCCAAAAGGCGAAGTGAAAAGCATTTTTTACTCTTGGAGGTTTGCTATTGCCAGGCAAGAGGTGGAGCTTTGTAGAAAAAGTTTATTTTCCATTTTTTTTTTTTTATTTTTGAGCGTACCGAGATATGAACCCGGACACCTGTGCGTAGCAGTCCAACACACTAACAACTAGGCTACGGCAACCACAGAACAATTAGCATAAACTTTCATTTTTGGTTATTTTTCTCAATAAAGTGATTTTTTCTTAATAATTTATGCATTTCTATTTTAATTGATACTGCTCAACGAACTATATATGGTCCACTAGGTAATTTCAGACTTTAACACTTGTAATTAAGGTATTAAAAAAGTTATAGAACAAAAGTGTTTCAGAATGAAGAATGATATCCCTTAATAAAAAAAATTTGCTGTGTTGGGTAGGGATGGGTTAAGTAATAACTATAATAGATTTTCTATTGTAGTGCGCTTACACGAGAATGCATTTCAGGCCAATTTAACATTTCGTTGAAATGAGTCTGAAATGCAAAATTTCACCATATAAAATATGTCAAATGAAATTCTGCATTTCAGACTCATTTCATTGAAAATCATCTGAAATGAAGAAATTAACTAGCAACCCTCAAACGCAAGGTTGTAAAAAACTGGAAAAATTTAAGATCTATCACATTTTTTAGACATTTTGGATTTTATTTGCATAAAACACACACAAAAAATCTTCAAACTTGTAATCTGTCAAAAAACGAATTTGAAATTCCTTTTTTTATCGTGTGTCCACCTTAATTTGAAATGCAGAATTTCAACGAAATGCACTCTCGTGTGTCCGCACTATTAAATAATAATTGTGTTTAAGCCCAGGGGCGATCATTGCAAGCTGAAATATCTTGCGTAGTTTTAATGAAGCAAAATCCCGCTTTAGCGAGTTGTGCATAAGTTTTTTATTTTTTTGTTTTTCACTTGTTTGTTGACTGACGAACTTATTCACACTTTACTAGTCGTTTCGTCTCAGAGTTATTTATTGTTACTTAAGATTTTCATTTTAAGCCGAATGCATAAAAAAATAATAAAAATGAAGGTAATTCCATTCGCAATCAAGTAATAAGTAAATACATAAAAATAAGCCAACAAACATCCACAAAACAAATGCACACAAATACATAGATTTGTTACCTTGACGATAGAAGAAATTATGAAAGAAAGTATCGTTAACTTAATATTTTTTTGCAAATGTTTTCCTTTGACCTTCCAACACTATTCTGCAGTCAAATCCTTGTTTGAGATTCTTCAAACAGGGATTGGCGCCTGAAAAGTTTTAGCGCACAAGGTGGATCTCATAAAGCCAGAGCAAGCAAGGAAACAGCAACATTACTCCACCGCTGTGCCCACATCCTAATAAAGTAAGGTCGAACCAAACAGAACTTCAGCTATGCGATAGCTTTAAGAAGCATCTGTGTAGCTACGATAACCAGGGACTACTCGCAACAGCTGCTCAGTCCAAACGATTTCACAGATCTGGAAAAAGCAATAGGTAGCGAGATGGCCAAAAGTTGGACTGCCAGCCTAATTTTCAACGGCTTCAACTTCCGACCTGGATTCCTTCTAATAGACCGCAGAGATGAAAGCACTGCAGCCTTGCTTCAGAGAATGATCCCGAGATTGGCAGAGTGAAAGTGGGATTGTATCTGATATGATATCGGTAAAGCACACGCCATCACCATATACATACCTCCAGACGCATGATAACGCAAAGATTCTGTCGCTTGTTCGGGCGGAGAATGTGGGACTTTATACCATTCTTTAGAAAGTCATTACGACCAAAGACGATGAATCCCTTGAATAAATTAAACTTTATGGCAATAGCATCAACCAGATTTGGCCAGAATGAGGGTGCATAACCAGAGGAAGACCTTATAATCTGTGGAACTAAACCTTAAAGTAAAACTCAGGTGTAGAAGACACCACTCTTTGAGAGGTTGCGGAGGAGGCAACTCTCATGGAGGCTGACGTTATGCCATCTCCTCTCTGGCCATTATGGTGGAAATTCGGGTGAGGTAGACCTATCATTTGAAAACAAGGATACGGAAAGGGTCAATAGTCTACCCTCCCAAAGCCAGTAGCAAGCTCCATCCAATTAATGGTGGACTGCTGCTGAAATCACTGGCTCTCCCCAATGGTTGTGACTCAAACGCACATAATGGGGAACTAATGAATACTTTTAAGAATTTTTATTATTTCTAGGCTCGAAGTGATGAGTAGGATAAAGCAAAACTCAGAACTAGAAAATGCTATAGGAAAAGTAAAACAAAATTTGCAATCGGCGAGCGAGTTTATAGACCGAAAACCAGCAGAGATTCTCGTCCGTGTGCACAATTCAATTAGCGTAAGTGTAATTTACTCTTACAGTCAAGCCGCGATGTAAATCCCTAAACCCTCATATAGCTGGTAATGTTAACTAAGAAAATGACGGAATAAATTATACCATTTTTCCCGCATTCGTTACTTGCATTCGGTTCATGCCAGGAGCCCGTTAACACGTTCGCGGACGTGAATATTATAGTATTTTTCATGGTGTCGCAATATGACATGAATGCTATAGAATTTAAATCTATAATCCACATTTTGGGCATTCGAATAGAATCGACAGTGTGGCCAACTTTTGTTTTTCAAAATCCGCTAAAACTAAGAACAAAACGCGTTTTTTCTTAAAAAAAGCGTTAAATTTTTGTCCTTATAAAAGTGCGAGAAAACTCAATACATTTAAACTTTTTCACTAATACAGGCACACGTCTGATACTTCTAGTCAATGAAAATTTCTTCGATTTTTCGAATATATTTTAAATTAAAAAAAAAATCGCGCTGAGCGCTAAATAACTTTTTTTCGCGTTTTAATTTTCAAAAAGCACTAAAATCAGCGGGAAAAGCGCTAAGTTGGCCACACTGAGAATCGAATAGAATAGCATTCATATAATCCACAACTGAAGTTATCTGTGGATTGAAGTATATAACTAGTAAAATGTAAAGTTCTTAACAATTGGATAAATGTGAATAACCAAAATTTAAATGTTACTGTTACTTTACTTTTTCCACCTCGATACAATTTTGAGTGCCCGCGAGCGTGTTAAGAATCTATGATAGTTATTTATTTTACATACTTAGTTACATAAGTTCATGTCTTAATTTGCTTCGTTTTAGTTTGACAACTTACTTGTTTTCCCAAAGTTTGACTAACATGTTGTAGATCATATTAATTTGTAACATTTGTATTGTTAGTTTGTTGACAATTTGCACATACAGTCATGATCAAAAGTATACGGACACCTTTCATTTTTAAAAATTTGTGAGCAGATAATTTTTTGTGAATTCGACTTCTAAGTAAAAAATTTTCGATTCCATTACAAGGAATTGTATTTTGTAAATAAAAATATATCAATTTCTTAAAGGAATTGAAAATGTAATTGAATAGAAAGAAATTTAATATTTAAGTGTAATCAATTACTTACTTGGAATTAAAATCCAATTTAATTGAAAAGTTTCCAAAAAAGTAATTACTTTCGAGTAATTACTTTCGAATTGAAAGTTTTATCAATTCCATTACCAAAGAATTGAAAACATTTAAGTACCAATTACAATTCCTTGTAATTGAAATTGGGAATGTAATGTAATTGAATTTACCCAGCTATCGCTAGTCTCATTACAATTTTTCCAACATTAACTTTTACTATTTTGGCCACACTTCGCCCAAACTCAAGTATACATTAATCTCGAAAACAAAGTAGACAACAAACCCAACTTTGAAATTTACATTCTTACATTAATTTTTACTATTAATGTTCAAAACTTTATAAGGCGCCCCCACTGTGGTATGTCTATCTATATGAATAACATTTGATGATCTTATGTCTATGAAAAATTTTTATATTTACATTTTTCGCATTAAAAGTAAGATTTATTGTTGTTATTATTTATTAAACACGATTTCTCTAAGATTTCAATTTTTAGCTTATATAATGTTTAGTTTTGTGTGTGTATTGTTTTTGTTTTAATATTCTTTATTTAATACGGCTGCGATTTGATGCGATTTGATGCGATTACAATTTAACCTTAAGCTTTAATCTGTAAAGCACAACAGCACATAGATAGCAAGAGTGCAATTCGAATGAACTTTTAGAAACTGAGTGTTTTAATTAACCATAAAACTATGTGTACTTAGTATTATTAATTGTCATGGATTATGCCTTACACAGAAGTGGTTGGACCATATATGTTATGGTATGTAAATTGTTGCATCCATACGCTACCAACCATTAAGAGTAATTATGAAAAGCATTTTATTTTATTCTTCTTATATTGAAATGTTAATTATTACATGAAAAGATATCACTTTTTCCAACACTAAGGATATTCACAACGAAAATATCTTTTTAAATCATCAATCTGCTTTTTTCAAAAATAAACGTCATTTAACTATTTTAGACCACACAATTTAATTGATTATAAGAGCTGCCTATATTTTTAAATATGTAGGTATTTTGAGTTATTAGGCTTCAAATCTCAAATCTTTTAATAGTACAGGTTCTTGATTAGACAAAAATTCGAAAATATCTTTCTTTTGTTTATTAAACCTTAAATTAAAATTTTATATTTCCGTAAATTTTTTAAATGGAAGGTTCAGACGAATTTTCAGCGGTAACTTAAAGACTCCATCTGTGAAATCTAGTGCTAATACAATAATGAACAAATGAGTCCTTTACCGAGGGTTTGTCACCTTTGGAATCGATACAACAGAATGTGAGTCAAAGGTGGTAAATTGATAAGAACTGTGCTTTATTTATCTTTTGATGATATTGTCATATATTCAGTTCATCTTGCAGAATAAAGTGACGTTCTGCACCTAGATAGGGTAAAAATATATTCTGAATTAATTAGCAAAAGTATTAACTAAAGTATATTGACATCCAGTGCATTTTAATGTGGCTGACTATAAAATTTTGTCGTTTTTTTTGCTTGGTTTTGATTTTTATTATTATTTGATGCTGTGTATTATGCTGTTTATAAACAATTCAAACATTTATATATTGGAAAACCCAATTCAATTCAACACAGCGATTAAAAAACTAAGAGAGAGATTAATAAAATGTGAGAAGATAAGCTCTAAAACGTAAAGCAAAAATATTCTAAATAAGTTTGAAATCTATAAAAACGCTAAGACTTTCAAATATTCAATTCAGTTGCGGTGAAAATATTGAAAAGTGTACAACTAAGTATTTAAAGCCAATAAAGGATGAATAAATTTTTGGTAAATCTATATAGAAATATATGTAGAAGGATGAAAGAAATTTTAAAACGAATTTATTTATTTAATTTTAGATTTTATGCGTCGCGATTGCGATTGCAGGAACTGTTGTTAACGCATATGGAGGTGGCTCAAAACTAGGCGGTGGTGGTGGTGGCGGAGAACATGGAGGTGGTGGCGGTGGAGGATTTGGACCAGGAGGTGGTGGTGGCGGAAGCCATGGAGGTGGCGGTGGAGGATTTGGACCAGGAGGTGGTGGTGGAAGCCATGGAGGTGACGGTGGAGGATTTGGACCAGGAGGTGGTGGACACGGTGGAGGTGGCGGACACGGCGGAGGCGGCGGACACGACGGAGGTGGCGGAAACGGCGGAGGTGGTTCAGGTGGCCACGGAGGAGGCGGTGGATTTGGTCCAGGGGGTAGTTCAGGGGGTCATGGAGGTGGCGGCGGATTCCCCGGAGGCGGTGCAGGTCATGGCGGCAGCGGTGGTTTCGGCAGTGGCGGTCATGGGGGTGGTGGCGGTTACAAAAAACACGGCTATTAGATATAAACTTTTGTAAAGAAAAACAATTTTTTATGGTTTTGTTGCTATGAAAATGTGTTTGAAACAAAACAATTAGTGCTAAAAATTTCTAAATAACACAATTTGTATATAAGTTTAGTGTATATACTCTGTGATTCTTTTCTTATTTTTTTACTTAAATTCATTAAAAACAATTCAAATGAAAGTTATATTCTTTAAATTTTTAAGCAAATGCATGTTTAATAAAAAAAAAATAAATAGGAGTCATAACTAGTGTAAGGTCGATACCATGATTTCCTTGATACTTATACTCATTAATTGTATCGAGCAGAACAAAAGTATCGATTTCTAAACGTGTCGCACAGTCAAATAATTGTCTATCTCGGTTTGAATCGAAAAATATATGGGTTTACTATCCATAGATCCCTCATCATATTCAACACGAAGGATATTCTAATTATTGCGAGCGTCGAAAGTTGCAAAATATACTGTCTGTAGTATTAACATTGATGAAGAGGTGATACACATAAAGTGCAATAACCCTGTAGGACCAAACCAAACTAGTCCACTAAATTGACTACTTTTTCAAATAGTTTTTAGTTTTTAAAGTGGTTGAAAACAAATACGTTGGTCAACCACATTAATTGCTGTTGAAATACTGTATATATAAAACTTGCATAAGAGCTCTATTGTATCATACCAATGTTGTATTTTAGTTAAACCACTTTCTGTAAGTAACTCAACATATGCGTAATTTTTGTTATGTACTGCAGCAGTCCTAAGTACATCCGTATTAGTTTTAATGAAATTTGTAAATACAGTATGTAATAGTTAAGTTTGTACGCATCCAGATGAACAAAAGTGCAAGCAAATTTTTTAAATTTTTTAATCAGGTTCAAAAAGGGTCTTGAAAGTACCAAAATTTCGAAAATAAATTATGACACTGTTCAACAGCCAAAAATGAGGAGAGACGGGACAAGTGTACTTAGGGTAATGGGGGGTCGCTGAGTCCGAATCCGTGGTCCGTTTTGCTCTTCTACGTCACAATTTTTGGTTATTGACATCAAACTTTTTAAAATTGAAAAAACAAAAAAATTTTAATTCAGTTCATATTTTTTTCATCAAAACATCCATTTTTACAAAAATTTTTTTTTCGATTTTTTTTATTTTTTAACTTTAAAATTTTTGTTAAAAATTTTTTTTTAATTAATTAATTTTTTCGTATTTTTTTTCGTCCTCGTTATCATTTTTTACTTTTACCTCGTTGTTAGCTTAACCCAGTAATGCCTATCAGTTTTCTTAACCCTTGTTTGTTTTGTTTGCTTAATACATGTGTACAAACAGAAAGTGATTACAAAAAATAAGTAAACTCCAAGAGATCTTCACACCATGTGGTTATTACTCACCTACTTGTGTTTGGTTCCTTAAGAAGCCATACTGCTCTCCATTTGGAAAACCCCAACTTAATATTTATTTAGGATGACTACATCCTGTTTATCGTATCTATATTTATATACATATGTATACGGCAGAATCGCATTAGCGATTGGAAACAATATGTATTTTATGTGTTCAAATATAAATATTATCCAATTGGATTTAGGTTACTATTCCTGACGTAAACCGCGCTGCTTTAAGTTGGCAACTTTTTTAACAATTGGTCCGTTGTATAGCTATCTGCCGTTTCCATAGATAGCACTTTGTACATTTTTCCCTCCGCTTTTTTCTTCTTACCTTTAAAACCTGGTCCATGAGATTTTGTCAAACGATCCCAAAATGTTCACGAAATGTAATTCACTTTCCTTCTTTCCACTACATCCTGATTCTAATATGTTTGACGTAGATGCTGTTGTTTATTACATTTTAAAATAAAAAAATACAAGTATGAGTAAAAGAATTTGAGGCGTTTAAATAAAAAAGAAAAAGATATTAAAATAAAAATGTAAATGAAAATATTTAATTTATTTATATAAAATTTATTTTATTAATGTATATGAAGTACTAAGGGTAAGTTGTTTAAATGTAAAATTAATTTCAAATAATCTTATAATTCCGTATTCTTTTTTGCAAATTGCAGATACCATCGAAGCAGATGATCGCGATAAATCTTAAAGAAATCCTCTTCAGAAATCGAAGAAGAGACACTTTCATAGAGTATATGCTCCTGAAAAAAAAACCCAGATGCAATGAAACAAATGTTTAGTTCACAATTTTTTATTTTATTTTCTATGAACGCAATCAAATGAACTAATGAAATGTGATTTTTTTTTAATTTTGACACGAAGTGTTTTTTTTTTAACTTTATGTAATAAAAACCATTGAAAACAAAAAATAAATAAAAATGCTTTTTATTTTTCAATTAAAATCTATAGCAACTGGTTACAACACTGAAACAATTCGATTGGTTTGTAAACTATCATAAAATATCAAAAAATATCTTTCTACCAACTAGTTGAAAATATTTGCAAGCCTGGACAATTGACTTGCGCAACAGCACAATGTTAAAGAAACCAGTACTTATTTAAGATGTTATATTCAATCCATTTGAAATGGCAATAAGATAAAGATTGGTAAACGGAGTCAGTCTAAGGCCTTAATTGACTCTGTATGCAAATCTTTTTATTCGGACAATTGCCACGCCTACCTCCTATATCTGTGAAATTTTGAAAATACAATAACTTTCAACCCATTCCAGATATGATTATTAAATTGGATGTGCTAATATAAATTGTCATTACCGCACAGTGGTTTGACTACTGGAAAAAATCATTTTTGACGCGTCGATATTAGAAATTTTTTTCTTAATTTATATTCATAAATATTTCATTAGCATATTAAAAAAAATTAGAGGGATTAGTTCATTAAATAATTGTGGGTAGGCTGTCGAAGTTGATGAATGTTAAGCACAAAGTGCTAGCATGCATATTGAAGCGTTTTTCGGAAGCTTTTGTTATTTAACTATAGTTATGATCTTAAAACTATCCACTTTTTTATATGGGTGTGTTATATATGAAGAATGTATTTGATAAATAAAAAAAAATGAGAAAATTTTTTTTTTTTTGGAAAAAAATTTGAAGATAATTCCTTAAGTTTGGTGGACCAGGTCTATCTTGCGAAAGTGTGCGAAATATTCTAATATATAAAAATGTAAAATATAATTTCTTGGCTAAATAATAAAAAAAAATTGGCTGCGGATCCCATTTTTATTAACAAAATACTAAATGCATATCGGGTAAAAACTGTATGAAAATGCGAGTATTTATGGTATCAGTGTACTTTTAAGAGATAAACATTTTTTTGTCAAAAACAAAAAAATATGAATTAAAATGAAATGTTGAAACAGATAAAATCTTTTTTTATAATATTTATCTCAGTATCTTGACTGTAACGGATTTTAAAGCTATTTCAGTTTTACTGTTGTATTGGAAGTGGACGTGGCAGTTGACCGATCACGCCCATTTTCATAATTTTTCTTTTCCAGGACCTAAGAGTAACTCATGCCAAAAACCGTTATGCCGAGATGATTCCTTATAATTTTTTCCGCACTTTGTATGGAGTCAAACCACTTTGCGCCGTGCTAAAAATGAGCACTATCGGACCATTATAACGCCTATCTCTCATGTAAATATAGCTACGTAGTACTGATTTTATGTTATACGATAATTTTAAAAGTATACCCCATGTATGAGAGGTAGGCGTAGCAAAATTCCAATCGTGATAATTTTTACCATGATATGTGAATATGTTAACATTTACCATCATATATCTGCAAAGGGTTCCAAGTTATAGTGTTTTATTAAGAATTTCACATGTATAGGAGGTAGGAGTGGTAATAACCCAATATATCCCATGATATATGACAATAATAATGTTTATAAGTATATAAAATTTCATGATTATATCTAAAATATATTCCACGTTACACCCTTTTCGTGGTTTTATATGTATAGGAGGTAGGCGTAGTGATTGTCCGATCTTTATAATTTTTCACAAATTTCAGAATTTTGGCTAGCTAAAAGTGGATTTGGCAGTGTCGTAAAGATTTACAAAAATACAAAAACTGATTATTGGAAGGCGTGGCCGTGTTCAAAGTCGAGAGTTTTCGGCTTGTTTCTTTTATTGGCAAAATTGGCTTTTGGAAGGCTCAACTTTAAAATGCTACAACTTTTTTCTTTCTTCACCGATTTTATATTTGTTTTTGAA
Source organism: Toxonevra muliebris (assembly GCA_963691655.1). NCBI lineage: Eukaryota > Metazoa > Arthropoda > Insecta > Diptera > Pallopteridae > Toxonevra > Toxonevra muliebris. The sequence continues at coordinate 35,143,395 of OY829328.1, read as the reverse complement.
AAATTTTTTAGTTTTTCGTGGTCTTTAACTAAATGTAATGTTTACTGCATGTTAGTTTTATCAAACAAAGTTCCTCAATGCTATAATATAAAAAAAAAAAAAGAAGTAAAATAGTTTCGAAAAAAATACGAAAAATATAAAGGCCATAAGAGTTCCACCTAATTTTTTAATATGTTATTTTGTTTGATGCAATGCTTTAAAAAGTGCACTAAAAAGTGCTTTTGATCACTAAGAAAAAAAATAGTAAGATAAAAAAAGTCAGTTTTTTATGGAAATTCATTTTGGGTTGCATAGGCGGTGGGTGTTCGGAATTTGCATTCGCGAATGTCAGCGTCATATTCGCATCCGCTAAACTAACGTCCATTACATCACTAGCTAGAACTTACCAAAAATCTCATATAGGTATGCCAATATCTCAAAAACCTGACGTATTTATATACCAAAAAATGAGTACGCCGTAGTGATCAGGGCCCGCAGAAATGATGTATGAAGTGTCTGACACTAAATATAGTTAAAGAGTAGTGTAATTAAAGAGACGTAAATGAAATTGAGCAATTCAATTTAATGACGTAGTATTTCAATGTATAGTTATTTGGAAAATATATGGGTATAAATATATTATGAATATACGTATTTATTGTAAAATGGAAATAAAATCTAACTCTATCAATACTTATAATATTTAATAGCACATTATGAGTTTCAATGATTTTTTTTTTCTTTTTTTATTATTTATTTATTTTTTATTATTTACTTATCTATTTAAGAAATAGAAGTACATAAGAAAAAATCTTTTTCGTACATATAAACATAATTTTTAAAAACAATTATTACAAAGTTATAACACTAAAAAACATAACTTAACACTAAACACTAGAAGAGATATTGAATTAAATTTTAACTAAAATATGTAGATAACTGATTTCGCCCGTATATTTATTTATTTATTTATTTTTTTATTTATTTATTTATTTAATAACTTAGTCTATGAATACAAAATTCTTACAGACTAAAATTCTGACAAACTAAAATTCTTACAGACTAAAAAACAGAATTAAAAATTAAGAGGCTAGTTATACATAAGTCAACAAAATAGTAATTACAAGGAGCTAGTGTTAAGAATAGCTTTAAAAGAAGATTTAGAACTAGCAAAATCAATATCAGACGATTGTGCGATAAAGTTGAGCTGGATTAAAGCTCTCACGATAGGAGAATTTAAAGCATAGTTAGTCCTATGGTGGCCAATATAAAAAATTTCAAAATGTCGAAGACTTCTAGCCGGGACATTAAAAGTAACTCGCTCGAGAAGGGAGGGACAGTTAACGGCATCATTTATGACGTCATGAATGAATGACACCGACAGGGCTGACCTTCTACTCTGCAGCGATTTTAAATCTAAAAGCAAGCAACGAGAGGTATATAAAGGGAATTCAAAGAACGAAGAGCAGAACGCATAAAAACCTTTTGAATGCATTCAAGTCGAAAAATGTGACAAGCGTGATATGGCCTCCAAATAAAAGCATCATACTATAATTTGGAGCGTACGAAAGAGGTGTAAAGAAGTTTGAGCGTATAAGGGTCTGAAAACTCTTGACTGTTACGGCGGACAAAAGACAACATTGAATAAGACCTAGAAATTATAGTGTTTATATGATTAACAAAAGTAAGTTTAGTGCCAAAAATTACTCTTAAATCAGAAATTTCATCAACAGTTTCCATGATTAATTGTTTGAAACTGCTTCAGTTAAATACACAACGTAAAGTGTTAGGCAATAAATTCCAAAGCCTAATGGTGCCGATGAAAAAAAGTCTAGATGAGTTGAGATACTTATATTTTGGGGGTACTAGGCAACTAATTCTAACGGAACGGCTGAATTGCAATTGGTCAAATAAGTATGCAGGAGTCCTATTTACAATAAGATTATGCAATTGCATACAGCTCCTGGCCTTAAGATAATTAGAGATGGTGCAAACAAGCAACTTGCTTTTGTAGTGTGAGATATGATCGTATTTGCCAAGTCCATAAACATAGCGAGTAGCATTATTAAAAGCCACATCAATCTTATGAAGTGACTGTGAGTCCAAATTGCAATATACAAGTTGAGCATATGAGATTATAGGTTTTCTTAGTTTTAAGAGGTAAGCATCCGCCGGTCGTTCTAAGGCTACGTAAGGTTAGAAAAACCTTTTTTTACAACACTATTCACATGGTCAACACAATTTAGAGATGAATTCACATAGAAACCAAGATTAACAATTTTATTGACTAACTCTAACGTGGACGAACCAACATATAAAGGCGGAAAAAGCTAATTAGACGACGATTTTAAATTACAAATAGGTAAAGCATAGGATTTGCTCACATTTAGAGAAAGTACATTATTTTTACTCCATACGCTAAGAGCCATTAAGTCTTCATTCATTTTATAAATCAAGTCATTAATAAGCCTGGTAGGACAAGACGAATATAATTGTATATCGCCAGCATAAGCATTCATAGTAGAGTGTTTGCATGTAGAAAAAATAGACATCCAAAAGACAAAGTAAAGTCACATAGTCGTAATCATAAGGCATTCTCATATCATCCAAAATTTTCACCATAGTTGTAAAGCAACTATGCCCTGGTCTAAATCTCAATTGAAGAGGTGACAAAAAATTGTTCTCGGATAGGTATATGGAGATTTGCTCGGCCATAAGATTTTCACAAACCTTGGAAAGTGAAGAAAGAGTACTAATAGGCCGGAAATCGCTAGGTAATAACCCAAAGAACTTTTTAGGTAGTGGAGTTATAGTAGCGATTTTCCATGCACTTGGAAAACTAGAAGATAATAATAATATGAGTGAGTGGACCCAGAATAAAAGGGAGAATTATCTTATGGAATTTAATAGGAAGACCGTCTTCTCCCATTGCGTTGGATTTCATTTTCATAAAACATCTAACTACATAACATTCAGAAACTACAGAAAAAGAAAAGGAACTATTTAAAGCTATGGACTCCAAAGAACTGAATGATGTATTATCTACATCTTCTACACTAGACATAAGAGATTGAACAAACACATCAGGATCTATATTGAGAGTTATTTTTGTCACAAACACCGAACTTCCTTAAATTTGACCAAAGAACCTTACAACGGAGATTAATATTTAATTTTTTATTATAAAACCGTATCTTTGCCAATCTGATAGTAGAAGTTGAGTAGTTTCTAGCTCTTTTATAAGCTTCCCAATTGATGGTTGTTGGATTCCTTTTCAATTTATTATGCAATTTATTTCTATTTTTATCACGCATTTAACATGAGAGTTAAATCAAGGACAAGAGTTACTAATGACTTTCACTGTACTCATAAGGACATGTAAGTTGAAGAGGTTAGAAATTAAGCCATTGAGGATGCTCAATTTTTCGTCGAGGGATGGTACAAACCAGCAATCATTCCATTGCGTTAACCACAGTATACAGTATGCCAGAGAGCAGAAAGTAATCTGAAATATTCTCAGGTCTTCTGAGATTTGACAACTATGACAAGTATTCGCTCAATAAATTTTGACAAATAATTTTGTTTATGAGAGAAAACTCTCTTAACTCATTTTCGTCAGCTGTACACAAATAAATAAATGAAATAAAAGCTCTCAAAATATTTTGTGGAGTGTGGTTCTATAAAGTATTTAAATAAACAAAATACAATACGTTTAAAATGATCTTCTCAAAAATGTCCTCTTTATATTCTAAATAGTTTTACCAATTTCAAAAGAATTTTATTTAAATTTTGGAGAGGCAGATTTCTTACTTGAATGGCATACATGACAAAAAAAAACTTTAAGTTTTTGGATAAATCCTTGGTGCACATTATGCACATATTTGCTACAAACGCCTTCAAAGATCTCGTTTATCAATGTCTAAAACTTTTCTATTTTATTTATATATTGTGCTGGTACCAATGGGTTAATACTTTTTTATATTTACTTCTGAAATTCAAATGTTTTGGGGTAAGTAAGAGAATAATTTTCAAATTTGGCAGACGTGAGTGAACAGAAAAGAGGGTGTCACTTCTATTTATTTTACTTTATTAATTTCACTATGGCGTTAACAATAGATCGGACCACAAAGCATTATAGTCAACTGCATTATAATCATAATAAGAAAAGGAGCTTGGTGTAGAAAATTGACTAAGAATGATATTAAACGTGCAAAAAATCAAATCATTGTCAGATATAAATGATAGTTGGTCAAATAATAAAACTAGCGAGGTGTCAGGTACAATGAAATAGTCCAGTAAACTAAGACAAGAGTTTTTTGAGAAACGGGTAGGTGAGACAGACAAACCCACAATAGGCAGAAGGTCATAAACATTAAAATCACCACAAATTAAATGTTCCACCTTAGGTTAGGTTGTTGGGGCTGTTCATGAAAGAACACACTGAGACCTATTGGTCCATTGTGATACCCTTGGGGCGAGTGTTACCTCTTGATCCCCTCCTAATTAAACCAATTTGTGCTTGTAATAAAACGTGATAAGTCTCTAATGTCAGAGGTTACCAGTTCTGTGAGTCTACCATAGAAGGGTGCTCCCAAAGTTTTGTGTCTGCGTGCTGCTAAAGCAGGGCAGTTACATATAAAGTGGAAAATGGTCTCTTCTTCCTCTTCATTTCTACAGCTTCTGCAGAAGTCATTATAAGGAAGACCCAGTCTACGTGCATGGCTGCCTATGAGGCAGTGCCCGGTTAGAATAGGAACTACCCTACTTATGTGGGCACGGTCCAGATTAATGAGCGCTTTAGTGCGTTCATGGTCAGGCATTGGCCAAAACTGTCTGGCGATAGCGCAAGTTGGTTCCATTCTCCATCTGCTCTTCGCAATGTGGGAGAAGTGGTCTTTAATTAAAAGTTTACACGTGGCAAGCGGTATACCTGCATTACCAGTAATAAGTGAATTGCTGAGTGTCGTACCAAGTTTGGCGAGGTCATCAGCCTTACAGTTTCCCTTAATGTCGCTATGCCCTGGCACCCATATAAGGTGCAGGTTGTATGCCATGGCTGTCTCGTTCAGAGACGATCTGCATTGTAGGGCAACTTTAGAGTTGTTAGCTGGACATTGGAGGGATTTTATTGCCGCCTGACTATCAGTGAAAATGCAGATATCATTACAAGGTATCGCATTACACCTTATCAGATTTGCGGCTTCAGTGATCGCAAGCAGCTCTGCCTGAAAGACGCTGCAATGATCTGGAAAACGAAAGTGCGCCGAAATGTTCAGGTGCTCAGAGTGAACCCCACCCCCAACCCTACCATCCAACTTTGAACCATCAGTATAAAAGTCGATGATATCAGGGCGTATCACATTACTCGCACTCCACTCTTGTCGAGATGGAATATATGTGCTAAAGCTGTTGCCAAAGGATAGCGGGGACAGGGTGAGATCGACAGAGAGTGGAAGAAATTTAGTTTCACTAAGTATCTTACCATGACCATAATTTGTGTGGGACCACCTACGAATCGCATTCAGTCTCACTGCAGATATTGACGCTGAGGTCTTTTCGACTAGATCTATTGGAAGGAGATCCAAGATTGTGTATAGCGCTTTGGAAGGTGTCGTTTTCAGTGCTCCTGTAATTAACATTGAAGCAAGTCGCTGTACTTTGTCTAATTCTTTGTAATGGATGCTCTTTGAGATGACTGTCCACCATACTACTACGCCGTAGAAGAGAATAGGACGTATAACACTGGTGTACAACCACATGATTACCTTGGGTTGTAACCCCCATTTCTTGCCTATAGCTGACCTGCAAGCATAGAGAGCTATTGTGGCTTTACGTACTCTTTCTGACGTGTTGGCACGCCAGTTGAGTTTCCTGTATAGGATGAGGCCAAGGTATTTGGCTTGTTCCGAGACAATAAGTGAACTACCATTTAGAGTTGGTGGATCGAAATTGGGTATAGAGTGCTTTCGAGTGAATAGAACTAATTCCGTCTTGGATGCATTGACCGATAGTCCTCGGTGATTGCACCAGGACGAAAGGAGATTCAGAGCTCGTTGCAATAAGTCTACAAGTGTACAAAGAAATTTCCCGGAAGCGGCGATGACAACATCATCCGCATAGGCAATTACTTTGCACCCTGTTTTTTCAAGTTTCGTTAGGAGATCATTTACAGCAATGTTCCAGAGAAGTGGCGAGAGGACACCACCTTGCGGAGTGCCTCTGACCGCAAACCTTCTAATGGAAGAGGTTCCTAGCTGTGCGTTAATGATCCTATTCGTTAATAGAGTGTCGACAAAGGCCGCAATAGAGTCATCCCCCCGAGATCAATCAGTGCTGAAGTGATAGCTGAAGGGAGGATGTTATTGAATGCACCTTCTATATCGAGGAAGGCTGCAAGTGCAAATTCTTTGAAGTGTAGGGATTTTTCAATCGACTGCACTAATTCATGTAACGCTGTCTCAACAGATCTGCCCTTCATATAGGCATGTTGGGAGAGTGTCAGTTTCATTTGGATATTCGTCCTGATATATGTATCTATTAATCTTTCGAGTACCTTTAATAGAAAAGATGTGAGGCTTATTGGTCTAAAATCTTTCGCTTTTGTGTGAGATGGTTTTTACCCCTTTTCGGTATGAAAACTACGCTCACTTCAGTCCATTGCTTTGGTATATATGTGAGACGTAAGCTTGCCTCGAAAATGGGACTTAACCAGGCAGTGAATACGTCATCTACGTTTTGCATTTCTGCAGGTATAATGCCGTCAGGTCCAGGAGACTTGAAAGGCTTGAAAGTGTGTATTGCCCATCGTATCCTATCTAAGGAAATTATATCGGGTGGTACACGTTTAGAACTAGTATTCCCAGCAGAAGATGGATTTACTGTCTTCCTGCAGCAGGGAAAGTGTGTGTCGACTAGGAGTTCAATTGTCTCTGCACTAGATTTAGTCCAGCTACCGTCGGCTTTCGCTATGAACGATGGCATGTTTGGGCTAGTGGAGAGGATTCTTCTCAACCGACTTGATTCTGAGTTACTTTCTATCTTGCCGCAAAAAGTTTCCCAGGAGGACCTTTTTGCGGTTCGAATTTCTCTCTTAAATTGGCGAACGCACTCTTTATATGCATTCCAGTCATTCTGCCTTTTAGCTGCATTGTAAAGTCTGCCACATTCCTTTCTTCTAGCGGCAATGCTTGTGGACCACCATGGTGGTCCTCTTGCCTCTAGAAGTTCTAAATGGGCAGGATATATTTGTCGCTTTTTCACAAGCGGATGTGAGTGTCTCTACCACACTATCTAGCTGTTGTATAGAGTCAATATTGCTTGGCGGATCGTTTGGTAGTCGAGCAATTAGGGATGTTCTGAATACACCCCAGTTTGTTCTTCTACGATTCCGATAGCGTATAGGTTTCCCTTCATACAAGTCAATATCGAATGTGATATATTTGTGATCAGAGAAAGAATTTTCTGGAGATACTCTCCAAGAAGTAATATAGCCGTCAGCTCTTGCATTGGCTATAGTGATATCTAGTACTTCAGATCGATTGGCAACCTGAAAGGTTGGTGTATCTCCCTGATTACATATTCTAAGATTTTTACTCATGATAAATTCAAAAAGCGACTCACCTCTTTTGTTTGTGTCGGTGCTATTCCACACCGCATGATGTGCATTTGCGTCAGCGCCGATCACGAGAGCGATCTTCATCAACTCTGCATCGACGGTGGCTTTCAAGATTTGTGGCGGTGGTGGTGCTTCTGCAGTGTCATGCGCCATATAAGATGATGCCACCCATATGGTGCGGCCTCGTTGTTCAATTGCAATCACAACATTATCCGCGTTACTGTAAGCAGATAATATGAATGCGTTAATTTTCCTATTGACTAGGATGCATGACCTTGGTTTACCTTTGTCTGTGGCATACATGTTCCACCTTAATTCTCCGTATTTTTTTACTTATAACTACTATAATTAAAATATATTCTGATAAACTTTAAACTTTTATTAAGTTATTTTAATCAAAATTTTTATTTGTTATCAAAGCAGCCTCGTCATCTTTATACTTACTACATGAAAAACTTAACATTCTCCTCATTATATAAAATTGGCATACGCGCCAAGAATCCCAACAATATTTCGAAGGAAAGTGAACTTGTTTGGAAGGAATTTAAGACACCCTCTTGTGTCGAGTGGCATAACTACAATTTTAGTATTTGTGGTAAGTTTTGAAAAAAAAAACTTAAATACGAAATGAAAAATATACATAAATAATTTATTTTAAGTTTATCATGAGAAGAAAAAAGTAAGTTGCTTCTCTGATCCACAATTTACAAAAATAATTACAATTTGTGTTGCTTACCTTTACAAGGTCAGTATGTGGAGTACCTTCTATGAAATATATTTGTGGGTACAAGCTAGATTTTAACTAGCGAATGAGTTGAACGCATGTGTTAATTAAAATAAATAAGGACAATTTTATGTACATTTCGCTCATTTGCGTCTCATTTCATTCATTTTTGAGCTTTTGATACAGAATCAATAGTTTGGAGGTGCCTCTTCAACTGCCAAAATGTATAATTTTTGAGTTCGTTCAAAATAAATATAATTGAAAACTTTAAAAACGTCTCCAAAAAATTTTAAGTTATGACAGTATAGTCGCAAATAAGCGATGTGTATCAGGCTCCTTCGCTTCCCCGAATTTTTTGTAGTCTTTATACCCATGTGGAAATTAATTTGGGAGAAGTTATAGGGCGTTTATGAATTTTCCTAGGTTAGACCCGGACTCAACAATAGACCCTAGGCTTCATCTATCATTGAAATGACACGCTTTGGGATGTAGGCCCATTGTTGACCTCCTAACTGGGGCCAAGGTAGGCATCCTTTCGAACCTTACGATTTATTAATATCGCGCCTGTATTAAGAACCAATGCAGGATTTTTAACTAGGGATTTTCTAGATTTAAATAATGTGATAAAATTTCGTTATGTAAAAACTTATTACGAATGAAAAAAGAAGAGTGTCAAAAAAAAAAAATATTAATTATAATGACAGACTATGACTATTTTTGGTATGGTGGTGTTATAAAAAACAAACACTGCAAAAAATCTTAAGGACGATCCATAAAAAAAAACTAGGAAGCCCATATTCAACTTACATTAGGCTGAAGTCTTATAGCTCAAGCTTTGCAATCAAATAGTCCGACTCTAGGTAAGCTCTGTACAGAACGCTTATATTGAGCCCACATAGATTTATGTTTGGGAATCCTGTATTCAGTCCACACAGGTCGATGTCGGGCAAACCCGTAAACAGGCACCCTTCTTCAGCCTTCATTGGGCTTTTATAATAGAGGGACTTTCCATGGTACCAACACGTTTCATCACCAATTTTCTTAAAAACTCGTGAAATAATAAATAAATAAAAAATAAATAATATAAAAAAAATTTTGGCAAAGAGGATATTGTAAAAATAGTTAAGGTAATTTAATCTACTTTTTATAAATAATATTGGATTTCAGGGATCTCGAGAACCAAGTCTCTCGAATTTTTTAATTTCCATACTTGTTTATAATTTGATTTCCGCTGAGTAAATTGCTTTAAAAAGGGTCCTCGAGATGTTTTGAACTACTATTTCAGTATTTTTCACAATAATCCGGTATTTTATATACCACCAGCGTCTTTCTCTTTTCTTGGAATGAAATACAAATATTTAAAACTGAATAAGAAATGATGCGTTTTTTAGTGCACCTTTCATAATCTGTTTTATTTATATTTTTTTTTTTATTTTAAAAATGCCTTCATGCCCATAGTTGTTAAGATTCTGTAGTTGTTAAGATATTAGCGAAAATGTTAGAAAAATAGGCAAAAAATGGGCCTCCAAAAATAAATATATAAATTTATTTTGAAGATTTTGAGAAAAGCTTTTTATTCACTTGCATGGAATATTTATAGTTTCCGAGATATTGAGTTCTTCTTGAGATATCTTTTTTAACCCTACAATTTGCATTTTTTTTTTTGCTAATGTCAACTAAATAAGATAAAATTCAAATTAGACCGTCTTTCAGAATTTTATTTACTTTAACATATATCTTAGTCAAAACTTTAACAGTTGAAATTTTATCAAAATTTTACAAATTGAAAACAGTTTTTTTTTTTCAAAATCTTTTAAATTGAACAGTGGCGTAATAACGAATTAACTGAACCTTACATATACATACTGATTTAATCAAACAGATATAAAAAAAACTATTGCGAAATTTTGTAAATTTTATTCACGCTTCTGGCGGCTTAAAACAAATTTAAATGAATAAAAGTTTTTGATAAAAATAGTTTCTGGCGAACATTTGGTTCGACAAAGGTGTTGATAATATAATCGAAATTTGGTACTTGACAAAAAGAACACTCAAATTACCCAAGCGTTCTTGAGCCATTAATTTTTTCTAATTGGAATAGTCGAAAGCAAAATTAAAACTGTGCAAAAATTCTTGGAAGCTGATAAAGAAGCGTTCAAGATTATCAAAAGATACGCCTCGTTCACATACTAAATAATCCAGTGATACAATATGTGCATTGAACATTCACCCAAAAAGTTTTACAAAATTTTGATAACAAATGCACTTTTCTCGATTTATAATTTTGGGGGCCCCTATGCCGCCGAGGCTCCGGATAATCTAAACCCCCAATCCGGCTACTGTTACACCACTGACTAAGAACTACATCGTGCTTAGACTGGTACATGATAGATACATTTATGGAAAAAATCCGTGAACGCAGTTCAATCAAGCATTTAAAATACACAGACGGTAAGACAAACATAGCTAGACCAACTTGTCTGTGCAGCCTGGTTATATATACATATGTATATGTCCATACCTACGACGCCAAATTATGAGCGTTGCTGATTACTATTACCAATATAGCACAGAATGGGAATGGTGTAAAAAGTAAATTTACGAATTCGAGAGACTTACTTAGTTTTCGGTAATCCCAAAATATAATTTTCTTTATTTTAAATTCGATTGAACTACCTAACCAACGATAGGTTGGTTGCTATTAAGAAACTCCTCCGTAATTTTTTTCTGTGGTATGTACAAAAAACCTGTTCATATTAATCCAATTAAGTTTACAGAAATTAAAGCACAATGCATTCCAAGCAAATAGAGACACATGTAAATAAATTTAAAAAAATTTAAATCTTTTAGTGAGACTACCATAGGAATCTTCATCTTTTCATCATCAACAGCCATCATTTACTTTAGAAGCTTTCTCTGGGCTTCCAATTTCTTTATCTCATGATGAGAATGACAATTTTAACTCAACCAGAAATATGTACATTAACAATAATAATATTATCATTTCGATTTGAGGTTGTTCAATCATTTTCATTTTTTTATTCATTAATTTTTCCTATTTTTAGCTCCTTTTGCTCCTGAAGGCTTAAAAGTTGATAGAGAATATGTTGGAGAAAATACATCTTCATTGAATATAAGCTGGAAGCAACCACAATATTTTCCAGACTATTATAATTTGAAAATCGTTGATTATAATGCTAATATCTACTGCATGAATGTTAGCAAGGTAAGCGGTAAATTAATTGTATAATATTTATGTAAAGCAATACAAATACATATGTATGTATCGAAAATCAATCATTTGCCTTAGTTACATATAAATATCTTGCCATTCATTGTGCTTACTCAGTAAAAACTACATCTTATAAATAATTTCTCTGACTCTTGGAGGAACAGGTTGAGCGGAGCTTTTTTTGAGTTATTTTAATCTTCAAAGTTTTTCTATGCATTTTGTTCCGCTGAATTCAAAAATGACGTCGGAGTTCCAAAAAAAAAAAATGATCTTCAAACTCTTCGAGTTTTATAAAATTTCACTATGGTTACGAATCCGAACTCTGAATTATCCTAACACTCGGGTTTCTGAGAAAAGTAGGGTAATAGGAACTAAAATCACGTTTTTGTCATTTTCATGACATTGTTATGGAATGCACAAAGTTTTAATTTTTAAATTATAACTTTGAGGCCTAAAGTATTGTTCTTCAATCATCAAGGCAATCCACTATGTTATTGAAAGCAATTGGAGAGAAAGGAGAATTTGCGTATTTAGTGATAGTTAAGCTGCTCTTAAGTCCTTGCTTAATCCTGCACTGTAAATCCAGGCTTAATTGTGTTGAAAATTATAATAGCCTGCTGTTGATATGGATTCCTGTACACTCAGGAGTCTTAGAATGGACGTCCTGGCCAGAAAGAGTACAGAGATGCCGTATACAGCCATCAAGACCACCATCGTAACTGAAAAAAACTGAAGGTGAAGAGACGGCAGACCACTTTTTAGTGTCTTCCCCGCTTTCTGTCGGACCCATTTAGCCTATTAGGCACTGGAGTGTTGATAAACGAGCACCTAAGCTCTTTGACTCCCCAAGATCTACCTAGATTTATTAATAAATCTGCTAGATTCAAAGAATAGCAAAAAAGAACACAGGATATAGTACAATGGACGAAAATCATGTCTCAGTGCTGTATTCTTGAACATTTTATTTTGCTGTTATAAAAAAAAAACTCCATTCTTACCCTTTAAATCCTTATTTTTACTTTTTTGAGGAAGGAGCAGCTTTGCGAATATATGTATACCATACCAAGTGCATTTTTGTGGATGAATTACGAAAATGTAGATATTGCTTAAAAGTTTTGCACAAGTGATTTTCATGTTATATGCATTTACTGGATCGAAAATTAATCGAAATGTTGAGTGGGCGTGGTACCTCTCATGTATAGCACAGTAAAAACGAGGATCTCTCTAGGTAAGAATCGTACTTCATATTTCCCAATACCAAATTTTATTTACAAAAAACCTTTATGATTTTTGTTCCTTATTACCCAACTTTCTTCAGAAACCTGACCTGTTAAGCAATTCAGACTTTGTAATCAACGCATTACAACTTATGAAACATGGCAGCCATTTTCCACCGTCGCTTGTTAATTGGAAAAGAATACGCAAAAAAAGCTTTAAACAAATATTTTATGGATTTTACAAAAACATACCTCTTACTTACAAACATTTTTGCATTTATGTATTAATAACCAGGGTGTAAATTTTATGGACTAAGAAAAAATTCGTCCGCCAATTCAATCCACCAATTTGAATTTTTAGAATCTGACTTCAGATTTATAACCAGCGACTCTTATAACACTTCGGACCACTGCAACCAGTAAGTTCATTATGCCTGGCCGTGAGAGTAAGTAATATAAAATCCGTTCTGTGTATATTTTTTTCCTGCACACCCCCTGCTTCAAGGGCTCATGTGAATAATTAAGTTTAGAGCAGATTTAGAAAGACATGGTTCAGCATTTGTAGTATAAGCGAAATTTGTAACTCGCCAGGGTTTAGCGCTACAGTTATCTAAAAATGTCAAATACGCTATTTTTAGGGGTTTCAACGCCTCTTTTTCAATGTGACGCGATGGCAAATTTTTGACCCCAGATTCGTGTTCAGCACATAAAATTCATTTGGAAGCGCTAGGAGCGATCTTATTCGCAAAACCCATGCAGGGCAGTGTTTTGTATTATAAACAAAACAAAAGTATATGCATTTTGTGAAACAAATTGTAAAAAAATTTGACCATGACATAATTTGCTTTATAAACCCCTTTGTTGCATTAGAAACATTAAATCATTTTGATGATTGTAAATACTCGGAAATTAATTATGTATGCAAATTATTTATGCATTTTATTTGCTCTAACATAAAAAAATTCGTGATAAAGTATATAATATGATAACCAACACACAAGGATGTTTTCGATGACTTTCCACACATGCATATAAACTTTTCCTTTCGCAAAATTGTTAAGGTAACTGTCTAGCTGAGAAACCCTTTTATGATGAGTAAATAATTTTAAATATTGTATTTACATATAAGTAAAGTGGAAGAGGGAGGGTGGGGGGTTCGATTACGTTCAACCTAGAATGGCCGTAATTTAATGAACTTATAAACTTATATAGTAAAGTTAGTTGAATATTGCGAAGTTGTTTTTTATTTTTTTAGTTCCATGATGCCGACGACCTCCAAAGTTTGATATGAAGCCAACAAAATTAAAAAAATATGGATTTAACTGGTTTAAAAAAAAACTTTTGTTGGCTCTATATAAGATTAAACCACCGGTCTGCAGTACAAGTATTTGATTTTTAACGTAATTATAACATCAAACGATTTCATTATTTACTATCGTAGTGTGAGTGGCTTTGTTCTGATGCAAAAAAATCGATTTTGCATAATTCTGGAAAATGTGTACATCCAATCCAATGGGTCATTCCAATGTTCTAGGACCCCTCATAATTTTTAACAAGGCACATTTTCTCCAAGCTCAGTATTATAGTTTTCCCAACAGTTTTTTTTTTTTTTGGAGTTGAAATTTTGTTGCACTGTGTATTTATTGATGAATTTTTCTATTATTTCAGGAATTGAATAAATATTTCATACCAGAAATTACCTTAAGTAACCCGCCATGCGACGTGTTTTTGACCGCTTATACATCTGGTGGAAATTCTACCACTGGCGTAAGCAATAAGTCCAACAGCGTAGTGGTATTAATAAGTAAGTAAATTATAATTCCGTGATAATAAAATATATAAATTATTTGAAATGAAAGCTAACGTTAAGTAAAGTTAGTCCATAAGAAATTCCGGCATATTGTCGTAAATGCCAATAGTAGGGCTTGCAATTAAAAAAAATGTCGATTTTCGATTTTTTGACTGATCAGAAATTCAAAGTCAATTAGTCGACTTTTTTCGAATTATGGTTGGTCGGAATAAAAAACAGAAGTAAAAGAATATGAAGAATTAGGTTTAGTTATGCAGTTATATAACACCTATATTTATTTATATTTTTTTAGGATTTTAATGGAATATAAAAAAAGAAATACAGTTTGAATATGAATTAAATTACACAGTGTTACAAAATTTAGTGAAGTAGAAATAGCTGGGAAGTGATATTAATTTTCTTGTAGGTCTTGTCAAGTATGTCTGTAAGTGAAATTTGCCAAACACCCCCAAAATCTTGATTTACCGTTAAAAAAAAAATTGTTTAGCGTACCTTTGCGCACTTACCATATAAGCCTGTAACTTAGTGGATTATCAACAGATTTACAGTTTCTTACCAGTTTTAGAAAAAAAAACTTAGACCTTCCGAATGATATAAATTTTATTTAAGAAAACTTGAGATATTTGTGTGTATTTGTCCAGCAAACACAATTTTTTTTTTCACTTTTTTCACCTTTCAACTTTGTTTCTACACATTACTTTATAAAGAAACTATACTAATTGTGAATTTATAAAAAAAAAAAAATGTTTAATAACGAATACAACGCATATTTGTTTTTAAAAATCAGCAAGTAATTGACTGATTATAAAACTTTTTATGAAAACAAAATCTTTACAAATATACAATTTTTGCCCATTCACCTCAAAAATGTTTGCTTGACGGGGATTTTTTTAAATTCAGCATCGTCAGTTTCTCGTTGAAGTGACCAATAATATTCTGAAATAATTTTTTTTTTATTTTTTCCTTCGAAGAGCTTTTCAATTGTAGCCATTGTTTGTGAAAATGTTCGTCATGTTTATCGTTGAACTGGCGCAGGTTATCTGAGAAGAAGTCCAAATACGAAAGCAGGAAATATATTTTCATGGACATATTGCAGCCCATTCCACCATACGCATTTAAAAATTTATTAACAATCGTGACATAGTCGTCGCTTCTGTGATTACCAAGAAAATTGGGGTGTTTGGATAACTTCACATACAGACTCTTGTTTTACTCGACAAGACCTACAAGAAAATAGTATCACTTCCCAGGTATTTTTTAGTGTCGCACCGTGTTATATATGCAGATAACACCTATATTTGAATGGTGTTGTGCACTATTGTATCATTCTACATCAGGGTAAGTAAGTAACATTTTTTGTTTTATAGAAGTATATGACTTAATATGTGGTAATACTGACTGCCCACTACGACTTGAAAAAATCAGCTTCAATGTACCTTCTCGTCACCTGCGCTATCATGTACCATTTTATGTAACCTCTTTAAAAACTAATTATCTTCTGAATGCCCCAATTACCAGGGCCTTAATTGAATTCAATAAAATCTCAAAGCAATGCAATGTTGATTTCTCTATATTTAGAATTAAATTCAAACATTATGTTGAATCTTTGTACTTATAATGCTTAAACTTAATTGTTATTTATTTTTACAATACCTTTGTTAATTATCATAATTTCTAGTCAGTAAGGATATGTTCTATTTGACCGAATAAAATGAAATGAAATTTTCCTGCTTGCTTGTTATCAAAGTTTTATCTATAATTTCTATTCAGTAACTTTACTACATTTTCTATACATTTTTCCCTGAGTATATCCTTAAAAATTAAATTTCACAAAACAAAAAACTTCACTTAAACGAAACAGAAAGAGTATCCGTACATTGCAATATACGTTTAAAATATTCATATTTTTAAAAAAATTATCAGGCATTAGTAACTTTTAGGATATCCTTTCCGCTTGAGGGCCTCCCCAAGTCTATGTGACATGGAATGGATTAATTTGGATGTGTCTTGCTTGGTAATTTTGCCCCATTCTTCCAAGATGATGCTTTTAAGCATTTCCTTGGAGGTTATGCTGTGCTCACGGATTCTGCGCTCTAGTAAATCCCACAAATGCTCAATAGGATTGAGGTTTGGGGAGGTGTGCTCAATTGGTGTTTTATGTTATAGAGCAACCAAAGCTTCACATTGTGAGCCGAGTGCTTGGGATCATTATCATGCTTAAACCACAAATCTTTATTTAGTATTTTACTTACAGTATCTTAGTGGATATACTTGCCAAAAGAATTTTTAATGTTTTTTCATATTTGAGAAGCAGTAACTGATTGAAATATTGCTCATTTTTCACATATGGTCAACTTGCTAGGTATACCAGAACGTGACTTTGACACAATGGAACCAGTTGTATTGAACGTTTGCATGACATACTGCACAAAAAAAATGAGTTCTTCCTATGATTTGCTCTATTTCGCTGAGAGATTAGCCTTGTTTTCTAAGTTTTAAGATAATTTTTTTCTCGTCAGCACTAATTTCTTTAGTTTTGGGGGCCATCACGAATATTTTTGCACAAAAAACTTTAAAATATCTCCAAAGTAATGAATTCAAAGTCTATCCCAAACTAAAGTACAACCGTTATTGGGTCCAGTGGCGGTTCTAGGATTTGGGTTTGATTTTACTAAATTAAAGGATAAATATCAGACTCAATATGGACCAAAATTAAGACCTAGACCAAAAACTTGTGCAAAAATTTTATGAATGTTCAGATCGAAAATCTAGATCAAAATGAGACCAAAACCTTGATTAACTTATTATTGCCCAGCCGGTATGTTAACTTACCAACACTTTCTTCAAGCATATAATTAAATATATGTGACCTATGACTTATCTGACGAATTTATATTGTTAAATGAAGCAATAATTATTATTCAAAGGACGGACGACTCGAAAGTCAGGCACTGCGACCTATAAGATCTATTGTACCAAAGTCCCAAGTTATGAAAGAAAGAAAGGAAAAGAAAAAGAAAGAGAGACTAGAAATATTACCCAGTCCGAGAATCGAACTCGGATCTCCAGAGACAAGAGTCTGGCACTCTGCCACTAGACCACAGTGGCGATGGTTGAAGCTACAGATTAACGCCGATTCCGAACGGCTGAAACAATTTGATACAGCTCTATATTTTCAGTCATTTTTGGTCGAAACAAAAGCCTGACAAGGAAAATTAAATTAACATAACAGTTGATTTGGATAGTACTTCAAACGAATTTTCAAAAAATATATTCATATCACTCTTAGTATCGGCCTGGAAGTATGTAAGTTTACCATCTCACAACTCCAGAACTAAGCACTCCATTTTTATGAAAATATTGATATATCTTAATTTAACCAATATCAATACATTTTAAATTCCAACGAGATCCGCACACGCTTTTGAGTACCGGGCAGCAACCGGTAAAAAAAAACAATGTTCAGACCACGAATCGGACCAAAACTCCAACAAAAATCGACCAAAATGAAGTCAAATTCAGACCAAAACCCAGATAAAAACCCAAAATTCAGATCGAACCAAACCAAAATCAGTTTAAAATTCATTCTAAAATTAAAACAAAAAAATTATGAATCGGGCCATGTCAGTCTCTACGCCTCCCTTTGAAAAAGAGAGCTTACGGAGCAACGTTAAATTTACAAAAAAATAAAAAAATTTTGACTCAATAGTTGGACAAAACTTTAGCCCAAAAAGACGCCAAATACCGAACGAAAGCAACTCAAAATTCTAGTGGGAACTAGTGGGAACATCAGATAAATATTCACACCAACAAATTTTAACTCAAGTTAAACAAAAACTAGACCATAATTCCAGCCGAATTCAGACCAAAATTTAAAATAAAATTCAAACCGGTTTCGGACCGAAATTCAGATCAAAATCAAGAAAAATCAGACCAGTATTTCGACCACAACTCAAACTAAGAGTTAGATTAAAACTGAGGCTAAAAGACGCCAAATACAAATTAAAAGCAAACCAAAATTTAGACCAGAAATCAAATCAAACGCTGAGTAATCGTTGGTCTGTGCAAAATTTTGACCACAATTTAGACTAAGAGTTACATTAAAACGCAGATTAGAAGGATCTTAAATACAGACCAAAAGCAAATCAAAATTCAGACCAAACACGGATTAAAACTAAAACGAAATTCAACTTAAAAATTCGGTCATAAAATAAAGCAAAATTCAGACATACAATCAAACCAGAATTCAAATAAAAAACGGAAAGGTAAAACCAATATCAGAATTTAGTACAAAATTCAACCCAAAAATTAGACCATTATCAAGCTTTCTTAAAGCAAGACATTTATTAGCTGGCGTTGAAATTGTAGATTTAATGTAGTCTGAGTGTATTTAATAACCAGTTGCACTGGTTCAGCCCCTATAGCCCCCTCCCCCCTGGACCCGCCATTGAATGGGTTACAGACCGCATAATACGGGGATTTTCCTGTTTTGGTGTGTATGGATACTTTTTCTGTTTCGTTTTTGTTTTTGTTTTGTGAAATTTTATTTTTAAATTACTGAATAAAAATTATTGATACAACTTTCAAATATAATAATTTATTTTACCACGAATTTCTTAATACTTGATTGTTTATAAAAAATTTGAATAAAGAAACACGTCGCGTTCAGTCAACTAGGGTTCTTCTCAGTGTAATATCGAAGAAAACAATAAATTTGTTAGATTGCGACTATTCCATGTCACCCCGAAAAAAAAGTTTCCATCTCTCCCATTCACCCAATTAGGTGACAAACTCAGTCCGAGAAAAGTTTTTGCTCTCACAGCGCTTACTCGGACAAGCAATCGCGAAATATATGATTTTCTAGTTTACGATTGACAGAACGACGCTTTTTGTCCCCGGTATGAATCGACACTCGCACACTAAAATTCGTAATAGTTAATTAGCAGCTTCAAGCGTAGGGTTCTATCACTCCCGGCGTTCTATTTCTCCCGGAATTATCCTCAAATTACTCAAGCGTTCTTGAGTCGTGCTATTGCACAAATAATTTTTTATTAGTTTCATTTTAGGAAATGAATGTTCGACCGAAGCAACTGTAATTGGAATAGTCAAAAACCAACTTCTGGAAAGCTGGCAGATAAAGCAACGTTCTCGATTACCAAAAGATTCGCCTTGTTCACATACTAATTAACTCAGTGATACAATATGAGCATTGAACATTCACCCTAAAAGCATCATAAAATTTTGATAACAAATACACCTCTGCCGACTTTTAACTTGACGGTCTATAATTTTAGGTTCCCCGGATAACCCATCCGCCGCCCCCCAAACCGGCTATTGTTACGCCACTGAATCTTATTTTTAAAATGCTATGAAGTTCAAACAAATAAATAAATAAAATAAAACCCTATTAAAATTACTCACCTTACTCGATTTACTAAGCGTTAAATGAATAGACAATAAATGCATACATTGTATGCTCTAAATAAAACAATGGTTTCTTATATATTTCATCACTTCTCTTTTCAAATTTCAGATACAAATCATTATGCAACAAAATTAACTGCGCTCATTTTCTGCATTGTCGTGGTATCAGTGGCAACGTTTATTATTTTCCATCGACGGGCAAAATTGAAGCGTTATCGAGAGCGTTGTAAATATTTGGAGGTATGTGAATTATTACTAACAATACAAACACTTTAGTGCGTATTATTCAAACACACTTGTGGTCATATAATTAAGAGCAATTACAAAAGAGTGACGTATTTTGTGCAGCTGGCACGAGTGGGAGTGGACATATAATTGAGTCATTGACTTAGTGCACTTAAAAAACTAATAAAATTGATAATTTAGACATTTTAGTATACTTTAGTTGAACAATTGTTGATTTTAGTTGTGATGGCAAAAATAAGAGCGCCACTCTCTCGAAAACGGTGATCATTTGGAAAACTTTCCAGAACCTTGTTTTGCAAAGGTCGTGGCAGCGATAGCTTTTTCACGAGTAGAAGTGACAAATGAGATAAGATACTACAAAAAATTCAAATCTTTCACAATTTGCCATGCAAAAAACTACTAATGATGAAGACAGATACTTGATTAGGCTGAGCAAAACGGACTCTTTCTTAACTTTCATTAAACTCAAATAACAAATGGACTTAGATTACAATTTGAAAATATTGAAAATGATTTTTTGGAGCGATGAATCCAAATTTAATGTGTTTGGGATCGATGGAAGGCTCTTTGTTAGACATCCACCAAATACTGAGCTGGACCCAAAATTTACTAAAAAAAACTGTTTTGTAATCTTTTGGTGATGTTTCGTTTCATCTGGAGTTGGTTCAATTGTTTAAATCGATAGCAAAATTACTTGAGAAATGTACAAAAACATCCTTAAAAATCCATCTTCTCCGAGGATACAGTGAAAATTTAGCTTTGGATTGGATCTTTCAACATGACAACGACCCAAAACACACATATCGGGTCGTTAAGTCTGAGGTAAATGAGAACAAAATAAAATTGCTTGAGTGGCTAGCCCAACGTCCCGATTTAAACCATATAGAAAAACTATGGACTGTTTTAAAAAGGGCAGTGGCAGCGCAAAATCTTTCAAATAAGGCTTCCTTAAGGGCTATCATTCAAGGAATAGGCTAAGGAATAGAATAAAATCACTGCTGCCCAAAGCTCTGATACTAGTCGAAACATTGTCGAAGAGATGTACAGAAATCATCAGGTAAAAATAGTTTCCACAAAATAAGTTAGTACTAAAGGTAAAATCTTAGTCAAAAATTAAAAATCATCAAACTTATTATTTTCAAATATTTTTATTTAGCATATGACTTAATTATATGTTCGCAAATTAAACCATAGACATACGATAATTTGGAAAAATTCTGCATATTTGAAATATTAAACTGCTATTTATTTATTTTAACGTTGGTTTTGTTTCTTTTATTTTTTCTTAAAATTCTTCTGCTCATAAATGTATGACTTAATTGTATGTCCGCAAGCATACTTGTGATTAAGATAAACCCTTCTTCCTTTTGCTCTTGCTATATTGCTATTCTTTGCTATTATGGCGATTGTCATGTTTCCAAGGCAATATCTGAACATATTTTTTTTTGTTATATAAAATTGGTTATGATTTTTATGTCATAACAAACATATATTTGTAAAATTCCAAACTTCACTTCAACAGTTTTCAATTTACTATTACAAAAGCACTTGAGCTATGGATAGATATTTGAAAGTACGAATCACTTTTCTAATAGAATTTAATTTAAGCGCGTTATATAATTCTCTGCATATTTTTTATGTCTGAAAATAGATAGCAATTTATATACAACTTTTTTCGAAAATATAAGAACATTTTTCTTATAAGAATTTGCAAGCAAGAAAATATATGATTAAAAAACAAATGCTTCTATTTTCTGGACATAATAAAAAAAAAAATATTCTGCAATTATATTTTTTTATATCAATTTAAAATAATAAATATCAGCGAATTGGCAGTGGGTGGTTAATCACGTTTTATTAGTTAATTTTAATCATTCACTCTCTTTTGAATTTGGTTGCTTGCAAATTTGAGCTGGATAAGTATGCGAACAGACCTAATGTAGCCTCATTTAGAAGCAGCTTAATAGGGGTTGGGAGGATCTAGGTGTTAAGCCCACTCTCCATTTGAACTGGAAGTTAAATATTTTTTTACATAGAGGAAAAGATCTGATAGCAACATGCCGATAAAAATGAAAAATGCTCAGAAAAATTTGAAACTCCTTCATGTTTTCGATTATAATTCCAACACTTTTCCGGGTTATAAAAGATTTATAAATCATTGCATTGCACCACTTCATTATTTTTCTGGTAACAAATATATCTGTCACAAAATCGGTTGAGGAATAGCAGACCTATGGCTAATTATATATAAGAATCTTGCTGATAACGGTACATTCAAATATTTTTGAAACTACAGTATACCGCCATTAGAAACACCACATATTTCCTCTAATTTGGTTTGAAAATGCAATAAGTTTTAACAGTTGTAAAAAGATGTTACTAAAGTTTTTTCTAATAACTACTTTCTGATGACATTTTGGGACCGATTTATCAAGTAATAATGGAAAAGTTTATCCTTAATGCAGAAATTTAGTTAAGATCTAAGCATTAGTTTTTGGATAAAAAAAGTTGTCGTTATTTATTTATTTATACTCAATTGCGCTTTCAGCTGAATTTATATGTATGCCTACAAGAATCAGGGTAGTCGTAAAGAAGCAACTCAAAACACGTAAATTCCCCCTTTTTTTTATTCGTACCATCGCATCTTTCCACAATGAATTATTGGAGCACAAGCCTTTGTCAATGTAATCTGTTATCTTTACAGAACTAAAACCAAGAAAGATTTTAAGCTCTCTTCTTTTGGAAGGGCAGGCAGTAAGAAGGCAGTAAGAAAAACAAAGAGGAAACTACTTTTTTTGAGTCTCGTTTTTAAGGCGACCCTGAACCTTGTAGAGCTACTGAAGTCAACTGACAGATATAGTATATTATATTGTAGAGCTACTGAAGTCAACTGACAGATATAGTATATTGGGACGATATTTATAATATTTATAAAAATCAGTTATAGTCAAGATTAACACTGATTAATACTTCAAAAAACATAAGCTTGGTTTTGGTAGAAAGAAGAATATATGTTCGCATTAAGGATGTAGTCTGGTGTTTAGGCCTAATTTTCAAGGCTAATTTGGGAATTTTTTATTATAACAAAATAAAACACAATCATTTCAATTTTTTTATATGTTATTATTGACATCTTTAACTGTACAAAACTTTTTTTTCGCGTTTATTTTACGATATTTTTTGAGTGTTTTTTACGAGCAAAATGGATATCTTAAAAAAGGTGTGGGGCTGGCCCGGGTGATTACAGTACTTCAAGTCATTTTAACAAAAAATTTCCATAGATTACACTGTTCAACAGCCAAAAATGAGCAGAGACGGAACAAGTGTACTCAGGGTAATGGGGGGTCCCTGAGTCCGAATCCGTGGTCCGTTTTACTCTGCTACGTCACCATTTTTTTTATTGACGTAAAAATTTTTAAAAATGAAAAAAAAAAATTAAAAATGCAGTTCATATTTCTTTTCATCAAAACATCCATTTTTACAAAAAAAAATTTTCGTTAACCCAATAATGCCTAACGGTGCAATATGGCACCTTGTCGCTGAGCCGTTCCTGAGCCCGGTTCAAAAAAATGTTTCCTCAAGCTACTTTCTTGTTCTATCTACTTTGTGCTCTTGAACAATTAAATCCTAAAACTATGAACTGCATTTTTAATTTTTTTTTTTTCAATTTTAAAAATTTTGATGTCAATTAAAAAAATTGTGACGTAGCAGAGCAAAACTGACCACGGATTCGGACTCAGCGAACCCCTTATTACCCTAAGTGCATTTTTCCCGTTTCTGCTCGTTTTCAAAAGTTTCCATATGTAGAACAGTGTTAGTGTTCTGTAGGCTTGTCATTCTGGCAGGTAGTAGATTTAAACATTTTTATTAAAAACTAACAAAATGGTGGACTTCTAAATAAAGATTTTAAAAAATCGCGTTGTTTTTTGTTGAAAATCGGTGTAAAAAATAGGAAATAATAATTAAAAATAAACAATTCAACTACCTGCAAGAGCCATTGGCGTGTAGAACAACGTGTTAAAATTTGTTAATCGTTCGATAGAATTCTTTCAGACTCTTGGGCCGATTAAAAAAACGTTGTTTCGAGAAAAATCCTTTTCAAGTTTTAACGACAGATAAAGTTTTAACTTGTGGTGCACCGATACGGCTTTAATGATTACGATTATCATTTTTAATAACCGCCGATTACGATTAATTTAAATTAATAAGCAATAATTACTGAATGCATTTGCTATATTTTATTCAAAAATACTCTATTAAAAAATTTAGTTGATTACATTTTTGTAATTGAAGAGAAGAAAAGAAAAGTGGAAATGAAAATGACCTATTCGTTTTTAAGGGCGAATTATAATTTTTCATGAGTTAAATTATAAGACCGAGCTTACACTACAAATTCAATAGTCGACATTCTTTGCGTTCCTCATGAGAAGAAAAGAAAAAGTAGTAGCAATTTTTTTTTAACATGTATATGTATACATATATGTATATTCTAGAATGTATATTGATCTCTTATGAAAAATTGGTTTAAATTAATTAAAAAAAAAAAATCAAAAAGAAAATGTTAATATTCAAAATTAACAACTGACAAAGAACTGTGCAAGAATCATAGCATCTGTAATTTTTTTTAAGTCTTTTTTTAGCCTATTTTTCTAGTTTGTATAAGCGGTGCAGTAGAAAAGATCCTTTCTGAGGACACTGCTGCTGGGGCTAATTAAAAATATTTGAGAGTGATTGCAAGTGTGAAAACAATACACTACAGGGAATCCACTTGTAAACTTGATCGAACTCTAATTTGTACTAATTGGGTAGTAGTTACCGGACCAAATTTGAACGAAATCCGGCAAAAATTCGCCGAGTTGGATGGGGTTAAATTTCGACATTTTGGTCAAATATTTCCTGTTTTGAATCTATGTAACTAATCACCTATTGCATTTAGAATATTTTGTCCTACGCATTTTCATATTTCTTTTGACAAAAGAAAAATAAAAGTAACAAAACCCAAAATTTTACCCTTTTTTAAAATCAAAATTAGTTTTGATTTTTTTTTCAAAAAGGAACGTTTTCTTTTTATGTCAAAAGAAGCTCAGACCTTTATTGTAGTACAAACGAGTGCGTTCAATAAAACAAAAATTTCTTCAATAACCGCTTTGTACGATTATCATAATAATCCCCGGTTACGATTAACCGCAAAATGGCTATTAACGATTAATAATAATCGTAATCGGTGCATCACTAGTTTTAACAACAGGCGCTCTCGGCTATGTGTCGAGTTAATATTTTGAATTTTGGTCTGCAATTCATACTCTCATTATATTGTACTTTATAAATACATAAAAAAAAAATCGATTTTTTGAAACTTGAACACCAGACTACATCTTTAATGATAAACTTTTTAGTTTTTACTTGACAAGTCGGTCCCAAATTGTCACCAGAAAAAAGTTTCCGAAAAAAATTTGGCAACAACTTAAAACTGTTAAAACTCATTGCATTTACAAACAAAGTTATAGGAAATTTGTGGTGTTTTTAATGGTTTGGCGGTATACTGTAGAGTCAATCCAGCAAATTCAACGCCAGTTCCGTAGTCAGCGACCTCGATTTGACCAAAATAGTCTCCTAAACCCCGCGCCACAGAACTACTGTAGCCTTGTTTTTTATAAGATTCAATTCAATGGGTATTCTTGGCATTTATTTTTTCAATCCAAAAACGCCCTATACTTTTGAAAAAAAAGTTGTATAAAGAGCGCGTAAAGTTGGTCTATTCTAAATTGAATAGTTTTTCAAAAGTTTTACCATTAACTCGGGATCCCGGGATTGTCATTTTTTATTCAAAACCCCTTTCATGGGAAAACACTGCAAGCGGGACTGGTAAATCACAGTGACTTTACATTAGCAGTTTGGATTTTCACCTTCAGTTAGGGTTCAGACGTACTGATTTGATCAGTACATGTCCTGATTTTTTTTATTTTAAATACTGATTTTTCGAAATCTTGAAATCAGTACGCAAATGTACTGATTTTTGTAGTTTGTACTGATTTTGCACTGATTTTTTCCAATTAATAATTTAAGAATTTTTGTGCTTAACCTTAATGGTCTTAAACTAGTTTTTGCAGACAGTCTCACCCTGTTTGTTTCTTTTTCTGATTGTTCACAAAATAAAATACATACGCGTTGCTGCTATCAAGAGGAGAAAAGCAATATTTGCTTGAAGAAAAGTCGGTTAACGTAAGTTTTTAACTTGTTATTAGTTGAAATTGATTATTGTCCTCAGCTCTTACAACCCTCTAAATATGGAGACTGATACGTAATCAACATTATCTACTGACAAAGAAAAAATAATAAAAAATGAACACACAAAATCGGAGAAAAAATTTCAAGACGTTTATTTCACTATATCACATTGAAATTACTAGGTAATAAAAGCATAAAAACTGTACTGATTTGTACTGATTTTCACTGCTTTTCAACGTCTAATGTACTGATTTCGCTGTTCAAAAATCTGGCTACCCTACGTTTAGGCAAAAATTTTGGCCTCATTTAGTTTCCTGCAAAAATTGTGTACATCTAGGTTGAACATGTGTACATCGGGAAAATAAATTTTATAAGAACCCTATTATGCACAGCACTTCTACAAAACCAATGTTTTTTCAAAAATCTGATTTTGACTTACTCCACTTTTGCTCGCAACAGCTTATATGTTAATGGAGGTGCCCAGTAACAAATATACTAGAAGTGGGACATTTTTGTTAATTAATAAATTGTCTAAAATCTTAGTTTTCCTATTACTGTCATCGGCCCTGTATTGCCAGGTAGCGATGGCATAAGTCAACTAAATTCAGGCCGATATTGTCATCCAACCTCGACTTAGTAGCACTTGCCAATCTCGATCCAGTATTATGAAGAATGAAATTTTTTGATTAGAAACAAAACCTGTGGACCAAAACTGATGGAGCGTCCCATCAGTTTCATGCCCGAGAAATTGTTTAGCAAAGGGGATATGATGCAGATATGATAAAGGTCCATCATTGACCAATTATCTTTGTTTCATAATAGGTTCAATACTGTCAACATTGACTAGCAACCAGGGGTATAAGTTAAACTACCGATCGTTAATTTGTAACTGGAGCGGCCTTTTTATTTACGCACGGTTGTAAACGTTTATAAGGTAAAAAAATGTGTTGTGTAGCAGTGCTTCAAAAGTGACAGTTCCTGCTATCACTATACCTTCCACCTACACGTTTCAAAAGGATTTTTAATACTTTTCAACAAGTAAAATCTCTTGCTAATACTTGCGTAGTAAAACAGCATAAGAACATTAAAATGAACATTAAACTGTTATACAAACTTCTTCTGTTATGCAGGAAATTGAAAAGGAAGCGGCCACTAATCAAAAAGCAGCATTTGAATTTCCAACAAAAAACTTACTACCCTCAACCACTTCAGAAGACTTAATGCTACTTCAATTAGATCTAGAAGATAAAATGCATTTCAATGATGCTATGGAAATCGACCGTGATGATATAATTCTATATGAAGTGCTGGGGGAAGGTGCATTTGGATTAGTGCGACGCGCCCTCTATCATAATGATAAAAGAGATGCGCGTGAAGTGGCTGTAAAAACGCTTAAAGGTAAGTTTAAGTGTTGCTTGCTAGTATTCTAATGATGTCTTATATATGTACTTGAATGAAAAACGAAACAAAACATTTCATAATGGAAGGTTGGGGTTTTAGTTTTTTCGCCCTTTAAAATTTTGTTTTATTTATAACCAACGAGCAAATTGGATGAGATTTTCATCGGTAAAGCGACATAGATATACATCAAAATTTGTACTATGATTACGATGACCAGAATACACAGAACAAAATGCGGTACACTTTATTTCAATAAATTTTATATTCCGGGTAGAGTGTTAGAAATTAATCTAGTTTTTGTAATCAACTAACCTTTAAATAAATTCACCATAGAGCCGTTAAATCAAATTCCATTTTGTACGAAAGGAACAACATGAACAAAAAATGTATATGCACATACTTATATCAATTCATTAATTTTGGAGATATAAATCACACAAATTTAAAAACAGAAACTGTTTTAACTGTTTTAAACGAAATAACAATACAAAATGTATCAAATTATACTGGACTGGAAGAGTTATTATTTTACATTTTAGTATAAAACAGTCTTTATAATTAAAACTGTGTTCTATGTATATTTTTCACATTAGTGAATCTTTTCGAGAGATCAGTTCCATTTTTCAAAAATGAGTGGAATTCTGTACAATTCATATCAAAACTAAATTTTGAAATTGAAATTGCTTTAAGCGTTTCAATTTTAAGTTGGGTTTCCTCAGTTATCCATATTTTAATTATAGGTAAAAAGCTAAACTCGGCCATTTTTAAAATATTTGAACTCAAAAGATAAAAATGCGGGATTTTTTCAGGATAAAAAGTAAAATGCAGGACGCTTCCACGTGCCATATTTAAAAAATAATTCACTGTCCCGGCAAATGCGGGACGGTTGGTCACCGTAACTATAATGCATTATTTCTTTGAACAGGTTATAGACTTTGACCGAGTTGCGACCGAGTTATTTGTGGGTATTGCATTTCCCCATGACGAAAATGTGCTTGTGAAGGGGACGTGATCAAAGAGTCCCTGAAAAATTTCGTATTTGCAGCTCGTGCCAAGCGAATGTCGACAAATGGTCGATGGGCAACGAAATATAATTATATTTAAGAGCGTCGTTCGAAAATTCCTTTAGAATGCAGGCAAATTTTTTCGAATGCAGTTGGAAACCCATTTTCTTCATTCCCATCTGGATTTCTTTCCTGACAATTTGGGCTATACTACCAACATGCAAGGAGAGCGGCTACACCATGCAATACAGAGAAAAAGAAAAACTTCAAAAGTTTTTGGGTTGAGGGTATGCTCAACGAAAAATTAAAAACGTTGCAATTCCACTACAGCCCTTTGAGGGCCAAGGCCGAGCTTTTCGCATCCATTCATGTTGTGTGAGTTATATATGTACCCGAATGGAAGTAACTTACGAAAAGCTTTTCCTAGTCAATTTTTACTTTTGGAGGTTTGCTACTACCAGCCAAGAGATGGTGCTGTGTATAATAACTTATGCTTTAAATTATTAATTTTTGAATGTGCTCAGAATTGAACCTGAGCACTCTGCGTAGAAGTCCAGCACACTTACCGCTAGGATACAGTGATCACTTTTTCTCATTACTATTTGTATTTTTTTATAGACCGTCCTTCCCTTGATGATGTCCGCGCTTTTCGTCGTGAGATTGAAGTTATGAAGTCAGTTGAGAAACATCCAAATATTGTTGGCATAATTGGGCACTGTACTAAAAACTATAATGAAATGATGTTGGTAACAGAATATTGCAGTCGGGGAAATTTACTGGATTTTTTGAGGTATGTAAAAAAATTAAATGCTTGTTAACAATGTCTTGAATTTTAAATGATAAACTTTCTATGTCTCCAATTGAACTTTTTTGCTTCAATAAAGATAAATATGTACATTTATGGTCACTTTCCATTTAATTTTTGCTCACCCCTTTACCTCTTATTCATCTAAAGCCGCAGTTTGTTGTCCTTTCATTTCGCCTTTACTTTACCTCTATGAATAGAAAAAGGTTACAAATCAGCCATACTCGGAGAATATGGTAACAGCTTCGCTGTTGTTGTTTTTATGGCAAATTTACGAAAAAGTGATAAGTTACAATTGAAATTCCAGGAATTTTTTAATTTTTGCCTAACATTATTGTTAGAGTGAGTGGAATATGAAATATTGCAAAGTGGAAGATGATATTTTACGTATTCTTTAAAAAAATCAATACAAATTAAATTTATAAAATCTATCTGTTCTCGGAATTTCCTATGAAGATATTTGTTTGCTTTTACATCGAAACTTTTTTGTGGTATACTTTATTTTTATGCAGTAAACAAGTATAGACATCAGCTACAAATTTCCACTCATCAAAGTTGTACAAATTTATTTTGTACATATAATCGCTTTAATTTTGTCTATTAAAGAAAATTTATTCAAACGAAAATTGTAAAATTTTGAGTAACTATAGCCACGTAAAAAGAAGAAGAATAACACCTGTCAACACTGTGTGATTCAAGAACTGCAATGAAAATTGATTATAGATTATTTCAGACTGAATACAAATTTGGTCGTGAAAATTGGCCATTGCGTCAAATTTTTAGATATTTTTGTGGTAAGTAAACCTACCGTATTACAGACTATTGTTAATAATAAGACTTAAATTAAAGCCTGAATCTTCAACAATGAAAATTCAATCAATTACGATTGCCTAAAGCTAGGTTGAAAAAAGGAACAATAGCATTTACGCATACCTGAGTGAGGTGGATTTTCAATTACAGAATTATAGGCGAATCAATCTTCAAATATGACCTTAAGACAAACGCATGGACCGATATAGACCAAATTGAGCGAAAATATTTTTTTTCATCCAATTCACACTCTGAAAGTTTCAGAACTTAAATACTTTCATACTTAAATTGAATAATGCTGGTGACCACAAAAAAGGTTACCACAAAATTCAACTTTTGGCAAAAAAATATTTATTTTATTTATTTGCTCACATTATACATGTATAGTGTAGTTTACATGCTTATAACCCTTAATTTTCTGGCAAAAAAATAAATTCACCTATGTAAATTTAAATAGAATTTAATTGTTCACATAAAAGCTCGAGGGGATTTGCACATATATGTACTTATATATTAGACTGCTTCGAATTATTAGACTGCTTCACTTAAATGCTTAAATTTCACGAAGTACGGGCTCAGAGACACAATGTTTGGAGGTCGCGCATTGGATTTTTGTGTTTCCCATTTAAATAACACAGAGATTTCGTTCAATAAAAGTATTTCTTTTTTTCTCTACCTAAATATCTCGTGAGTTCCATATTTGTTCTTTCATTATGGAGAGTAATGATGAAGTGAAATTTACAAAATTTTTCCACATTTTTTTTTTATTTTAATAATGTGATTTATTGAGTCCTAACCATTATTTTAATTAAAATCGCGCTACTCGAAAAATTCGAAGCAGTCTAATATACATATGTATATCCAACGCCATAGTCATGTTTTTTGTCGGTAGGGCAGAGTGTGGGGGGTAGTTACTATAAGAAAAAACAGCAACCATTTTTTATGGAACTGGTGCTTAAAAAAAATAAAATAAATCCGATGACGCATTGGATGAGCGGTACCAAACAGCAGTAGATTGTGCTTAAGGGAGATGGCCACTTAGAAGAAAATTTTTTTATTTTTTTTGCCATATTTTTAACATTTTAAGATTGTTCCCTAATATTTTGAAGTTGACCCGATAAAAGTTACACAGGCGCAACGTTATACATTGTACTTGAAACTTTGAACATTTTTTCCAAAGTCGCTTAGAGCGATTGCTCAGAAGCCGTTCAACCAATCATGAAATAAATTTCAGATGATTACATCATCTAATAAGAGAGGATTCTTATGTATGGGCTTGAAAAATGCAGTTTTTACTTATATCATAAAATTTTATTTTTAAACCATAGAATACGATGCTTTTAATGGTTTGTCGCCAATAATGACGTAATAAAAGCCGGTAATCGTGGCTTACCTCTTCTTCCAACGCTCCCTTTCCGTTAAGCGTTTTATATAATTATTCCTCCGTTAAAAATATACTATCTGGTGGTGGAAAACTCCTGCCTACAAAAACATAAAGATAGCACTAGTTACAAAGACACCTAATTGTTAAATAAACTCGAGTCTACAAATTAATTAACCCTCCCAAAAAGAATTGTTTAAAAGTTTTGAATTGTGTAAAAATTTTGAATTGTGTAAAAGTATTGTAAATATAATTTTTCTAAAAATAAGTGAACAGTGCAGTCTTAAAACGTTTATTTTATAATTATCTATACAGTTTTTCGCGGTATTATACTGTTTTTTAAACTCATAAACCGCATATCGCGTTTTTTTCTAAAATACCGCGTTTGTACTAAGAAAAAAACATTAATTTTTTAACGCTTCGAAATTCAAATTTGTCAATCACAATGCAAAACGTCAGAGAGAACAATGACAATACGTTGCGAGTATACTTTTGATAGAAGTGGAAACATTGAAGGCGATTCTGATTGTCAAATGTAATATCCATGCGTTAATTTCTATAAATACCTCATAACGAAGGCGGAATTGCTTCGTCAAATTTTCTTCAAAGACAAGTAAAATACAACAACTACAGACAGAGAAGGCGATTCAGATGATGGTTAGTTTGCTTTCCTTGTTAGTTTTCTTTGAATAAAATTGACACCGCGAAATATACAGTTTTTTCAAATCGATTTACAGTTTTTTAAAAATTGTTGGTATAAATATACAGTTTTTGTCCGAAAAAAGATACGAACGTTATTCATGACTAATGACCAATTTGTATGAGATTGCGTTAACCCCAAACCTTTGCCCCTCTTTGTATCCGCTAGTCCATGATTAATCCACACCGAGAAAAAAAAAACTGTGATTTCAACAGTTCATCGCTGTTGTTAAGGAAATCTGTTGTATTGAACTCAATTTGTTTGATTCAACAGTTTTTTATTTTGTATTGACAATTTTCGTCTGTCGTTATCTGTTGAATATTTAGTTCATAACCCTGCCAGACAGGGCTAATGGAAGCTCCAATACAATAACAACATTTTTGGCTTTCACTAACACAATTTCAAAATTTTATACGGTCTATTTTTAGAAATAATGATAAACAAAGACAGCCTGATTGAGTATTTCAAATTTGTATATCTTACTCTCTCTTGCATAGTTAACTCTTTAAGGTTAGGTAAGGTAAAAATTGTCCCAGCTTTTGCTTAGTTTTTTATGCATGGTGGGATATATTTTAACCCACCTCGAAAAGTTGAAATTACTTATAGTCTTATAGTTTAACATTTTATTTACAGTTTCTCATTCAGTTGCCAATGCTAAGTATAAACCGAAAAAATTCTGTGCAACTGGAGTTTTTATTTTCTTTAAAATCGTGTGCCTCAAAGAGTTAAAAAAAAACAGTAATTAGTGCTCGAAACATTGAAAGAGTTAAACAAACAAAATTCATTGGAAACAAATTTAATTATGTGGCATAGTTGGTAAGCGCGTTGTTCGACATTCATTACGTGAACGTTTTTCGGACACAGGTTCGTGCCTGGGAAAAAGCAATTCAAGAAAAAATAACTTAAAAATATAATAAATAAAAAAACTAATTGAACATAAAGCAAAAAGAAAAAATAATTCAAAAATAAAAATTTTTTTTTTTTGATTTTGTAATCTATTTAAAAAAAAATGTAAAAAGAAATTTGTGGGATTTGAACTTTAGCCACAAGTGGCTGCGTGCTTGATTGCGCACTCGACAACTAGGCTATAGCCTGACGAATTTTGGCAGCTCCTATTTTGTAGTTTTATTTTTCAAATCAACAGCACATTGTCTGTTGATATAATAGAGTTAACTTTTGGATGGGGTTCAACAGCAAAATCTGTTGGTTTAATATCCTTTCCGTTTGATATAACAGCGTTTTTTCCCTCAGTGCAAGTTTAATTCAACTGATTTTTTGTTCTTTTATAGAAATGAATGGGAATATCTTTATGAATTGAGTAACAAATGTAATTATTCCATTACGTTACCTAATCGCATTAAAATCTCAAAAAGACAACATAGTACATCACAACCGAAATGTAATCGCAGCTATAATAGCAGCAGCAGCAACAATAACAGCAAAACTAATAATAATAATAATGGCGATGCAACAATTATTAATCAATTTAAATTGAGATACAAAAGTATAAGTACAAGTCCATATAAGGAAACGACAATAAATAATATGCAAGGCATGACCACTGTATCGCATAATAAAGATGATTTTGCAACAATACCAACAATAATAGCACATGCATTAACAACAACATCGGCAGGACCGACATTAACAGCAGCAGATAACAAGTCATACGGATACGATGAAATATGTACAAATGCATGCAAATGCCATGTTGATGTTATTACAATCAAAGATGACGACAACTTGAACCAGGAAAAACCGCAACAACTTACTACAAAAACAATAAGCATAAAAAATTGCGAATGTCAACATAGGCTGCGCATATATAATAAAATTAAAAAGGAAGCAGCAGCACCACCCACCGGCGAATCATTTGCTTCAGCTCCTGCTGCTATTGAGAATCGGACTTACTTCAAATGCCTACCAGATACTGCTGCTACGCGTACGCAACTTAATGAAAGTGTCCATCAGCACGAAAAGGAAAAAATGCCACTTATTAGTAACAATAATTTGCTTGCTGACTCGGTCAAAAGAGAACCATTAACTGCGTCGGACATGCTAGATATTGCTAAACAGGTAGCAGCCGGAATGGTGAGTATGCATTGCTTTCTACGCTGTCACAAGGTATCGCGTTTTAACTTAATTGTGTTTTTCTTTGAAATTTGAATCGATACTAAATCGATAAATAGTTTGGTGCTCTTTTATAAAACAATTTACTCTGAACTTAAAGTAATTAAAACGCACTTACACAATTTTTGCTCACACATGTGGGTAAACATAGATGAATGCAATTACATATTTAATTTTATTGCCGTTTTCCCTTTACAGTTGATTCGTTCAAGTTCGGTGAAAGAGTTGAAAGAAAGCTTGTAAGCCTGTTATTAAAGTATTTAAAATCCATCACTGCCTATTCACTCTCTGTATAAGGAGCAAGAACATATTCAGAAGTATAAACAAAATTATCTCTTTGTATGCCTCAGAGAAAGCAATAAATTCTGCCTCAGTAGACGAAAGAGATAAGCATATGTGTTTCTTGCAACTCCAGCTAATTGTGCCACTAAATAGTTAAATAGGTTAGGTTAAAGTGGTTGTCCTATCATAATAGGACCTACTTAGGCCAATTAGGCCCGTTGTTATACCACGTGGCTTATCCACAATTCACTAATCTTACAATGAACTTTGTGGTTCTCTAAACTGTAGAATCCCTGCTGCCAGCAGATTCACAGTAAGGTAGATAACTTAAGTAGAGTTGAACTATTTTGTGGTTTTAATAAACTTAACTAAATCTCTGATGTCAGCAGATTTGAGGTCAGCAAGACTGCTGTAAAAGGGTTGACCTAATGATTTTAGTATACATGTGGCAAGCGCTGGGCAGTTACAGAGAAAGTGGAGAGTAGTTTCCTCCTCTTCCTCGTCTAGGCAGCTTCTGCAGAAGTCACTTGATGGTAGCCCCAATCTGCCATGGCATGCCATGTCTGCCAATCAGACAATGTCCAGTGATTATTGCTAGTGCTGCTAATAAAAGGACTATTTAGCGAAGCTAGAGAATTTGACCTTTTTGGTTTGTAGGAGGGCCAAATTAGTTTTGTGTGAGAGCACGTGCACGTTTATCTCCACCTTTTGTTAGCTATGTGAACCATTTGGCTATATATGTTCAGTTTGCAAGTTGCCATAGGCATACCTGGGTCTACACGAGGAGTAGGGAATGTTGTGCCTACCCTTGCCAGCTCATCGGCTTTAGAATTACCCGAAATGTCACTATGACCTGGTACGCAATACAGGTGTACCTTGAAACGCTCAGATATCTCATTTAGAAATAGTCGGCATTTGGAGACTACTTTGGAGGTAGTAATTACACTATTAAGTGATCTAATGGCTCCTTAGCTATCCGTGAAGATGTAAATATCACATGGTGATAATTTACTGCACTTCAGCCAGTCAGCTACTTTTTTAATTGCCGTTACCTCTGCTTCAAACACGCTGCAGAGGTCCGGAAGGCGAAAAGATTTTTGAATGTTCAGACTGTTTTCAAAGATACCTCCTCCCACTCTACTGTCCAGTTTGAAGCCATCCGTATAGAGCTGAATGAATTTACCTAGCTGAACTGACCCTCCGCTTATTCCTGTCTGGTGGGAATATGCGTGATAAATTTATTATCAAAAGAGGACTTAGCAAGAGTGTAGTCGATATTCTTGAGAATTGAGCTACTCGTATCTTGTAATATACAAGAATGCCCGTAGCTAGAATTGGTCCATAGTGAGACTATGTTTAATCTTATGGCCGCAGGTTTGCTGTGTATTTTCCCGCGAGAGAGATGTCCACCAAACCATAACACCATAAAGCAGTATAGTATAGGTCTGACTACAGCTCTGTAAAGACAGAGAACTACTTTAGGTTGCAAACCCCACCTTCTGCCAATGGCTCTTTTGGAAGAATAGAGCGCAACTGAGGCTTTTTTCACCCTATCTAGGATGGTTTGTTTCCCTGTAAATAGGACTAATTCCGTTTTACTTGGGTTGATTTTCATGCCACATCTGCTGCACCAGACTTCCCTGAATTAGCTCTGTTAACGTGCTCACATATTTGCCAGAGACTAGGTTCCAGAGACGCCCTGAGGTGTGCCTCTGTTCGCGAATCTTCTGATGGATGAGTTGCCTAGTGTCGAATTGATTGCCCTGTTTTTTAGCATCTGGTCAATCAATTTCGTAAGCGAAGCATCGATCTCAAGATTCTTCAGTGATGAGGTAATTGCTTCGGGTGTAATATTGTTAAAGGCGCCTTCTATGTCTAGAAAGACGGCAAGAGCATAATCTTTGTGGTGCATCGATTTCTCAATCTGATGAACCAAGGAGTGGAGAGCTGTCTCTACAGATTTGCCCTTAGTGTCGGCATGCTGGGACTTAGATAGCCTTAAGGGGTTAATGGTTTCCCCAATGTGGATATCTATTAGTCGCTCTAAAGTTTTTAGGACGAAGGAAGACAAACTTATCGGTCTGTAGTCCTTCTACTTGGAGTGTGATGCTTTTCCTCCTTAGGGATGAAGACGACATTTACCTCTCGCCACTTCAGTGGAATGTATGAGAGGTTTAAACAGGCTTTGAAATAATTTCTAGCCAAGGTAGCACTATTTGAAGTTCAGCGGGAATTATATTATCTGGTCCCGGTGACCGAAATGGTTTAAAACTTTGGATAGCCCACCTTATTCAGCTGACAGTAATAATGGTGTTGGCAAGGTTCGTGGAGGTTGAGGGAGGCATTTGCTCAGTCCCAGGTACGACATGCAGCCCGAGAATTGAATGCCTACCAGAACCTCCAATGTTTTTAAACTAGATGATGTCCATTGATCATCTGGTTTCTGATGTAGCTAAGTGTAGCAGGGGCAGATTTTAGAAGCTTGCGCAAACGGCTTGCCTCGGAGGTCTCCTCTATACTACTAGTGAAGCTCCTCCAGGATTCCCTTTGTGGTTTCCTTGCTTCTTTTTTAAAGGATCTGCTGTGTGTTTTATAGGTTGACCAGTCGTTGGTGCGTTTAGCCAGGTTGAAGTGTCTATGGCACTCCTTCCTTAGGGCGGATATATTTGGTGACCACCAAGGTGGTTTTGATTTCCCCCTTTTTTTTTACTAGTGGGCCATGCGCAATCAGTAGCTTTATTGCAAGATTTAGTCAACAATACGACCATGTCGTCAATTTGTTTTCTAGTTTCTAAAGGACCATAATTCTCAGATGCTAAAGAGTTAACTAGAATAAATCTATACCTTTCCCAGTTGGTCTTTTTTCTGTTGATAAAAGGAGAACTATCCGGTTTCACTATATCAAGATAGATCTCAATGTATTGATGATCGGAATGCGAGTGTTCCTTACCGACCCTCCAGTTTTTCACAATGTGTGACGAATAGTCAGTCACAAGAGTAATGTCGAGCACTTCCCTCATGTTAGCAGTAATGAAAGTTGGCTCGCACCCAATGTTACATACCAGCAAACTAGTACTAAGTATATAATCAAAAAGAGACTCACCTATTATAGCATTTTTTAATTAGCAAACATGACCTAGAAGCGTAGACTAGCCTAAAGTTGAATTACAAATCCACTATTTGACTTTCGATCGACTCGTCTTTCTCCCCAATACGCGTCAGCATAACCGAAGTATTTATTTTGCTCATTTACTCTACCAAACAATAATGATAAGCTGGCAGTGCCTTCTAAGTATTTGAATACAAGTTTGAGCTTTTTCCAATCATCTTGATTCGGCTTGCTGACCTTTTGTGCCAAAATTGATACCGCATCTGATATATCGGGTCATGTGTTCAACGATACATATAGTAGACAGCCGATTAAACACCGATATTCGTCATTGATGATAAGCATTTATGATTCAGCGCCCTTTTCATATGGAACATTGTTTGGCACTTCTGATATTTTTGCGTTCGCCAATCAAAAATCCTTGACGAAATTTGTAATATATGAGAATTGATTGATTGCGAAAGTCCCGTTTGCATTTCTGTTCCGAGATAATTGGATATTGTACCGAGATTTTTTATTACAAATTTTAATGAAATTACACGTTCACATAGTCTTAGCAAATCATCATGTTTACTTGCGACAATTAAGTCGTCAACGTCTTATTCCAAACTATTGCCAACTGCTTCAAACTGTATATACTTCTCCTCAAGAGACAAACATGATTTTCGTTTTCTGTGGCTGCAAATCTTGGTGGTTGCTTCATATAAATCGTTTCGTCTAGCTTTCCATTGAGGAATGCTGTTTTTGCATTTGCAAGGTTGTACATATGGCAAGTAGGCTTATTATATTTCATGAAGAATCTTAAAATCCTCTGAACCCTCTGAAATTTTTACATTTTAAAAATATTACCTACAATTTCAAAATATATCGTAATACATTTTTTTCTTCCAGGAGTTTCTTGGAAAAAATAAAGTGGTTCATCGTGATTTAGCTGCACGCAATGTGCTGGTTACATCAGATCGTACAATAAAAATTGCTGATTTTGGGTAAGATTTTTTTGTTTGCATTTATTTTGTTTATATTTTTAATCTTTGTTGAAATATTTCTTAAAATAGCCTGAGTCGAGATATTTACGAAGAAAACATTTATAAGAAAACTGGTAATGGAATGTTACCCATTAAATGGTTAGCATTGGAATCGATGACACACCAGGTGTACACAACTCAAAGTGATGTGTAAGTAATGCCTCTGCATACGTGCATACCATACATAAGGAGTGAGATCGAAAAAATCTTAACATATATATATAAAATTAAATAATTTTTAATCGGTTGACCTTAGAATTTTGATTTTTTTTTATTTAATTGATAATATTTTACAAATTACAGAAAAATATAACTGATATATAATTGATAATATTTTACAAATTACAGAAAAATATAACTTTTATTTATGGTTCTAACCACTATTTATGAACTCGTGGACCTTTTTTTGTAAGCCTTCCATTAAAGATTTGATAGTTGTTTCAGACACCTTTTTGGAACAGTTTGCCCATCTCCTTTTAAAATCTTCGATATTTTGGGAAACCTCTTTTGTGCTCTTTAAGTTTCTTTTCACAAGAGCCCAATATCTCTCCACTGGTCTTAGCTCCGGACAATTTGGAGGATTGGCCTCTCTTGGTACAAAAACTATGTTATTACTTTGGTACCACTCCAGAGCTTTCTTGCCGTAGTGACATGATGTCAAATTGGGCCAAAAATATGTGGACACATTGTGCTCTCTTATGAAAGGAAGAAGTCTTTTTTTCAAACATTTTTTTATGTATATTTCGGTATTTATAGAGCCCACTGTAACAAATGACTTGCTTCTTTTGCCGCAACTACATATAGCTTGCCATACCAGGAATTTTTTAGGAAATTTTGTCTGCTTTTGGATTCTAAATTGTTCTTCGAAATTTCCTCGAGCATTAACAACATAAACATTTTGACCCGGAAGCTGCGTAAAATCTGCCAATACATACATCGTCCATTATACAACATGAATATTTTTGTATGAAATTCGATTTTAATTTCAGAGTCCTATTTTTGGCGTCTAAATTTTTTGCAGCATTCCTGTCTGGAACTTTTTGGACTTTGTATGTTTTCAAACCTGCATTGGCTTTAACTTTTCGCACCAAATAGTCAGAGCACTGGGCTAACCGGGCAGCTTTTCTACCAGATGTGTTTGGAGACCTTTTCAATATGCTTTCTATTTTCTTGGCTTTCCCAATATCATGTGGTCCTTGTTTTC
This sequence comes from Toxonevra muliebris, assembly GCA_963691655.1. NCBI lineage: Eukaryota > Metazoa > Arthropoda > Insecta > Diptera > Pallopteridae > Toxonevra > Toxonevra muliebris. Next base: position 35,103,069 of record OY829328.1, on the reverse strand, counting down.
TTCCCGAACCAGGCTTCCTATCGATGGTCAAATTCTTCTGAAACTGTTTAATAACATTGGAAACAGTTTGACGGCAGACCTTCAATTCTTTGTCCAATTTTTTGTAGGACCAATTTGAATTTGTTTGAAAATTTTTAATAATTTTAAGACGTATTTCTTTTTCTTTACTCATTTTGATCAAACTCACAATAAATCAACATGTTTGCTATTAAAAATAACAACTGACATATTTTTTAAAGAAAACTAGATCAAAGAAATTTTTAAATTTTATACCCAAAAAAAATTATTAGGTAAAACGTGTGTTAAGATTTTTTCGATCTCACTCTTTATGTATGGATGTAATTAGTAATAATGATTTCATTCTTGTTTTCTTCGTATCATTTACGCATTAATTTGAATAGCATAGCTTTTTTTTACTTTCTTCTACCTGGTAGGTCCGTCTGTCTTTAGTTTGTGTACTTATTTTCGCGTTTTACAAAGTTGCAGAGTGTTTTGAATAGAGCAACCTGGCTGGACACAATTATTTTTGATAAGTTTGGAGAAAAAGAAGAATTTTTGTATGTGTTTTGTGAAAACAAAAATTAAATGAAAATGTTGGCTATCAAATTTGATATCAAGAATTTATACAGCAATTATGAAGTTTTTTTGTTTTCTTTTTTAAGAATAGTTCGATTTTATTTCTATAAAAAGCTAACGATTTTTTCATGAAAAAAACCTTAAATTTTAACTTTGAGCATCCCCCATCTTACCACAAATAACTATTATTGAAAATCCTTCGTTCACCAACTTGATTATTCAATATTTCAAACAAATCTGGATTTACTAAATTGCCACGGAAAAAACTTTTCCAGAAGTGGTCCGCTAGAATCGTTTTAACTTCTATAATTTCCAATATTTCTGTGTGTAATTTCTTGTATAACTTGTTGAAATATATATTTATAAATAGCAAAGAATGTTTTTTTAATAAAATGTTTACAATATCCGAAAAAAAAACAATCTCAAAAATCACTCCATTTTCCGCTATGCGACTATGACCTCTTAAATATAAACATAAAGAGTAAAAATTTGTCAAAATTTATATGAAATGTGGCAGCGTGTTTACGTGTTTATGCGATTTACAAAGTTTACAGGGCTTTTACTTTATTTTTTTATGAAGACCATAACTATATAATTATGTTTTTGCATAAATGCTGCTATTTTAAAATTAATTCAGTGATTTTCAATTCACTTAAATACGTAAAAAACACAATTATCTTCTTACCTAGCCAAAATTATTCGAGACTTGAGTTTTAAAGAAAGATCTCGTAGCATCCGCCGGTTACGATTATGATTATTGCCTTTAAATTAATAAGCAATATTTTCAGGATGTATTTGCTATACTTTATTCAAAACTACTGTATTCAATGTGTAATTGAAGAGAAATAGGGAAAGTGGAAAAGAAAATGATCTATTCGTTTTAAGGGCAAATTATAATTTTTCATTAATATTCAAAATTAGCAACTGACAAATTGTTGTAACTTTTCTTAACTCTATTTCCAGCGTATTTCTCAGGCTAGTTTGAATAAGCGCTGCGGTATAAAATATCCTTTCCAAAGGCACTGTTGCTGGAAGCAATTAAGAATATTCAAGTGTGAAAACAATTTACCACAGGGAACCCACTGGAAAAAGCGGCCAGGTCCAAACTTGCACAAAGCTTAGTCCTATCTGTTAGTAGTTACCACAGAATTGGTAGAATTGTCTCTGATTTTTTAGGTTAAAGTCGTGATGTGCAGCAAAAACTTATTAAAATAGCATTAAATATGATTCCCATAATTTAACGGTACCAGGGAAAATTTTCTGCGCTACTTACTCAACACTTTCTGATTGACAGTCCTAAACAGTTGTTTGTGGAAGTATGTGTTAGTAAAAGATTGTGCTCAATAGAAATTATAAAAAATGAAGTAGATACAGATTAACTACGTTTTGAGGGAATATGATTGTAGACGCGTTATTTGTATTATCTTTTTTTTTTGCTTTAAAAATCTACTTTTGTAAAAATCCATTCAAAGACGTAGCGATTACCGTTTCCAACAGTTGTACAGCCGTGAAAGCGACCAATTATAATTCTTCTCTCTCACCAATACACATATAAATACATATATGCTGCAATCACATTTTTGGGTAGTTCGGACATTTATTTTAAAAGTGTCCCGGGTTCCAAAAAATCTGGCCAAGTTACTATAATTAATTAATTAAAAGTACACGCCGTTGCCGGTATTCGATTCACTAACCGTATTCGATCCAGATCAGAAATATTTAAGCTTTTCGATAAGATCATTTTAACAAACACAATATGGTAATAATCGAACAGCATAATAAATGTTACCGGAAAACCGGCAAAGTTCTCATGCGCAAGCAAGTGATTGTTCACTTGTTTACTACTGAAATATCCCGAAAAATCAGCAGAGTTTTTTTTTATATATCCTGGGAACTTCAGCTGAACGAACCTTTTCCATGATGAAGCTTTTATGGTCAGTGTTAATCGCAAGATTCTATAGTTGCATAAAAAAAATTAATGAAAAACTGAAAAATTTTTTAGAAATTCTAGATTTTGAAGTTTCAAGTATTTTTTTTCACTTAAAATACAATTTTTTTTTCGGATTAATTAATTCCATAAATTTTTGCCATGTTTAGTCAAAAGAGAAACACTGTGCTTTGCATTGTTTAGAGGCCCAGAATGATTTTGTTGTTACTTTATTTGATTATAACTTTTTGATATGTACATAGTTATAAAAATGGTGTTCATAATAAGGTAAAATTTTCTAGTTCTAGTTTCTAGAGTTTTAAATTGACCCACAAAAACTGTATAAAGTCTGCGAAATTATGTTTTGTTTGATAGAAAAAGTTTTGGTAGAATTTTTTAGGTTGTTTTGATAGAAAATATTTTCTGGTCATATTTTCCTCCACCACTGTATTATTAGGCTTGTGTCAAGGCTAACATTTAGATTATAATTCGTAGAGAAGGTTGAGATTTTATCGTGTGTCTGTCTTTTAGACAGATTACAATCATTTCATCATAATACATATGTATACCTATTTTATAAAATTTTCTATGAAGGGTAGGTCAGTATTAAAGGAACTTTTTTAGCCATCCATTTTCTTTAACTTATTGATTTAATATCTTTACTTAAATACAATTTAAATGCATCTCCATCTTTTTGCTTTGTGGTAAGCAATTTTCCGTATACCACTTAGCAGCTACATCAGACAGAGATGCTGGGTTTAGTGTATGCACTGGACCACCTTATTGAGAACCAGGTCAATGGCAAGAGAATTGTCATTGCCCTTGACAATCAGTCGGTGATTAAGTAAATGCAGCGGACAGATATAACCTCTAGTCCAAAACTCAACGAGAGCACTCGTGTAAACGAGCTTACATTGATGTGGGTGAGGGGACATTCAGGCATAGAGCAAAATGAAACTGCTGATCTTTTGGCTAAAAAA
>OY829328.1:34482834-34499386 GCA_963691655.1 Toxonevra muliebris | reverse complement strand
TAAATATTTGCAACGGTGTGAAGATAGCCACGCGTGGCTATCTTAGCAAATACACAAACCACAAAATGTAAAAATTTCTATGTTAACTTAACAGAAAAAATGTTAACCAAAAAATGTAATGTTAAGCAGAATATAGAATATTCTATCGGATCCTAATGACCATTTGGAGAACTGACTGTGACCACCAGACATACCATTCCATAGGTATTGAACAACAGTTTTATCCTGCATACACAAATTTCACATATTTATCTCAGATTATTTTTAATTAATTTCTAAAATATATCATTTTGTAAACTGAGTTGGAGGAATCTGGTGGTTATATGGTGCACTTCTACATATGTGCCAGATATCACATGGGTATCAGTGGATAGGTATTGAGGAGTAGATCAATCCTGCATTTCCCAAATATCTAACATTAATTTCGGTCTACTAGTAACGGCTGTTTGAAAATTTGCATGTTGGGTGCAAATGGGCGGAGGAACTGGTGGCCATATGGAGCACTTGTACATATGTGCCAGACATGACATGGGTATCAGTGGATAGGTATTGAGGAGTAGATCAATCCTGCATTTCCCAAATATCTAACATTAATTTCGGTCTACTAGTAACGGCTGTTTGAAAATTTGCATGTTAGGTGCAAATGGGCGGAGGAACTGGTGGTCATATGGAGCACTTCTACATATGTGCCAGATATCACATGGGTATCAGTAGATAGGTATTGAGGAGTAGATCAATCCTGCATTTCCCAAATATCTAACATTAATTTCGGTCTACTAGTAACGGCTGTTTGAAAATTTGCATGTTGGGTGCAAATGGGTGGAGGAACTGGTGGTCATATGGAGCACTTCTACATATGTGCCAGATATGACATGGGTATCAGTAGATAGGTATTGAGGAGTAGATCAATCCTGCATTTCCCAAATATCTAACATTAATTTCGGTCTACTAGTAACGGCTGTTTGAAAATTTGCATGTTGGGTGCAAATGGGCGGAGGAACTGGTGGCCATATGGAGCACTTCTACATATGTGCCAGACATGACATGGGTATCAGTAGATAGGTATTGAGGAGTAGATCAATCCTGCATTTCCCAAATATCTAACATTAATTTCGGTCTACTAGTAACGGCTGTTTGAAAATTTGCATGTTGGGTGCAAATGGGTGGAGGAACTGGTGGTCATATGGAGCACTTGTACATATGTGCCAGACATGACATGGGTATCAGTTGATTGGTATTGAGGAGTAGATCAATCCTGCATTTCCCAAATATCTAACATTAATTTCGGTCTACTAGTAACGGCTGTTTGAAAATTTGCATGTTGGGTGCAAATGGGTGGAGGAACTGGTGGTCATATGGAGCACTTGTACATATGTGCCAGGCATGACATGGATATCAGTGGATAGGTATTGAGGAGTAGATCAATCCTGCATTTCCCAAATATCTAACATTAATTTCGGTCTACTAGTAACGGCTGTTTGAAAATTTGCATGTTGGGTGCAAATGGGTGGAGGAACTGGTGGTCATATGGAGCACTTCTACATATGTGCCAGATATGACATGGGTATCAGTAGATAGGTATTGAGGAGTAGATCAATCCTGCATTTCCCAAATATCTAACATTAATTTCGGTCTACTAGTAACGGCTGTTTGAAAATTTGCATGTTGGGTGCAAATGGGCGGAGGAACTGGTGGCCATATGGAGCACTTCTACATATGTGCCAGACATGACATGGGTATCAGTAGATAGGTATTGAGGAGTAGATCAATCCTGCATTTCCCAAATATCTAACATTAATTTCGGTCTACTAGTAACGGCTGTTTGAAAATTTGCATGTTGGGTGCAAATGGGTGGAGGAACTGGTGGTCATATGGAGCACTTGTACATATGTGCCAGACATGACATGGGTATCAGTTGATTGGTATTGAGGAGTAGATCAATCCTGCATTTCCCAAATATCTAACATTAATTTCGGTCTACTAGTAACGGCTGTTTGAAAATTTGCATGTTGGGTGCAAATGGGTGGAGGAACTGGTGGTCATATGGAGCACTTGTACATATGTGCCAGGCATGACATGGATATCAGTGGATAGGTATTGAGGAGTAGATCAATCCTGCATTTCGCAAATATCTAACATTAATTTCGGTCTACTAGTAACGGCTGTTTGAAAATTTGCATGTTGGGTGCAAATGGGTGGAGGAACTGGTGGTCATATGGAGCACTTCTACATATGTGCCAGATATGACATGGGTATCAGTAGATAGGTATTGAGGAGTAGATCAATCCTGCATTTCCCAAATATCTAACATTAATTTCGGTCTACTAGTAACGGCTGTTTGAAAATTTGCATGTTGGGTGCAAATGGGCGGAGGAACTGGTGGCCATATGGAGCACTTCTACATATGTGCCAGACATGACATGGGTATCAGTAGATAGGTATTGAGGAGTAGATCAATCCTGCATTTCCCAAATATCTAACATTAATTTCGGTCTACTAGTAACGGCTGTTTGAAAATTTGCATGTTGGGTGCAAATGGGTGGAGGAACTGGTGGTCATATGGAGCACTTGTACATATGTGCCAGGCATGACATGGATATCAGTGGATAGGTATTGAGGAGTAGATCAATCCTGCATTTCCCAAATATCTAACATTAATTTCGGTCTACTAGTAACGGCTGTTTGAAAATTTGCATGTTGGGTGCAAATGGGTGGAGGAACTGGTGGTCATATGGAGCACTTCTACATATGTGCCAGATATGACATGGGTATCAGTAGATAGGTATTGAGGAGTAGATCAATCCTGCATTTCCCAAATATCTAACATTAATTTCGGTCTACTAGTAACGGCTGTTTGAAAATTTGCATGTTGGGTGCAAATGGGCGGAGGAACTGGTGGCCATATGGAGCACTTCTACATATGTGCCAGACATGACATGGGTATCAGTAGATAGGTATTGAGGAGTAGATCAATCCTGCATTTCCCAAATATCTAACATTAATTTCGGTCTACTAGTAACGGCTGTTTGAAAATTTGCATGTTGGGTGCAAATGGGTGGAGGAACTGGTGGTCATATGGAGCACTTGTACATATGTGCCAGGCATGACATGGATATCAGTGGATAGGTATTGAGGAGTAGATCAATCCTGCATTTCCCAAATATCTAACATTAATTTCGGTCTACTAGTAACGGCTGTTTGAAAATTTGCATGTTGGGTGCAAATGGGTGGAGGAACTGGTGGTCATATGGAGCACTTGTACATATGTGCCAGGCATGACATGGATATCAGTGGATAGGTATTGAGGAGTAGATCAATCCTGCATTTCCCAAATATCTAACATTAATTTCGGTCTACTAGTAACGGCTGTTTGAAAATTTGCATGTTGGGTGCAAATGGGTGGAGGAACTGGTGGTCATATGGAGCACTTGTACATATGTGCCAGGCATGACATGGATATCAGTGGATAGGTATTGAGGAGTAGATCAATCCTGCATTTCCCAAATATCTAACATTAATTTCGGTCTACTAGTAACGGCTGTTTGAAAATTTGCATGTTGGGTGCAAATGGGCGGAGGAACTGGTGGCCATATGGAGCACTTCTACATATGTGCCAGACATGACATGGGTATCAGTAGATAGGTATTGAGGAGTAGATCAATCCTGCATTTCCCAAATATCTAACATTAATTTCGGTCTGCTAGTAACGTCTGTTTGAAAATTTGCATGTTGGGTGCAAATGGGTGGAGGAACTGGTGGTCATATGGAGCACTTGTACATATGTGCCAGACATGACATGGGTATCAGTGGATAGGTATTGAGGAGTAGATCAATCCTGTATTTCCCAAATATCTAACATTAATTTCGGTCTACTAGTAACGGCTGTTTGAAAATTTGCATATTGGGTGGAGGAACTGGTGGTCATATGGAGCACTTGTACATATGTGCCAGACATGACAAGGGTATCAGTGGATAGGTATTGAGGAGTAGATCAATCCTGTATTTCCCAAATATCTAACATTAATTTCGGTCTACTAGTAACGGCTGTTTGAAAATTTGCATATTGGGTGGAGGAACTGGTGGTCATATGGAGCACTTGTACATATGTGCCAGATATCACATGGGTATCAGTAGATAGGTATTGAGGAGTAGATCAATCCTGCATTTCCCAAATATCTAACATTAATTTCGGTCTACTAGTAACGGCTGTTTGAAAATTTGCATGTTGGGTGCAAATGGGTGGAGGAACTGGTGGCCATATGGAGCACTTTTACATATGTGCCAGATATGACATGGGTATCAGTAGATAGGTATTGAGGAGTAGATCAATCCTGCATTTCCCAAATATCTAACATTAATTTCGGTCTACTAGTAACGGCTGTTTGAAAATTTGCATGTTGGGTGCAAATGGGTGGAGGAACTGGTGGTCATATGGAGCACTTGTACATATGTGCCAGACATGACATGGGTATCAGTTAATTGGTATTGAGGAGTAGATCAATCCTGCATTTCCCAAATATCTAACGTTAATTTCGGTCTACTAGTAACGGCTGTTTGAAAATTTGCATGTTGGGTGCAAATGGGTGGAGGAACTGGTGGTCATATGGAGCACTTGTACATATGTGCCAGACATGACATGGGTATCAGTTGATTGGTATTGAGAAGTGGATCAATCCTGCATTTCCCAAATATCTAACATTAATTTCGGTCTACTACTAACGGCTGTTTGAAAATTTGCATGTTGGGTGCAAATGGGTGGAGGAACTGGTGGTCATATGGAGCACTTGTACATATGTGCCAGACATGACATGGGTATCAGTGGATTGGTATTGAGGAGTAGATCAATCCTGCATTTCCCAAATATCTAACATTAATTTCGGTCTACTAGTAACGGCTGTTTGAAAATTTGCATGTTGGGTGCAAATGGGCGGAGGAAATGGTATATTCAATCAATCATTACTCGTAGACCGAAATTAACGTTAGATATTTGGGAAATGCAGGATTGATCTACTCCTCAATACCTATCCACTGATACCCATGTGATATCTGGCACATATGTAGAAGTGCTCCATATGGCCACCAGTTCCTCCACCCATTTGCACCCAACATGCAAATTTTCAAACAGCCGTTACTAGTAGACCGAAATTAATGTTAGATATTTGGGAAATGCAGGATTGATCTACTCCTCAATACCAATCCATTGATACCCATGTGATATCTGGCACATATGTAGAAGTGCTCCATATGGCCACCAGTTCCTCCACCCAATATGCGAATTTTCAAACAGCCGTTACTAGTAGACCGAAATTAATGTTAGATATTTGGGAAATGCAGGACTGATCTACTCCTCAATACCAATCCACGGATACCCATGTCATGTCTGGCACATATGTACAAGTGCTCCATATGACCACCAGTTCCTCCACCCATTTGCACCCAACATGCAAATTTTCAAACAGCCGTTACTAGTAGACCGAAATTAATGTTAGATATTTGGGAAATGCAGGATTGATCCACTCCACAATAGCTATCTACTGATACCCATGTGATATCTGGCACATATGTAGAAGTGCTCCATATGTCCACCAGTTCCTCCACCCATTTGCACCCAAAATGCAAATTTTCAAACAGCCGTTACTAGTAGACCGAAATTAATGTTAGATATTTGGGAAATGCAGGATTGATCTACTCCTCAATACCTATCCACTGATACCCATGTCATATCTGGCACATATGTAGAAGTGCTCCATATGGCCACCAGTTCCTCCACCCATTTGCACCCAACATGCAAATTTTCAAACAGCCGTTACTAGTAGACCGAAATTAATGTTAGATATTTAGGAAACGCAGGATTGATCTACTCCTCAATACCTATCTACTGATACCCATGTGATATCTGGCACATATGTAGAAGTGCTCCATATGACCACCAGTTCCTCCGCCCATTTGCACCTAACATGCAAATTTTCAAACAGCCGTTACTAGAAGACCGAAATTAATGTTAGATATTTGGGATATGCAGGATTGATCTACTCCTCAATACCAATCCACTGATACCCATGTCATGTATGGCACATATGTACAAGTGCTCCATATGACCACCAGTTCCTCCACCCATTTGCACCCAACATGCAAATTTTCAAACAGACGTTACTAGCAGACCGAAATTAATGTTAGATATTTGGGAAATGCAGGATTGATCTACTCCTCAATACCTATCCACTGATACCCATGTCATATCTGGCACATATGTACAAGTGCTCCATATGACCACCAGTTCCTCCACCCATTTGCACCCAACATGCAAATTTTCAAACAGCCGTTACTAGTAGACCGAAATTAATGTTAGATATTTGGGAAACGCAGGATTGATCTACTCCTCAATACCTATCTACTGATACCCATGTCATATCTGGCACATATGTACAAGTGCTCCATATGACCACCAGTTCCTCCACCCATTTGCACCCAACATGCAAATTTTCAAACAGCCGTTAGTAGTAGACCGAAATTAATGTTAGATATTTGGGAAATGCAGGATTGATCCACTTCTCAATACCAATCAACTGATACCCATGTCATGTCTGGCACATATGTACAAGTGCTCCATATGACCACCAGTTCCTCCACCCATTTGCACCCAACATGCAAATTTTCAAACAGCCGTTACTAGTAGACCGAAATTAACGTTAGATATTTGGGAAATGCAGGATTGATCTACTCCTCAATACCAATTAACTGATACCCATGTCATGTCTGGCACATATGTACAAGTGCTCCATATGACCACCAGTTCCTCCACCCATTTGCACCCAACATGCAAATTTTCAAACAGACGTTACTAGCAGACCGAAATTAATGTTAGATATTTGGGAAATGCAGGATTGATCTACTCCTCAATACCTATCCACTGATACCCATGTCATATCTGGCACATATGTAGAAGTGCTCCATATGGCCACCAGTTCCTCCACCCATTTGCACCTAACATGCAAATTTTCAAACAGCCGTTACTAGAAGACCGAAATTAATGTTAGATATTTGGGATATGCAGGATTGATCTACTCCTCAATACCAATCCACTGATACCCATGTCATGTATGGCACATATGTACAAGTGCTCCATATGACCACCAGTTCCTCCACCCATTTGCACCCAACATGCAAATTTTCAAACAGCCGTTACTAGTAGACCGAAATTAATGTTAGATATTTGGGAAATGCAGGATTGATCCACTCCACAATAGCTATCTACTGATACCCATGTGATATCTGGCACATATGTAGAAGTGCTCCATATGTCCACCAGTTCCTCCACCCATTTGCACCCAAAATGCAAATTTTCAAACAGCCGTTACTAGTAGACCGAAATTAATGTTAGATATTTGGGAAATGCAGGATTGATCTACTCCTCAATACCTATCCACTGATACCCATGTCATATCTGGCACATATGTAGAAGTGCTCCATATGGCCACCAGTTCCTCCACCCATTTGCACCCAACATGCAAATTTTCAAACAGCCGTTACTAGTAGACCGAAATTAATGTTAGATATTTGGGAAACGCAGGATTGATCTACTCCTCAATACCTATCTACTGATACCCATGTCATATCTGGCACATATGTAGAAGTGCTCCATATGACCACCAGTTCCTCCGCCCATTTGCACCCATCATGCAAATTTTCAAACAGCCGTTACTAGTAGACGGAAATTAATGTTAGATATTTGGGAAATGCAAGATTGATCTACTCCTCAATACCAATCCACTGATACCCATGTGATATCTGGCACATATGTAGAAGTGCTCCATATGGCCACCAGTTCCTCCACCCAATATGCGAATTTTCAAACAGCCGTTACTAGTAGACCGAAATTAATGTTAGATATTTGGGAAATGCAGGACTGATCTACTCCTCAATACCAATCCACTGATACCCATGTCATGTCTGGCACATATGTACAAGTGCTCCATATGACCACCAGTTCCTCCACCCATTTGCACCCAACATGCAAATTTTCAAACAGCCGTTACTAGTAGACCGAAATTAATGTTAGATATTTGGGAAATGCAGGATTGATCCACTCCACAATAGCTATCTACTGATACCCATGTGATATCTGGCACATATGTAGAAGTGCTCCATATGTCCACCAGTTCCTCCACCCATTTGCACCCAAAATGCAAATTCTCAAACAGCCGTTACTAGTAGACCGAAATTAATGTTAGATATTTGGGAAACGCAGGATTGATCTACTCCTCAATACCTATCTACTGGTACCCATGTGATATCTGGCACATATGTAGAAGTGCTCCATATGACCACCAGTTCCTCCGCCCATGTGCACCTAACATGCAAATTTTCAAACAGCCGTTACTAGAAGACCGAAATTAATGTTAGATATTTGGGAAACGCAGGATTGATCTACTCCTCAATACCTATCTACTGATACCCATGTGATATCTGGCACATATGTAGAAGTGCTCCATATGACCACCAGTTCCTCCGCCCATGTGCACCTAACATGCAAATTTTCAAACAGCCGTTACTAGAAGACCGAAATTAATGTTAGATATTTGGGAAATGCAGGATTGATCTACTCCTCAATACCAATCCACTGATACCCATGTCATGTCTGGCACATATGTAGAAGTGCTCCATATGACCACCAGTTCCTCCGCCCATTTGCACCCAACATGCAAATTTTCAAACAGACGTTACTAGCAGACCGAAATTAATGTTAGATATTTGGGAAATGCAGGATTGATCTACTCCTCAATACCTATCCACTGATACCCATGTGATATCTGGCACATATGTAGAAGTGCTCCATATAACCACCAGATTCCTCCAACTCAGTTTACAAAATGATATATTTTAGAAATTAATTAAAAATAATCTGAGATAAATATGTGAAATTTGTGTATGCAGGATAAAACTGTAGTTCAATACCTATGGAATGGTATGTCTGGTGGTCACAGTCAGTTCTCCAAATGGTCATTAGGATCCGATAGAATATTCTATATTCTGCTTAACATTACATTTTTTGGTTAACATTTTTTCTGTTAAGTTAACATAGAAATTTTTACATTTTGTGGTTTGTGTATTTGCTAAGATAGCCACGCGTGGCTATCTTCACACCGTTGAATATTATTAGGGATCCCTAAAATCAGATATTTGTTAAGAAATTTACAACACAAACTAACAGCCTGAGAGCAGACTGATACCAGGCTGACAGATTGACAGCCGACTAACGGACTGACAGTTGACAGATAGGAGACTGATAGTTGACAAACAGGAGACAGACAGGAGACTGACAGTTGACTGAGAACAGACAGGTAGCAGACAAATAGACTGATAGATTGACGGCAAATTATGATATTGGAAGGCAGCATTCCTCAATGATAATGGCGTATTTTGAAGTGAGTTTGGGTTTCCTTATAAAAAGTATAAGAAGAAGTAAGTGAAAATTATAATAAAATTTGTGCATTTTCTGGTCAATTATGATATTGGAAGGAAGCATTCCTCAATGATAATGGCGTATTTTGAAGTGAATTTGGGTTTCTTTATAAAAAGTATAAGAAGTCAGTGAATATTATAATAAAATTTGTGCATTTTCTGGTCAATATCTATAAACGACTTTCTCTTTTCTTTTGCCATCAAATTACAGATTTTCAATTATGTTACTTCACAACCCTGAAACTCTCTATAATTGTTGCTCTAGTTTTCATCTGTCCATCTCTTACTCTCTTTCTGTGAGACTCTCTGCAAGGGACTGTATATTTTTTGTTCTTATTATGTACTCACCTTTGTCCATGCTTCTCTGATGTATAGAATCAATTCATCATGTTGTGTCTGCGGTTCGCGGGACATTGTTGATTGTGATGATGAATAAGCTGAAGTTGTGGTATTTGTTGAAGTTGAATATTGTGATGACGTCGATGATGACGCCGAGGAATTACGATGATTGTCTAAATGTTTTTTTATGTTGACTATTATTCGATGTTGAGTTAGTTGATGAAGATGATGGTGATTGCTGATGTTGTTGATGATGTTGTTGATCCTGTTGTTGTTGCTGTTGTCCTGGACGACGGATAAAGGTGTAACGGCTAAAACAAAGAAAAAAAACAGAAGTAATTAATTAAAATTGAAATAAACAGGTCCATGTGCTAACTTGCAAAACAAAATACGAAAATTTGTTGTCTTTTTGCATGTTAAGTATACGAACGATTGTTTCGTTCGAAATACAGAAAATTGAATACAGATTTTTTTTGAGAAGTAGTACTAGTTGATATTCAAATTTCTGCAAAAAGAGGTTGATTTTATGTTACGATTATTTGATTACACGTTAATAAAAGGAAGGTCATGTAAAATTATTCACCTTCATATAAATATAAGTTTAGCGTTTATCTTCTGCACGGAGAGTTAAAGGATTGTAAAATACTTATGTATGCTGATGACGTGCAGTTATACACTTTTGCGAATATGGATGAAATCAATTTATCTGTTGCAAGATTAAATGCTGATTTAGGTTTAGATCTTATTAATAGATAGGCGATTAAAAATGGACTACGGAAAACATTTGGGGTGACTTCAGCGTAAAGGCAATAACTATAAAAACAGTACAATTATAACGATGGTCTTAATGTTGGAATTAAAACTTCCTGGAGGGAGATATCCTTTAATTTAACTGAATATTATTAGGGATCCCTAAAATCAGATATTTGTTAAGAAATTTACAACACATTTCAGACTCATACTAGACAGAGAGCATACTAACAAACTAACAGCCTGAGAGCAGACTGATACCAGGCTGACAGATTGACAGCAGACTAACGGACTGACAGCAGACTGACAGTTGACAGATAGGAGACTGATAGTTGACAAACAGGAGACAGACAGGAGACTGACAGTTGACTGAGAACAGACAAATAGACTGATAGATTGACGGCAAATTATGATATTGGAAGGCAGCATTCCTCAATGATAATGGCGTATTTTGAAGTGAGTTTGGGTTTCCTTATAAAAAGTATAAGAAGAAGTAAGTGAAAATTATAATAAAATTTGTGCATTTTCTGGTCAATTATGATATTGGAAGGAAGCATTCCTCAATGATAATGGCGTATTTTGAAGTGAGTTTGGGTTTCTTTATAAAAAGTATAAGAAGTCAGTGAATATTATAATAAAATTTGTGCATTTTCTGGTCAATATCTATAAACGACTTTCTCTTTTCTTTTGCCATCAAATTACAGATTTTCAATTATGTTACTTCACAACCCTGAAACTCTCTATAATTGTTGCTCTAGTTTTCATCTGTCCATCTCTTACTCTCTTTCTGTGAGACTCTCTGCAAGGGACTGTATATTTTTTGTTCTTATTATGTACTCACCTTTGTCCATGCTTCTCTGATGTATAGAATCAATTCATCATGTTGTGTCTGCGGTTCGCGGGACATTGTTGATTGTGATGATGAATAAGCTGAAGTTGTGGTATTTGTTGAAGTTGAATATTGTGATGACGTCGATGATGACGCCGAGGAATTACGATGATTGTCTAAATGTTTTTTTATGTTGACTATTATTCGATGTTGAGTTAGTTGATGAAGATGATGGTGATTGCTGATGTTGTTGATGATGTTGTTTATGATGTTGTTGATCCTGTTGTTGTTGCTGTTGTCCTGGACGACGGATAAAGGTGTAACGGCTAAAACAAAGAAAAAAAACAGAAGTAATTAATTAAAATTGAAATAAACAGGTCCATGTGCTAACTTGCAAAACAAAATACGAAAATTTGTTGTCGTTTTGCATGTTAAGTATACGAACGATTGCTTCGTTCGAAATACAGAAAATTGAATACAGATTTTTTTTGAGAAGTAGTACTAGTTGATATTCAAATTTCTGCAAAAAGAGGTTGATTTTATGTTACGATTATTTGATTACACGTTAATAAAAGGAAGGTCATGTAAAATTATTCACCTTCATATAAATATAAGTTTAGCGTTTATCTTCTGCACGGAGAGTTAAAGGATTGTAAAATACATATGTATGCTGATGACGTGCAGTTATACACTTTTGCGAATATGGATGAAATCAATTTATCTGTTGCAAGATTAAATGCTGATTTAGATTTAGATCTTATTAATAGATAGGCGATTAAAAATGGACTACGGAAAACATTTGGGGTGACTTCAGCGTAAAGGCAATAACTATAAAAACAGTACAATTATAACGATGGTCTTAATGTTGGAATTAAAACTTCCTGGAGGGAGGTATCCTTTAATTTAACTGAATATTATTAGGGATCCCTAAAATCAGATATTTGTTAAGAAATTTACAACACATTTCAGACTCATACTAGACAGAGAGCATACTAACAAACTAACAGCCTGAGAGCAGACTGATACCAGGCTGACAGATTGACAGCAGACTAACGGACTGACAGCAGACTGACAGTTGACAGATAGGAGACTGATAGTTGACAAACAGGAGACAGACAGGAGACTGACAGTTGACTGAGAACAGACAGGTAGCAGACAAATAGACTGATAGATTGACGGCAAATTATGATATTGGAAGGCAGCATTCCTCAATGATAATGGCGTATTTTGAAGTGAGTTTGGGTTTCTTTATAAAAAGTATAAGAAGTCAGTGAATATTATAATAAAATTTGTGCATTTTCTGGTCAATATCTATAAACGACTTTCTCTTTTCTTTTGCCATCAAATTACAGATTTTCAATTATGTTACTTCACAACCCTGAAACTCTCTATAATTGTTGCTCTAGTTTTTATCTGTCCATCTCTTACTCTCTTTCTGTGAGACTCTCTGCAAGGGACTGTATAGTTTTTGTTCTTATTATGTACTCACCTTTGTCCATGCTTCTCTGATGTATAGAATCAATTCATCATGTTGTGTCTGCGGTTCGCGGGACATTGTTGATTGTGATGATGAATAAGCTGAAGTTGTGGTATTTGTTGAAGTTGAATATTGTGATGACGTCGAGGAATTACGATGATTGTCTAAATGTTGTTTTTGTTGATTATTATTCGATTATTATTGTTGATGTTGTTGATCCTGTTGTTGTTGCTGTTGTCCTGGACGACGGATAAAGGTGTAACGGCTAAAACAAAGAAAAAAAACAGAAGTAATTAATTAAAATTGAAATAAACAGGTCCATGTGCTAACTTGCAAAACAAAATACGAAAATTTGTTGTCGTTTTGCATGTTAAGTATACGAACGATTGCTTCGTTCGAAATACAGAAAATTGAATACAGATTTTTTTTTGAGAAGTAGTACTAGTTGATATTCAAATTTCTGCAAAAAGAGGTTGATTTTATGTTACGATTATTTGATTACACGTTAATAAAAGGAAGGTCATGTAAAATTATTCACCTTCATATAAATATAAGTTTAGCGTTTATCTTCTGCACGGAGAGTTAAAGGATTGTAAAATACATATGTATGCTGATGACGTGCAGTTATACACTTTTGCGAATATGGATGAAATCAATTTATCTGTTGCAAGATTAAATGCTGATTTAGATTTAGATCTTATTAATAGATAGGCGATTAAAAATGGACTACGGAAAACATTTGGGGTGACTTCAGCGTAAAGGCAATAACTATAAAAACAGTACAATTATAACGATGGTCTTAATGTTGGAATTAAAACTTCCTGGAGGGAGATATCCTTTAATTTAACTGAATATTATTAGGGATCCCTAAAATCAGATATTTGTTAAGAAATTTACAACACAAACTAACAGCCTGAGAGCAGACTGATACCAGGCTGACAGATTGACAGCCGACTAACGGACTGACAGTTGACAGATAGGAGACTGATAGTTGACAAACAGGAGACAGACAGGAGACTGACAGTTGACTGAGAACAGACAGGTAGCAGACAAATAGACTGATAGATTGACGGCAAATTATGATATTGGAAGGCAGCATTCCTCAATGATAATGGCGTATTTTGAAGTGAGTTTGGGTTTCCTTATAAAAAGTATAAGAAGAAGTAAGTGAAAATTATAATAAAATTTGTGCATTTTCTGGTCAATTATGATATTGGAAGGAAGCATTCCTCAATGATAATGGCGTATTTTGAAGTGAGTTTGGGTTTCTTTATAAAAAGTATAAGAAGTCAGTGAATATTATAATAAAATTTGTGCATTTTCTGGTCAATATCTATAAACGACTTTCTCTTTTCTTTTGCCATCAAATTACAGATTTTCAATTATGTTACTTCACAACCCTGAAACTCTCTATAATTGTTGCTCTAGTTTTCATCTGTCCATCTCTTACTCTCTTTCTGTGAGACTCTCTGCAAGGGACTGTATATTTTTTGTTCTTATTATGTACTCACCTTTGTCCATGCTTCTCTGATGTATAGAATCAATTCATCATGTTGTGTCTGCGGTTCGCGGGACATTGTTGATTGTGATGATGAATAAGCTGAAGTTGTGGTATTTGTTGAAGTTGAATATTGTGATGACGTCGATGATGACGCCGAGGAATTACGATGATTGTCTAAATGTTTTTTTATGTTGACTATTATTCGATGTTGAGTTAGTTGATGAAGATGATGGTGATTGCTGATGTTGTTGATGATGTTGTTGATCCTGTTGTTGTTGCTGTTGTCCTGGACGACGGATAAAGGTGTAACGGCTAAAACAAAGAAAAAAAACAGAAGTAATTAATTAAAATTGAAATAAACAGGTCCATGTGCTAACTTGCAAAACAAAATACGAAAATTTGTTGTCTTTTTGCATGTTAAGTATACGAACGATTGTTTCGTTCGAAATACAGAAAATTGAATACAGATTTTTTTTGAGAAGTAGTACTAGTTGATATTCAAATTTCTGCAAAAAGAGGTTGATTTTATGTTACGATTATTTGATTACACGTTAATAAAAGGAAGGTCATGTAAAATTATTCACCTTCATATAAATATAAGTTTAGCGTTTATCTTCTGCACGGAGAGTTAAAGGATTGTAAAATACTTATGTATGCTGATGACGTGCAGTTATACACTTTTGCGAATATGGATGAAATCAATTTATCTGTTGCAAGATTAAATGCTGATTTAGGTTTAGATCTTATTAATAGATAGGCGATTAAAAATGGACTACGGAAAACATTTGGGGTGACTTCAGCGTAAAGGCAATAACTATAAAAACAGTACAATTATAACGATGGTCTTAATGTTGGAATTAAAACTTCCTGGAGGGAGATATCCTTTAATTTAACTGAATATTATTAGGGATCCCTAAAATCAGATATTTGTTAAGAAATTTACAACACATTTCAGACTCATACTAGACAGAGAGCATACTAACAAACTAACAGCCTGAGAGCAGACTGATACCAGGCTGACAGATTGACAGCAGACTAACGGACTGACAGCAGACTGACAGTTGACAGATAGGAGACTGATAGTTGACAAACAGGAGACAGACAGGAGACTGACAGTTGACTGAGAACAGACAAATAGACTGATAGATTGACGGCAAATTATGATATTGGAAGGCAGCATTCCTCAATGATAATGGCGTATTTTGAAGTGAGTTTGGGTTTCCTTATAAAAAGTATAAGAAGAAGTAAGTGAAAATTATAATAAAATTTGTGCATTTTCTGGTCAATTATGATATTGGAAGGAAGCATTCCTCAATGATAATGGCGTATTTTGAAGTGAATTTGGGTTTCTTTATAAAAAGTATAAGAAGTCAGTGAATATTATAATAAAATTTGTGCATTTTCTGGTCAATATCTATAAACGACTTTCTCTTTTCTTTTGCCATCAAATTACAGATTTTCAATTATGTTACTTCACAACCCTGAAACTCTCTATAATTGTTGCTCTAGTTTTCATCTGTCCATCTCTTACTCTCTTTCTGTGAGACTCTCTGCAAGGGACTGTATATTTTTTTTTCTTATTATGTACTCACCTTTGTCCATGCTTCTCTGATGTATAGAATCAATTCATCATATTGTGTCTGCGGTTCGCGGGACATTGTTGATTGTGATGATGAATAAGCTGAAGTTGTGGTATTTGTTGAAGTTGAATATTGTGATGACGTCGATGATGACGCCGAGGAATTACGATGATTGTCTAAATGTTTTTTTATGTTGACTATTATTCGATGTTGAGTTAGTTGATGAAGATGATGGTGATTGCTGATGTTGTTGATGATGTTGTTGATCCTGTTGTTGTTGCTGTTGTCCTGGACGACGGATAAAGGTGTAACGGCTAAAACAAAGAAAAAAAACAGAAGTAATTAATTAAAATTGAAATAAACAGGTCCATGTGCTAACTTGCAAAACAAAATACGAAAATTTGTTGTCTTTTTGCATGTTTAGTATACGAACGATTGTTTCGTTCGAAATACAGAAAATTGAATACAGATTTTTTTTGAGAAGTAGTACTAGTTGATATTCAAATTTCTGCAAAAAGAGGTTGATTTTATGTTACGATTATTTGATTACACGTTAATAAAAGGAAGGTCATGTAAAATTATTCACCTTCATATAAATATAAGTTTAGCGTTTA